>VZTR01016865.1:0-12747 GCA_013400775.1 Chaetops frenatus | reverse complement strand
ATATAACCTTAACTTGCAATATGATCCAATGAACAGAAAAACTTTGAAGAGCTCTGCTATGAGATAGTGACAGACAAACAATCAAAACAACATGGAGCAAAACCTATCTCAGACTGTTGATCTTTTTCCTTCACAAATCTGTGCATCCTATGCTAGGGCTAATCTTCCTTCAGTAAAAATCACAGTATCATAGAGCGGTTTGGGTTGGAAGAGACCGTAAAGAACATCTAGTTGCATCCCTTCCATGGGAAGGGACTCCATTCATTAGACCAGGTGGCTCAGGAACACTTCCAGGGATGGGGCGTGCACATCTTCTCTGGGCAACTTGTGCCAGTGCCTCCCACCTTCACAGTGAAGAAGTTCTTACTAGTATCTAGTCTAGAGATGCTCTCTTTCAGTTTAAAGCCGTTGTCCTTTGTCTTATCACGACATGCCCCTGTCTTACTCAGTTTGTATGTCAGCCTATATCAACATCATAGAATTATAGACACCATTCTTACTTTGCTTTCCCAAGTAATGCTCTAGTATTTGTTAATGTAAGTTTGACCTGTGATAGTGACTCAGCAAACAAGCAAGCATTAAAAAAAAAAAAAAAAAAAAGCTTTTCTTTTTCTTTCAGGCAGATTGATGAGCAGAGCTGAAGTATTGGGAGATGGTGAGCAAGAGCTGAAGGAGAAAAGTGCAGTGAATGACAGAGGCCATGACTTTTCTTCCAAAAAAAGAAAACTTGACCTTGATCGTTCAGACTCAGTGATTGAACTAGTGCAGCCTGACAAAAATTACGTTCTTGAGAATCAGGAATCTTTGTCTCAGACTGTGGATAATGAAAATAAATCAACCCTGTAAGTTTGGCAAAGTAAGCTTAAGCATAACAAAACTAATATTCTGCTATTCTAGAAATTCTGTTGTATAACTTAGGGTATGTCCTCATGAGGGTGGTGGTTTTTTTCTTTCTGAACTTCTTTTTAAATTCCTGATTATTTCTTCTAGTACAGAGTTTTTCCTCTATATTAATTTTACTTATGTGTACCACTTGGCATTTTCTAGAAATTCAGTTCATCTCTTGGGTGTACTTGATCTGTTCAGGGTATTAATCATAATGCTAACTTGAAAGAATTAATAAAATATCCTTGAGATAAATTGTTTAAAGATACTCAGTGACACTGAAGAGTTCGATAATATATCAGCCATCAGCTGTTCTACCCTTTGCTCCCAGTCTCTAAACCTTTCGTTATTTGTAACATAACCTTTTTTGCCAGAAACTGTAACCTCTCCTCTTGAGAGGCTGACAACCCCTCACTTTTGCAGTGAATATGTTTTCATTGTACACACAGGGTCTCAGAGCTCATCAAGATTCCTGCAATAAAATTATCTCAAATAACTGCATGCATGTTAATATCAATAGCATCCTGTAGTCTTTTCATACGGAAGCTGGGAGCATGTTTTCTTACACTTTATTCCTTTCTCTGCCGCATTTCTTTGTAAACACTTCCTTTCTACTACTCATAAGTTATTGCAAATTCCAGGTCTTTTTATAGTAGAGGATTATTGTGGATTTTTGAAAAGTAACATGAACTTGCAAGTGGAAACTTGAAAATATCTGCTACTATATTCTCATTTGCATTTTAGTATCTTGGAGATCTAGTGAATTTGTAATTTTGTAATTTCATAATTATAAGCAATCAACTAATTTTTACTTCTGCTAAGTGCTGTGTTACTAAAAATTGCAGGGAAGGACAGTTTCTAAGTTGCCTTTACTGTACTGCTACCTTAAATCCCACTAATTTCCTTTCCTGAGAATAAAAATGTTTTGCACATGGGCTATGTAAAAAATAATTCAGAAAGAAGGACTTTGTTATTCTGCCTCTTAAAAAATGACAGCTGAACTGAGAAACCTCTGAGGGGACATCAGAGTGCTAAGCTTGACATGTCATTCCCCCAAACAGGTTGCCTTTAGAAGGACGTAGTCATGTAACGATGTCACATCTTCTTGTGGCCTCTGTGCACTCTGAATTTACAAAGGGGTTTAAAGCCTTAAAGAGTAGCATTTCTCACCATTATCAGTAGCCCTGAAAGTGCCATGATGAAGATTTTTGTGGCAGAAAAACACACATAAATGTTATACTTTGAAAATTTTCTTGAATAAGAGCCATTACATATTGCTAGATATCATACAGTTATTAATATTCATTTGGAAACTGGTATTTTCTACTGCACTCTGAATGTAGTCCATATTAATGTGAATTCAGATGTTTTAATGTTTGTACTGGACAACTGCTTCCCATCCTTCTTCAACCCTCTCCTAACATGAAGGACTGAGTCCTTTTGTGGGAAAGCGTTCTAAGAGGATTCTAAATCCATCATATGTTGTCTCTCCCTCTCAGTCTCCTCCTTTACCCCTTGTCTCCACAACATCTTTGTTTTCCTAGTTGAAAGCTGTACTGTCAAAACTGTTGAAAGTAGTAGCAGGAAAAGGCAAAACTCTGTAGGTGCTCTATTTTGAGATAATCTGATAAAATACTAATAAAACAGCAGATAATTTGGTTCTTAGCAGGACAGCTGGAAAAGGATGTAAAAGCAGTTGCTGATCTCTCAAAAAAGTCTGAGCAACTGTTTTCTTAAAAATACTATAGAGAACCTAGCCTAAGTTCTCAGTTCTTAAAAGCAAAATACACACAGATCATGGGGTGAGGCCAGACTGCAGGCTCTGCTGTAGTTCCTTCTAGAGAAGAGACTGAAACTAGAGACTGTTAGAGAAATGTGTGTTGTGAGAGTTACTTATGGGTCTGTTTGTCTTTTATCATTTCCTTTTGATCTTTCTGTACAGGGTTCATCTGAAGAACTCAAGTAATGCAATCGTGAGAAGCCCTGGAACTAGAACACTTGTTTTTCGCAATCACCAGCTAAAAATGGTAATAAGTGGCTTTAATAGGCTCATTTTTCATTGTGCTGAATATATATATTAATTTTGAGATTGAGATTCATGAGATTGTGTCCCACTGTGAGCTCATTTTCTTCATGAGATTGTGTCACATTGTGAGCTAGGCTACCATGCTGAAAGCTGCACTCCATCCCCTGTCCATTATCAGTCCTTCAACATGTTCTACCAGGCCAGCACTATCTACTCTCACGGCCTTCCCTTCTCCAGCCTTCACTTATACTCCTCAAGAGCCTTAAGGAATTATTCTCCCCCTGCACTCCTTGTATATAGAGTTAGGGGGTCAGAATGATAATATTTTTGTGATGTCTCCCCCAAAAATGACATAGCAGGGAGAGGAGGAAATCTCAGGATGTCTATGCAGTTTTTCATACAATGGCAGAGTTGGGACAACTGACCTGAGTGTGACTCCTGACCTTTCATGAGTGTGAAGTGTTGCCTGCAAATACATGCAAAGGAGGAAAACTAGTGTAAACTTATGCTGTAGGTTTTACTGGATTCATTGCCCTTAAGAAATGCACATGGAATTTTCATGCTAACATTTTGCAGTGCTGTCCATTCTGGAGCTCCCATAACTGCCTTTTTGTGGTGGAAGAGGAGAAATTCTGCTCCATCCGGTCATTTCGTTGAAACTGTGTACAAAACATGTTTGGGATTTGGCTCAGCAGCTTACAGTTTTGGTGAAATTGTTGGGACTTAAGCACTTATTTAAATGTCTTACTGACTGGGGGATTCTTTCCTGATTATTTTGAAGGATAATTTGAAATTAAGATAAATGTATTAACTTTTCAAATTCGGCCACAGCTACGCATTACAGTAGGTTTGAAACTTCAGCCCTGGAGTTCTAAAAGCCACTTGCTGTGTCCTGGTGGCCCAGAGTTGCATACAGCAACAACACATCACAGCCTTTTCATTTGATACACAGGTGCACAGTGCCAGCTCCAGTGAAGATGATGGTTCTCTGATTCATCAGTCAAGCAAAACAAAACTAACCAGTGGAACAAAGAAAGGAAAAGAAAGTATGTTTGCAGAGCTCTACATACTGCATGCTTTGTACAATTGTGTCCCATCAAGTGATACACTTTAATGTAGACAGTGTGGGTGGGCCAGTTCTTAGAGTGGAACAGTCTTGTCTGCAGATGTTGAGGCACGTTGAACTGTTCCAACAGCAGCTTCTCAAATACTGAGCAGCTGTGGGAAAGTTAGTCTTGCAGATTATGCTGTGTCACACCCAGTACCTGTTGCAGCCAACAAAAATTGAACAGGATATGATACTGGGGTAGGGGGACCTCAAGCTGGAGAGGCGGTGTGAAACTGATGCTATTTGCACATGCATCTTGCTTCTGTATTAACTACAGTCTGTGATTCTCTTGGGAATTAAGGTGGAGAATGATAAAAAATGCTATATGGGAGAAATCAGTCTGGAATGGGATTTGAGAAGAGTGAGACACTAGGTCATTCACACACACCTTGAGCAAGTGCTTTAGGCACCACAGCAGGAAACAGACATTTGTAGGAGGATTGATGAGACACATGGAAAAGGGCAGTTGTGTTACAGACTTGTAAGTAGGAAGGCAGCTGCTTAAATTTTGGAGGATGTGGGAAAGAGTGGGTGGGTAAGAGTTCAGGGCCAAACAAGGGAAAGGCTTTGGCCTTAAACTGGTGTTGAGAAATAACATACATGTCCATTGACAGAATCCACCCAGCAGCAGAAGGAAGAACATCTGATGGAAATTGGACAGACTGACTCTGCAGGTGTGGACAGTGCAGGATGCAAAAGAAAGAGTCTGTCACTGCAGGGTGTTTATTGTGGCAAGTCAGGTGTGCTGGATGACACATGTGTTGTGAGGCCATCCAACAATGCACCCCCAAAAGCTGACTGCAAAGAGAAAAATAGTAGGCAGTCAAAAGAAGATACACTTTGTGAGGAGGCTGATGGTGATGGGATGCTTCCCAAGAATGCTAATGAAGAAAATATTTATGTACTGGATGCCACAAAAGAAGGAAATGTGGGTCGTTTTCTAAATGTAAGTACTAAGCTGCATGGGTTTTCATTGTTGTCTTTGCAAATACATCACTTACTTGTTTAAGCTTAGACTAGAAAGCTTTTGCACAAAAACAGTATGTGTGGTAGGTGCATGACAGGAGACGCACATGTGGTGCTCCCTGCAATCACAGGTGACAGGACAGTAGGCTGGGTCACACTGGTTGTTTGTGCCTCCATAAGCTGATATATGCTATGTACCAGCTGCAGTTTTTGGCTCCACTGGGTTCCTGAGAGACATATTCCCCAGTAATGAATTATATCTTTGTAATGGTGGCCTTCTTTAGAGGTTCAGAGAGCAAATATAGAACATTTTGCTGAGCCACATGCCTTCTCCCAGCTTTGTTTACTTAGTTCCCCAGCCATTGTAAGTTCTAGTTTGTGCTGGTTTAGGACAGATGTTGTGTTATTGTACAAAACTTCCCTACTGCTTAATCATAGGTTCAGGAAGTGGTGTGTCATACTGTGTACATGTCTGCTAAGTCTATCAATTTTGACTTGCCAAGAAATAAATAGGAATCAATTGCCAAGTACCTCCAGCTAAGATAATGGTTCATAGACACATCTGCAGGTATGATGCAAATAATTTATTTCTCTTCATTGGCATTAATATGTCTTACAGCAAAGCCCTTGCATACGTTTAAGCTGTTCTTTGCAGAGGTACTATGGTGTTAATATTAGCAGTGCATCTTGCAGAAACCTTTCTTCTGCGCCCATGAGCATACACATCTTCCTACATGCACCTGAGTGACCTTTCATGTCCTGTACTTGGCCAACACACAGTCATTTAATCCATTGCTTGCTCCCTAGCACTGCTGCCCTGGCAATGGCATTGGGTGATAGACATTCCATGTGGGCTGGAGAAGGGAAGGAAGAAACTACCTTTACTAGTGACATATATCTGACACAAAATAGTTTTTCCAGCCAAATGGTGCCTTGAGAGGCTACCTAGAACAGAAGCTAGACAAAGTTAAAAGAATAAAGTAGGTATTTATTGAAAGGCCTTCACAGGGTACACCCCGGGCAGCACGAAAACCTGGCCGAGGCTGCACCCAAGATGGATGACCAACACGTGTTTTTTGGACAGATTCAAGTTTGGTCCATCTGCATATCAAAAGCCAATTGTCCAATTACAGCTTCGGGTAGTGCAGTCCCGTTCTCCAGTTCGGCCCCCCTTTCTCTTTGCTGCTGTTCTCAGTTGTTTACATTTTTGGGCTTGGAAAAACAGGCTGTCGTTGAAGTTCGGGCCTAGAGAGAAGTTTTTTCATCTGAATAAAATGGTAGGACAGTAGCTGACAGGCTATGGAGTTTCAGAGTTATACATTAAAGCAGTACTGATCTGGAAAATATAAAAGTTAAAACTTAAGGCATCACAACAGTGCAGTGTTGGACTGTTTCTAATTCAGATTTTCTGTTCTACAGCACAGCTGCTGCCCAAATCTCTTTGCACAAAGTGTGTTTGTAGAAACTCACAACAGAAGTTTTCCATGGGTGGCATTCTTCACAAACAGGTGAATTTCTGAAAGTTTAAAGTTTAATGTTGTTCATTCAAGGCACTAGGGGAAAAAAGCAGTGCTTAATTATTAGGACAAAATTACACTGAGGAGTGGGGCAGATGCTTACATCATGAAAACACAAAACTACTTTCTTACTGGTGAATTCTTATTGTGCTCTAAAGACAGAAGAAATACAGCTCATTGATTATCACTAATGAGTTTTTCTTCAGTTTTGCACTGAAATGTGAAGTAGGAAAGCTTAATTTTCATGTGTCCACTTCAGTGATAATCTTCAGTGGAGAAATAGGTTTAACTCAGCATGGCCATTTGGAAAGCCAAGATTCACTCATCCCACTGTTGCGTCTCAAGGAATGACCACCAGATCTGGGTCCCATAGGGCAGGATTAAACTCTACAGGATATTAAAGTTGAGACACTTTGTGGGCCAAACAAGCTGGCTTCAGTCCTTATCCTCCCAGCTATCAAGACAAGCAGGACTTTGTGTAGCCCAGCATGTCCTGGGGATGTGCCGATAGGATAGCCATGGGTGAAACTTCGTTCTGAAAGTAAAAGATGCAGATATTTCCTTAGTGTCTAATAGAAAGAGAGGTAGAGAGCTGCTGCCAGCGAGTCACAAGATGGCAGCAGCTCAACCCAGGACAGGAAAGATTAATTGTATGAATGAAGTTAGCTGATGTGCATGCCAGCAGTAGTACTAGGTGAGAACAGAACAGAGAGGAGAGACTTTGTGCTGACAAACCAGTCCCAGGGAACACTGATCTTTTGCGGAGCCTTGCAACTCTGCTCCATACTGACACAGATGCTGTGGATTGTACTGGGAGGTTTCCACGAACTGTGAAGNAAAAAAAAAAGATTTTGTTTGAGCTAGTCTTTCTTGCTCAGCTATTCAGTAAAAAAGCACATAGCGGGGGCTGAGGCCACTGGAGAGAGATAATAGTGACCAGCAAAGACACTTAGGGAAGAAGATTGTTGAAGGAGAGTTCCCCTCACTGGCTCTTCCATTTTCTGGGCATCACCCTTTTACAACTTTTCTAAATTAAGGCCTTCATCTAGATTATTGAGCTTAATTGTGTGCCTTCCATGAACTTGCCCAGTCACCTTTTTATTTGTTTTACATGTCTGGCCTCTAGAACATCTCAAATCAGCAAGTCCCAGGCTGCAGTTATGTGCTGCATGAAAAGTCCTCATTGTTTGTTGTCAGTCTGCTGCCTGGGAATTCAGTGGATGTCCCCTATATCGTATCCAGCGAGGAACATCAGAGAATTACTCTCTTCATTACAATATTCCTATTTTATTACGTTTTCCATCAGTTGTTCCTCAGCATCTTAGTCTTAGGTAGTTTGGTATTCATTTCAAACAATGAATTTCCTACCTTAGACATTTCTTCTATTGTACTACCAAGCAGCTGGTTCATGAGGAGCATGTGTTTAATTCCGAGTCTTGGGCTTTGTGCACATAGTGCAATTGCATTAAAATGTAGCTTGTCAGACCAAACGACAGTCTTCAACAACATATCTTGTTTCTCTCCCAACAAGCTGCCTGTGTTATGCTCCCTGCCCCCTACAGTTTTTGGGTTTGCATGTGTGTTGTTGGGGACAAATTGTAAGCACAGTACTGTTTCACTTAGTCCAAGCAAATTGACTATTTTATTTCTTAGACATGTGAAAGCTGGAACCGAACTCACATGGGATTATGGTTATGAAGCTGGAAGCATGCCAGAGACAGAGGTTTCCTGTCACTGTGGAGTTCAGAAGTGCAGGAAAAAAACCTTATAGGTAAAGCCTTCCTACTGTCAACATACCTTAAACCTGGGGATTTATACGCTGGAAGGGATGACTACTCAGCAAACAGCCCTCAAGTCCCTGCTGCTAATTGCATTCAACTACAACGGCTTTCACCTGCTGCTTTTTTAAATTTACATTTAAGTGTCACTTTTGTGTGACATTTACAGAATTAGAACTGTTTGTCCTAAGAACAGGCATCAAACTTTTCCTAGACAATTCCTGTTCTCATGGTCTTCCTCCTCCCTGCTTTTAATCTACAAGCAAAGTTCACAGTGCACTGGAAGAATTCCTGCTCCATGCTCTCTGCAGCAGAGACACAACAGTTCCTTGGTGCTTTCTGTGCCCTTCCACAGGGCTGAGTTAGCAAAACTCAGGTTTCTGAAACTCATTATAAATGCAAGACTGCCTGTCTGACCACTAGGAATTGTTAAAATATACCTAAGCCTGATGGATCTGGTGGGACAGATAGTCCTGAACAGAGATGGAATTAAACAGAACAGTTCTGCAGAGCTGTATTTGTGCTACAAAGTGAGCTGAACAAGTCCTGCTACAGCAGGAGAGAAATGACTGGGTTTTGTTGGATTGCACCCGTCTCCACGTTTGTGGCACACAGAGAAATCCTTGAGAAATCCAGTGTACCTCATCTCAGTGCCATATTGTGTGGGACAGGTGGGCACAGAATTCCTTACCACATGGTTTGTTGGTAAGAGAGAAACAAGCTACATTAGGAGACACAGAGTGCAGATGCAGGAGGTGGCTCTGAAATGGAGCAAGGGATGGGTGTGCAGGTATGTGGCTTTTGAATGTGTTGGAGCCTTGGGCAAGCAAGGACATGTCACAGATGAACAATTCGGACACCTGAAGAACCACTGCCAAAGGTTTCAAAAAAAGTGATTTTATTAAAAATGTAAAAGTAAGACTTAACATAGTTTGATAGCAAAGTTCACTCTGTTACTGCAGAGGATGTAATAATTATTTAAAATTACCAATACGAAATGCAGTGGCACTGTAGTACAAGGCTATGTGACATCAGTCACTCACCAGAGACCTGCAGTTGATCAGAGGTCTCTCAGCCTCGAGGAGTAACTTTGAGAGTATCCCAGCTCACAGGGAGATGACTGGCATACAACCAGCTGATCAGCATGAGAGCTCAAAAAAGGCTCACTCAGGCCGTCATCTATGGAGTAAAGTGGTTGGCTTGAAGTCAAATTGCCTTTGTTGGAGAAGGTAAACATGAGAGTCTTGTACCTGCACCCTTTCTTTGTTTCTTGATAAATGAGTCTTAGAAGAACCACCCACTATTCATGTGTTAATTGCACGGTTGGTATCCCAGATTAAGCCCATATGCATCAGTGTTCACTGTGTCACCCTGTTCCTGTGGGGGTTTTCAGAGAAATGGTTGGAACAAATGAAAGTCTAGGCCTTTTTATGTCCAAGCCTATACTGCAAAATGAAGGAGAAACAGGAACCAGTTCTCAGCCCTAAGGCCAAGAGGCAATGGATGTCTTATGCACACATGGCTTAGGTTTCTCTTTTAATTGGGTTTTTTTAATCTGTGCTATGTAACTGTGGACAAACATGGTATCCATGGCACTAAGTGGATTTTTTTTAGTTTGTTTTGGATGCTTCAAGTTTAAAAATCATGGGGTTGTGCTGTAACACAGGATGCGCTTGAATTTTTCAAGTCTCAGCATGCATGAGGAGTTTCAGCATGTTAAAAGTGGGCCTTTAACAGAGATAACAGACCTGTGAACCATTCTGCTTACAGTGAAACCTCTGCTCTTCTCTCCCACGGCTCTGTTTGAGAGTTCGACACATCCATCAAGCAGAGCTCTCCTCGGCTTTGGTCCCAGTCATCGCACTCTGGGTTTGTGTGGCCTTTCACCACCCATCTTCAGGGATAAATGCACAAGAGTGGGTTTGCCCTGATCAGCCCCTCTGTCCCTGCAGCCCCTGTGTTAGCTGAGGACAGCACTCAACCCAGTTGCTTTTTGCTTCATTGAAGTTCTGTCTCTACTCAGACAGAATATGCCTTGGGATAATATCTTTCAATGTTAACCAGAGACATGCCAAAGTGTATGCCAAACCCATGGGTAACCCAAGAGTGGTATTAGCCTTTTAAACAAGTGAAAATGCAGAAAACATTTGTGTCTATGCTTGATTTGAATGTGGAAAAGAAGATGGGAATGTTGTTAAAGCATCAGAGGGGAGGATGGGGGAGGAAGGTACATTTTACTGCTGTTGATTATATTTTCCAGATCAGTGGTAGGAATTAATGATACTGGGCTAGTGAGGAAAAGCCCTGTTTCTTGATGCAGGAAAATAGACCTGATGTTTCAAAAAATGCAGCACTTAGTTGCTCCATGTAGTCTGGAGCTATGGGAGAGCCTGCTGTGAGTGTAGATGCCACAGATGGTGTGTGTATGAGAGAGGACTTTTTGGCTAGCTAGGTTTGTCTCCAGGCTGGTGCTTCTTCGTTCTCCTCCTCCAGACCAGAGATCATAACCTATCCATGAGCAAAATCACCTTACAAGGTATGATTTCTGTCTGCTTCTGTAGCATTACTAGAGCAGGTTCTGTTGAGTGTCCTGCAAGTATCCTCTGCAGGTAATGCCCACAGGAGTGCTCACCTGAGCTGTCTCTCTGCTCTGCTGTCTGTTCCTCTGCTTGTCACAGCTCACAGATGGGGATGTTTCTGAGCACAGCCCCTCGTGTTGCTCGTGCTTTACCAGAGCAGTGTGTAAAAGCACTGAGCACAAGCACTGATGGAAAAAGAGGTGAAGATATTCCAAATGAAGTACTCAAAAGCTCTTGTGGAATGACACATTCAGGACTTGTCCTCAGCCTGTCACAGGTATGAAAAATGAAGAGTGCCTGATGGGAATTAGTTGCATTGAGATGTGAATTGCAGCTCTTACAGTGAACAGGACAGTGAGCAAGACAGTCCCAACAGAGGGACAGTAGGGATATAAGGATGTATAAGGGCTCTATGGAAATAAATATTAGCACCCAAGATAAGCATACAAATGCAAAGACAGCTGAAGATCACTTATGGCATAGGTATAAAAGTAGGTATAAAAGATGTTGCACAGGAGCTTATTAACCCCTTTTTTTTTTTTTTTTTCTTTTTTTTTTTGCCAGGAAATCACTGAGTACTAATTTCCAGGTCTATGTATTTCAGCAGAAATAGATGGCTTGGTAGCACAACAGGAAGAGCTCAAAAGGGTTTTGGACTTGATTTTCCTCCACAGAGAAGTTTTTTCCTGTGTCAAGGAACAGACTTCTGTTAGGAAGATTTTACTAGTTTAAGATTTATGCACCTGTGGATGCTTGAATCATGTTGACTCATTTAAGTATCATCTATGTTATAGATCAATTGAGCCAACATGTCCAATCTGTGGCAAATCCAATCTTTAATTTTATAATAATTATGAGCAAAACATACAGCAAGCAGATACAGCGCTGGGCAACCTGTGGGAGCTCCAAGCATCCACCACGGGCTCGCACTGAACTACAGCTAAAGCCCTCCTTTTGTACAGTCCTCTTCCTTGTTGTAGGTGACTTGGGTAGGGTGACTCTGCATCTGCCATTTTCTGGTATCGGATAGGGTGTCTCTGCATCTGCTCCAGTTGTTGCTAGGGGGCCTTATTCTGCCTTCTGGTGGTCGTGTGATGAAGTCAGGTAATCTTCTTTCTGTCAGAGAGTTATCTATCCGCAGGATATGCAACTGTTAACCCACAGGCATATCAAGATATGCAGTCTTTAACTCACAAGCATATGTAACCTTATCTTATGCTTACTTAACTTTTCTTATTACTAAAGGCAGCTCCTTTAAAAATGTGGTTATACTGGTTACAAAATATTTAGAGGAAACATCTGTTGTTACAACATATCGTGGCTTCTCAAGTTTGGTCAAGGAAACTACTACATTGTGCTCACAAAGTTTAATGAATCAAATATTTACTTATTAACAGGTTTGATGAACAATTGTATACTTATCACAAGCTAGGGAATAGATCTGGGAATTGTAATTATGTAGCAGCATTTGGCTAATAGATATAATCTAATTCCAAGCCTGGACACCAGGATCATAGCTCTGATATGCTGCATCTGGGCAGGTGCAAAGAGATTTTGGAAACCAGATGAAAGGATGCCAGCAGTGCTGAAAAGCCAAAGCTGATCTAGCTGGTAAAGGGAACTGATCTTAAAAGCTCCATGTTGTGTTTGATGCAGCCTCCTGATGAGCCGGAACATGCCTGCTAACATGGCTGGTGAGCTCGCTGCGGGAGGTTCAACCAGACCAAGAACCAGGTCCTGCACTTGGGTCACGACAACCCCGGGCAGTACTGTAAGAAGAGGGAAAGAATGTCTGGAAAGACGCCCAGCAGCAAACGACCTGGGAGTGCTGGTCAACAGCAGCTGAACATGAGCCAGGAGGCCACGTCCCAGGTGGCCAAGAAGGCCA
>VZTR01016864.1:282846-294639 GCA_013400775.1 Chaetops frenatus | reverse complement strand
TTCCTAGAATTTTGGTACAAGTTTTCAGAAAATAAAGAAATCAGTCTCTTTCTTGAGTGGGACTCAAACCTTGGAAGCAGGAGCTGGTATGAGAACCGGGCCACCTCAGTATGCTGTAAGCCTGAAGAACCATTGGAATTTTGCTTTGTGTAATAATATGTATACAGAAAAGGATCAAACAGTCCTTCTTGCCTCGCTGTTTTAAGATTAAATCAAGAAATAAAAATAAAAACACAAGTAAAAATAAAAGTAAGCATGCGACAGTTAGGGGACAAGCAACAACTTTGTTCATGGATAGCACATCATGCCTTTGATGTTACCATACTCACTAAGTAATGGCACTTAGAGACAACTTCTCCTCACTTCCTCACCACTTCTGTAAATTCAGAAGCAGTTCAAGTAATTTTATCTCCAGAGGACTAAACAATCTGTTGTTATGGACAACACTGAAGCTCCTTGCTGTTGTTTTCAGCATGGTGTTTCAGCAGCAGAACTGAAGACTACGAACTGTCAGAATTCTTTAATTTTTCAATATTATCTTCTTTACGCCAGCCTCCAGCATTCTGGTTGCTAGGTATAATATTAAAGTATTGTATGGGAGTAACAAAGCGTTTGCAATGTGAAGAAACAGTCAAAAAGATAATAGCTGCTCTTCTCTCTAGGTCTTTATACAGCACAGAAGCCCCTTCTAAAAACCTACAATTTCTCACCCATGACACTTTATGCACCATAAGTAACAACTTGAGGTTTACCTGAATTGTTAATTTCACTGGTTTTCCAGAAAGATCTGTCTTTTTTTGGGTTATGTGAACATGCAAAGATTTGCTCTAAAACCACTCAAGCAACAGATTAGGACTGTGTTACATAGTACCTTGATTTTCAGATGGGGATTGCTGAGCTACCATGTATTAGGCAGTCTAGAGGGCTGAGTTTTTTGGGGTTTTTTAGTTCACCACCTCTCATGTCAGCTTTCTTACACTACTAGAAAAGCACAATTCTCACCTGCTCTGAATATCCTCTCACCACCTGTCTCTGCTTTAGATTGGTTTCTCCATCAAGGCCTGCAGTTTCAATGTAACAGATCCCATCTGGGTCACTAGAATATAACAGCACCATGTCAGCAGGAATGATTTCATTCCGAGAAAGCCGGACAAAGTCCCCAACATTGACATTTTTCCAGCACTTCTCTATGTATTTCTTCTCTTTCCTGGAATACATAGAAGAACGTTGATTTTTTACAAATGCATAAGCTGAAACTGAGAAAGACCTACAGGTGCTATTTGTGATGGCTACTGCAACACAAAAGTGACATTTCTCAAAATTTTACACATTATGAGTACAACATGATGCCATTAATGAACAATAAACTAGCAGCCTTTCAATTTCCATGAAGCCAGTTTAGAGGAATTAAAAATACACCTTTCAAAACAAATGCTATGTACAACAATCCTTAACTAGTCAAAGTACCTTGGTTAGTACAGTGCAAACACATGCATGAACTCATTTGCCTCAAAGCAAATTTTTTTTTGCAAATTTTACACTAATTTGATAACCATTAACAAAACTGGTGATTGAGTCTCAACTAGTCCCTGAGTGAATTGACCTAAATAACCCTGCTTTGAGCAGGAAGTTAAGATGAAATGACTTTCAGAGACCTTTTCCATACTACATTATTTTATGATTTTGTAAGTATGCAGAAAGTAACCAAAAGACTCATCACCAACTTTTCCATACGACAGTCAAATAATAACAATAAACCACAAAGAGTGTTGTCTCTTACCTGCTATATACTTTGGTTACTAAGTTGTTTATCTGTTTATCCATTTTGTACCTTGAGTAATCTTCCAGACCATCCTTCACGGCAATAATTGTCAGAACTCCTATCAGAGGTAGCATTGTAATTTCTTTTTGGAAAGCTTCAACCAGAGGAACCCAATTTAGGACAACTAGAAACAGGAAATACAAATTGGCAACTCTGAAATAAAGAGAAAACACAGGATTTAGCTGTGCTAGCAGACAATGATCCTTATTTCCCCACTCTATGCCATACAGACCCTTAAGTTAGCAGCAATTTATCTTTTCTTCACCTGCCATTTAAGGAATAACTGTCCAGGACTCTGTTTTCACTCTCCAGTCAATAGATTACTTAGCAACACAGCTGCTAAACACACATGATCAGGTAATGCAGAAACCGAGAATTCTCCTGTATTTTCAAAACTGTCCTGCAGGCACATGTTTTCCAGAGTGAGGCACTGGTGAATTTGCACTCTCCAATTTCTAGGTCCTTTAAACTTAATTTTATCATCTCCTAGGGAAGATGACATGTTTTAAAAAGGAAGCTGTCCTGTAACCTCCCTGCACAGCTTGACAAATCAGCAGTTCTCCAAGCAGAAGGAAGGTGAAAAAAATGGCAAGAGAGAAAGACATGAGGGAAGGGGAAAAAGACATTTGCAGGAAATAAGCAGAAAATCATACTGCAGATTGGTGTGTGGCAGTGCTCCAAGAGCAAGGAATAGTTCAATAGTCCAATGAACATAAGTGTTAAGTACATAAGCTAATGAGAAAAAGATTAGGCCAACAATGATGATACTCAAAAAACTTTGGCCATATAACATGTATCTTTTCAGAAGTGATAGGTCAGCAGGAGGAATAATTTTTTAATATGTAGTAACACACACAAATATTTAAATAGAAGGATTCACCTTCAGAAGGATTACCACAATCAAAAAGAAGTTCCTTACCTGTGAAATTGCTCAAATAAATTTCGTGGTAAAAAATTCAATAAAGTATACCTAGTAGTCCGTATTTTATTGTTCATGTACAGTTTTGATACTTTTTCATACTCTTCTTTAAAATGTCCCAAACAGGGTATCACTATCCTATGTTTGCCAGTAGTTTTTGATGATTGATAGCATTTGGTACTTGAATCGTTGCTGCTGCATCCTCTGCCTTCAGTTGATGTCAGTCGCTGCCAGTGGTATCGAGCCCAGCGGATGGGATCTGCCATTGCACCTGAAACACTTCACAATCCAAGGAGTGTCATCTCTCTAGAAATGTTTGAAAATACAGCAAGTTACACAATAATTCTGTAAAGGCTTTTCAACAAAAAGTCACAGTTACAGTTTTGAATAAGCCAAGGAAAAAAAAGTAATTTTCATAATGAACCCAATCTAGACTGTTAATAGGTTATCTAAGGTCAGGAACTTCTGCTTCAAAGATTGAATTTATCTGAATTTCATCAAACCTTTCATGATCCTATAATTTGATTATTCTGTTTAAAATGCACATTATTTTTGTAATAGCAGTCCACCCACCAGTTTCTCATGCTGTAGCATAGTGCTGAAAGGCAGACAAGCTGCTAATTCGGCAGAGAACAGCATTTCAAAAGGAATCCTCATCTCAGACACTGCAGTCCATGTTGATGGTTAACAAACCTTATTTAACTCCGAATTCAACAATCTAGCAATATGCATTTGAATACAGCCTTAGACATGAAGCAAAGTGAGGAATTGCCAGTGAAAGGCACTAAGTAGCTATCATCAACAAAAAACTTCTTCCAGTGAATTAGAAAGAGGTTTGAGAACTTTTAACAACTGACAGAGGATAAATAAATTTCACGCCAGTGCTTCTCCTCTATCCACCTAGCTAAGGTCTAGGATTCTACCCAGGAATTTGTTTTCCTAAAGAAAGCCAAAGTTCATAGCTACAGGTGATACTCAGAGCTATACATGATGCTCACTTTATTAAATCACCTAATGCAGTCAGAAGAGGCCTCTTGCACAAACCACGCTTCAGTAGAAGCTCAAAAGTGCTAGTTTTTTAATGAAGTTTTTTACAATTTGAAAGTTTTAACTAATGGTTGCTACATTTCTTGTATTACTTCCATAGGACAGATCATCATATATTTGTTTAAAACTATAAATTGCACGAGCCCAAAATCATCAGTACTTCTTGCTGCAGGTTACTTTCCTTCAATATGGTTATCTTACTACCTGCAAAAATTCTAGCAAAATTTTTGACTAAATCCTCTTCCTAAATTCCCACACAGAAGCTGCCTCTAAAACTTGCTGGATCTTCCGAAATGAAAACTCTTTACAACAGACTCTCCTGTGTGAGAGTCAAACTAATCCTGACTTTGGTTTCAATCAATTCAAGCTTCTGTTCATGTGGTGTCTTTCTCTTCTATTGACAGATGGCACTCTGTCCTGCTCTGATTTCTCCAAAATGTTGCTCTAAATAGTAATTTTCCAAACTATCAACTAGACTACTTTACCCAACTATCTTCTCTTACATATCTTCTTTGATTCCTCTATTACAACTGCAGAATTCTTGACACATGTGCACAGTGCCCTCATGAGGTCCTCTAAAAATTGGCTACTATTAGTACCTCCACATCAACCCATTCTGTTCTGAAAAAGATTCTCCAAACTTCCTAAAAAGCTTGGACATCTGTGTCACTACCCCACAGCTAGAAAGCTTTTCTCTAATGTTTATCTGGCCTCTTCATCTTAGCAAATTAAGATGGGACATTTTTGTCCTATCACCATTAGATATGGATAGCTATTGACTGTCACAGTGTCTTGGAAGACTGTTACCATGTACATGAAAATCATGTTCTTTAGAAACCATGACCTGCACACAAAGGAGAGAAAAAAAATAAAACCCTCTTTATAGCATTTCCTCTCAGCATCCCCTGGCAGTACCCTACTGTTCTTCCAAGGCCCTACTGCAGTGCTCCGCCAGAAAACATAAGGGACCAGTCTGAGGAAAAGGCTTTCCTTTATTCTCAGTCCTAAACCCTGTGGTCCCAGTGATCACCAGACTACCAAAGGTTGCAAGGGAATGCAGCTATGTCTGGGACTTCTTAGAGAAGCAAGAAAGAGGTTGTGAAGATCTTCTAAAATACATGGCATCCTCTTATTTTCACAGAATGTGGCATCTTCTATCGTTGCTTCCTCTAATCCTACTGCCTGGGACAGTTCCCAGAGGGACTGCCCTCTGCATAGAGGTTACTATCCCATTTTAGTCAGGGTCAGCCTTTCCTCCAGAAATGGGAACTGACATTCAGAAGCAGCTACTTCATACCAACTAACTACTTTTAATGTATGGCTACCATACAGACATATATATGAACATTGATCTGTACACACACGAAATAGATGCTTCAGTTAATTTACACTGAGCCTGAGACAAGTCTATAGCTTGAAAGGTCTTCAAATGTGTTTAGGGACTGCAGAACGTACTGCTAGAGGAGTCCATACATGATTATGCAGATCTCAATATACCTAGAGCTCCCAAACCCCCAAATGAACACAGACCCATCTACAAAAGTCAGGACTGAATTAAAGAACAAAGTACTGAAAATGAAAGAATTTTAAAAGATGACTGACTGAAAAGAGGTAGGGTTTGTTTTTTTTTTCCTGCAATCACAAATTTAGTCAGTTCAACTACTAAAAAAAACCCCAAACTTCTGGGTTTTGGATGGCTTAAGGCCATTGTCTCGGCCTTTTTGAGGAAATAACAATTCTCCTTAACTGTCTCTGGTGTGACAAATCAGTAATTGTACAAACAGATTTCATGCAATGAGAGGCCTTTTCAAATAAATGTTTGCTTTAATTAAAAATGTGTTGGATTATCAGGGAAAGTTTTAACATGATTACTTCTGTTAAATTTATCTGACTCTTTCAAGCTTTCATCTTTAGCATGAATCATACAGGGTGTGTCAATTAACCACACTTTTGCCTGACATATCTCTACATACTGTTACAGTGTACAATGACCTAGTAGCAAACTTAAGTAAGTAAATGCCAGGAAATTTCACAAGATGCCACCAGCCAGATATTTGAGAGCAGGTTACATTTGTAGTGAAAATCATATTTATTTTCATAAGACAAAGCAAACAAGCATCTGATACTGATGAAGAAGCAGTAAAAGCAAAGGAAGGAACTCTTTCTCCATCTCTTAGGGCTAATGGGAATGCAAAAGCTCTAAATAGCAGATCCTGTTCACTCAGTGAAAATTAGATAGGCAAAGTAACCTATGCAGCTAAAATACACCTCACAAACTTCAAAACCTCCTAAACCTTCTAAGACTTTTTGGTTGACATAATCTATTATCTTTTCTAGCATCTGAAACCCAGTGACCACTATTTATAAAAAATAAAGCAGTTGGGGGAAGCAGGGAGGAAGAGCACTGGACATTTTAACATGACCGCATGTTAAGATGGAATTCCTCACCACTGGATGAGGAGCTAATAGTTTAAATTGCATATGCAATGCTGCTGAAGAGCAGTCACCCCTCACCACATACATATCCTCTCTGACCCTTGACACAGCTCCAAAACCTCTGCCCCACCCTTCCTCAGAGAATCAGAGCTGATAAAGGAACAGGGAACATCGGATTCAGTTCTGTGCCCTGCATGTTTTTGTCAGTATCTCCATTGTTCTAATGTATCTACTTCTAAGAAAACTGAAGACTGTAGGGATGAGAAATAACTAACACAAACCCACCACGCTGAAAACACTGTATGAGAAATAACAAGTAAACTCCTATGATCAGAGAGGTGAATCAGACAATTAACAGACATCTTGGGAAAAAATTATCTGGATCTCATACTCTGCCATAATGCCCTCTGACCCATCTGGGATNAATAACTAACACAAACCCACCACGCTGAAAACACTGTATGAGAAATAACAAGTAAACTCCTATGATCAGAGAGGTGAATCAGACAATTAACAGACATCTTGGGAAAAAATTATCTGGATCTCATACTCTGCCATAATGCCCTCTGACCCATCTGGGATTTGACTGAGCTACTATTTTGCAAATGATTTTTTTTCAAATCATTTGCATCGCCATTTTAAAACAGCACTTTTGAGGTTTCAAACTTCAGAAACCTCTTTTGCATTTCTTAACTCTTTCAAGCAATTTTATTCTTCTTCCTCATTAAATTTGGCTCATAAAGTATTGAACATATTTTCTGTGGTCAGAAGGAGTTTCATCAGCTTCACGTTAGATATTTTGAAGGATTAAGTCACCAAAGATCAAATAAAAGCTATTTGAAACAATTTTTCTATGAAATCCATTCCCTTAAAACATTATTTGATCCTCTTGTCATGTTATTTTTCATTGTCAAGTCTTGAGTTCCCCAGCTAATGTGAATTTAGTAATACAAAACAGCAAATATTTATTGGAACACTAGCAAACAATCCACAAGATGAGTTACTTTGAAGTACTATTTTTAGAAGTTTATTTCTAAAAAATATGTTTATGTTTAAAAACTCCAAGAATAATGTTCATGTATTTGAAAACAGGAAGTCTAACTGATCACATGCTGCCTTTTGAGGTTAGTCTCACACAAGCTAGCCTGTCCTCATTTTCATGCTATACACTATTAAAATAAACACTGCTTGATCTTGCTAAATGAAAATAGCTGATATAGAGGCAATTCAGGTATGTCTTACACTCCAAAAGGGAAGTTCTTGTAGTAAGTTTACTAACTGTTACTAACATAATGATAATGATAAAATGTGGAAGGGAATTACATGACACTGGATTTATTTGCTTTCTTGCTTTTTTTTCTACACCAGTTCCTTCATGTACTCTGATTCTTTCCTCTTCTTATAAAGCATTTTGAGATATGAAAAACTGGAAGGACCAAATATGGTTAACAGGAAATAGCTGGCTGTCATATCTTTGTTAAAGCAGGGCACAGCAGCATCATTTTTATCACAGGACAGATCAACACCATACATTCTCCATGTCTGACTATCCTATACCACAATAAAAACCGGCTTTGAGAACTCTCCGCTAGTGGCAAAGATGAGAAAACCCCTACCATTGTCTGTAGCCTGGAAGAAGGGCTTTGCATTATAAAAGCCCCATGTAAGCATTCTCTTGTATGTGCATTTCATGTCTGTAAGTTGTTTTTTTTACAGCTTCCAATTCTGTGAAGTATCACCTGCATATCTGCATGCAAGCCTTTGCTCCTAGCTTTCCTACCGGGGGATGGAGCTGACACTAAAAATTCCTTAGTTCCAGTTATATTATTGGTAGCCTTTGGCAATTAACTTAGCAGTCACTGATCTCTCCCATACTAGATAATTGCTTAAGATCATCAGCTAAACAGATGTGCAGATAATTTAGCCTATGTTTATCCTGCTCTGGAACTGCACCTTACTATTATAATGTGGTCATTTGCTCACATGTCACGTGAAGTGCCTTACCATTTACCCTGGCTTCTCCTAACCACTTCCTTCCTTCTGACAACATCCTTCTCTTTAGCTGCGATCTCCAAACAATTAGTCCTCATTTTTCTTTCAGAAAATTCTTCGTTAAATGCTCTTGGTAAATGACATATTTGACAAGAATGTTCCACAGACCTTTGGCATATTCATGCTTAAGGTGTGTGTTTCTAACCTGTTCTTTCTCAGGCAGTGTGCAGTAGGCCTTCACCTGGGGTAGTGTCCAGTAGTAAGTAGTAAATCGATTCTTGGCAAACAGAAATGCAATTTAAAAGATTGCATTATCTTACCTGAAGAATTTCTACAGCACCTAAAAGGGAAGCAATCCAGACAATGAATCTCCCCAAAAACATCCCTTTTTCCTTCCTCCCCACATGAATATATGTGCTTTGCAGGATGCTTTGCAGGTCTGAGGTTCTGGGTGACCAGGGAATATAAAATATGCTAACCTAGACAAAGGTCACACTACACAATGCTGTGGGAGAGTGGATCATCCCCAATCCACAGAACGGTCCCATTTAAACCTCTCAGGAAGTGTTACTGCACAGGTTCACTAGCACTTTTGTCACTACACTGACAGAACTACACAGGCCAAACGTTAATGACTCCGCCTAAGCATCTTCTAAAACTCAGAAGCTAGCAGAACATTAATAAGCTTCAGAGAACCAGGGACTGAAGGTTACTTTACACTCTGAAGAACAAATACTTCTTTTCTCCTAAGGTTTGCTACTTTCTCTGTAGCACGCAATTTCACAAATTTGTCACACATCTTTGCAAGCCAATATGAAATCTGTTGAGACATTCTAATGTGCCAAATAGATCTGGATAAGAGACTTGTGCTGTCAATTTGGACAAACAGCCAAAAACCTCCCGGAATCAAAACTTCAATTTGAGAAAATGATGTGGTCATTTGCGACCATATATATATATTCCGAAATACATTTATAAAATAGATGTAAGAACTCTTGAAATAAGAGTGGAAGGCAGATGTTAGTATGAAAAGTCAATTGTTGTGGCACTATTTTGCAAGCCTTGAAAAGCCTTGGATCTTAGAAAGGAAATTTCTTGGTTATGAGTACATTAAGCCAGCCATCAACAGCTCTGCACAACTGAAAAACAACCAGCAGGATGCATTAAAACCCAGGAAGTGCAAAGGCCCTGACACAAAGATGGATGCAGGATAATTTAATAGTAAACCATGCAGTAATACGGGTTAACATACTACAGTATGGGAGCAGTATATAAAGGCAGAAAATCTCCTTCATCTTGGGTAAAGTTATTTAGGATGCCAATCAGATCTTGTACCTGCAGACAAAACCAAATCATATACTAGCAAGTTTTAGGTTTAAATTTCAGATGAAATACTTTCAAAATAAAACTGCAGACTGCTGGAGAGTGATCACCTGTAGATCTATTTTACATCCTTTTCTCCATCAGGAAAATTCTGTGTTATGCCCTGTTCTCATGTGCCACATTGGTCTATTGGTATCAAAACTGTAAAGCAAAACCTTACAGGTTAAGTCCTACTCTTTTATGACTGTCTTTTCACACAGGTGTATCTTTACCTTATGGTTAGGCAGCTTTTAGTCACTAGAGATGCTCAGCTATGTGCAAAATTCACATGAATTTCACAGTAAGGTTTTCACAGTAAGGTGTGGGCCATATTAAAAATTTGTAATGGTGTTCATGTTGCGCAGAAGAACGTGTTGGTTTGTTTTGGTTTGGGTTTTTTTGTAGCCATGTACATTCATTGAAATTTCTACTGAAAGTACCTGTTACAGCAAGAAACTGTACTCGAGTTCCTAAAACCCTAAATCAGGTCTCTGACTAGTTTTTTCTGTTCCTCTAGTTTTCTAAGACACCTACATTATCAGCTACTCAAAAGTTCCATAAATTCCCAAGGCATCCACTGAGAGGTTTTCACGTCTAATGCTCTAGGATTAGTGAATTTTTGAGAAAAACAGCTCTTGTACAACCTCAGGAAGACAATCAGATTTGCCACAGAGCAATAAAAGCTGCCTACTGCTTGGGGATATATTGACAGGAATAACCTGTGAATCCACTTCAACCACTAGAGAGTTCCTGTAAGACTATAAAACATGACTCTTGAGATGTTATTTCAAACCTGAACGTGAGAAGTAACCTACAGCAATTGAGGGCACAACTACAAATGTGTATCTTTCAAAGTTTTATTAATGAAAATTCAGACAAAATATATAGAAGCCTACTAACAAAATATGCAAGGAGTTAAGAACGCTGTAATTCTAACTCTAGTAACCTGCAAACTATCTAAGACACTAGAGAATCAGTGCTGTGAGCAGCTGAACTGAGTTAAAAGTTAACCCTGAACAGAACTGCTCTTACTTCTACCTTCCACTCCTGGCTTAGTCAACTCCTCCATAATCAGTCTGGTACTTACTGAACCTGGTTCTCACTGATCTGCAAGACATTTTACTAATTGAAAGACAGTAACATTGCTGGATTTCCCAATCCATCATTACAGCTGTGAAAGTACTCAGGTTGGCACAAGCAAGGTAGGACAGGAATGTCTGATTAGAGAGTATCTTTGAGTACTTATGTAGAGCAATTGGTCCCAATTTCAGTCTAGTTTCCACTAAAAAAATATATCTGCTCTGGTAATTGCCTTTGAAATTCAGGTCATCCAGGGCAGTGGCAATTAACAAAAGAATGTGATCCTCACTCTTCAGTCCTGCCTTTTGCTCCTGTAAACAGTAAGTGCCCATGCACTAACTGTAAAAATTCAGTCTAAAGCAATGGCTTCAGACCAGCTTTGGAGGCACACAGGAGAGCTAAGTGAATTCAATTCCACCCCAATCTTAGGTAAACCACTTAGTGCCCTCTCTGCTGGAAATCACCACTAAGGAAAACAGGAATAATGACAATTCTTATCTCTTGGTGATGATATGAAGACAAATATGTTTTTAAATAAGAGGTTTCTCAACACTATGGTCACTGATGAGATGTGACTGCCCTGTGTAAGTATTGCTTTGCAAGTATTAAAATAATAGTAATTTTGATATTAGAAGTACATTTTTCTTCAGCAGCTGTCTTTCTGATAAGGACTTGGATTATTCTTTCCCATCTTTGTGAATACTTTTCATAGTTAAATCCAGTAAGTGTTGCTGTGATCCAATTCTGTGAGTGACCATGTCCACTCTGCACCCCTCTGCACTCTCCTGAAGTTTCAGGAATTTCCCCGTGACTTATACGGACTTAAATCTACTTCCTTGCCATGAACCTGTAAAGTAGTAAAAAGCTGACACCTCAGCCACCACCATGAACTCCTAAAACAAAGACTTTTGTTTCTGGAGTCAAAGTCGAGGAGATTATACGCAATGGAGGCCGGGGGCGGGGAGGGAGGGGGGAATCAGTCGTGGCCCAGGGGACATTTAAAAACATAAACTAACAAATCGTCCTTTTCCAGCGCCTACGAAGCTCCAGCCACCGCCGAATTTCGCAGGTGCCGTTCTGGTGCCCAGCATTTCCCGGGCCAGCAGCCAGCGCCGGCGAAACGCCAACCGCGGGC
>VZTR01016864.1:253599-282767 GCA_013400775.1 Chaetops frenatus | reverse complement strand
CCCCTCACTTGCCCTCACCGGCCTTTGGCCGCTCGTTCCTCTCGCCCTTTTCCTGCTCTGATCCTTGTTCCCCGAGGAGTGACTGAGGCTGGACGCACCGGCCCAAGCTGCGGCCGGGGACCCTTCCAAAAGCGGNCCAAAAGCGGCTCGTCCGCAGGCCCCACGGCTCTGGGTGAGGGAGCTTTGCTCGCTGCCACAGAGTCCATAACGCTTAGTTAGTTATTGTTTAAAGGCTTGTTTTTTCTTTGCCTTAAGGCCTCGGCAGATGGAGTTTGGGGTAGGAGTAGGACTGTCAGAGACTCTGGCACTCTTGACAGCTCGAAAGTCAAACTGATGTTCTTCACCTTTTACAGTCATTTACAGCTGAAAGCAGCTTGGCCTGTCTAAACACCAAGTTTTCTAGCCACTGGACTAATCCAGGTTAGCAAACACTTCCTCTTGTTTTCTAGGAAGTAAGCCTCTGGCTATTGAGAAACTGCTCGAACTGTCTTAAACAAATCACTGCCATCAGGAACCTCAGTGGGTTTTTTCATCAATAAAACCCTGTGAAGTCCCACATTGTCCTTTTCAATCTTACTGCCTTTCAGGGCACTCTTGAAGGCTGCCTCTTACACTAAAATCAAATGGCTTTTCACATGAAAGTGAGGCACTCCTGGTTCAAGACCATTTTCTTCTGAAAAAGAAAGAAGAAGAAGAAAAAGAAATCCACCAGGAAATGTTAATTGCAGATCTCTTGGTCCCTATTGAAAGAAAACCAGTACTTGTCCGGTGTCAACAATGAATTCCTAACAGAGAGCTGGGAGGGCTGTGCTGAGCAATCGTACTTGGTTGTGCTCTCCTCCCCATGTATGTGCATGGTGGTGTTTTCCACTGCTTCCCGCATTCTAGCATGCCTTGCACCCCTGACCACACACTGAAAACATTTTGGTGATGTTCAGTGAACAGCTGCTGATGGTCTGTTCTTTGGAGTGGCCATGTGGCTAGTAGAAATTTCAAAACATACTGACATGTAAGATGTAATAAAAATTCTCCATGAAGAAAATCTGTAACTACTGCCTTGAAATTACGTAGGTTCTTCTTGGCAGAAAAAATGTGGAGTTCTGTTTCTTTGCAGGATCCACCACCTTTGCTGGCTCAGGTGCTGTAGGAATTAGGAATCAACTCTGGGGAGGGCAGAGCAAGCTGCTGCAAGACACAAGGTAGTAGTAGGCTTTGCCAAAACCCAGTTACTTTAAAGTGATTTAATTGGTTAACACTGATTTATTGGACCATTCAAGTTGGCAGAGATGTTTGACAAAAGAGAATATCACACAGCTTATCACCAACCACATCTACTGTAATCCCATTGCAGCTGTAAATAATTCATATCCAAAGTCTTACATTTCCCATTCATGTTTTTTCATGCATGACAGTCCACTCTGTATGAACAACTATGAAAGGCATTATTTTGTTTCCCTTGTTTGCACAGCAATAACAATTGCCTATATTAGGCCTCTACATCAGTGCATGCAAAAAATACCTGAACAAACCATAAATGAGCTACCCTGGCTGCCAGAAAGAGCACAGCTGCCTTAGTGCAGCACTCTGTGCACTTTAGTTAGACATGTTGAAGCAGAGCATATGAGCTTTTTGTAGAGTTAAGGCTGATCAGGTGAGTGGAATAGCTGACTCCTGACTTGGCCATTACATAAATGTTTTCACTTTTATCCTTCTGTACATCTGTCCTGTAGTATGAACGGTCTTGGTCCCAAGCACACAAAGCAACCATCCAGCATGTCTAAAGTGTAATTAAACTGTCTTCTCCCAGGTATCCTATGGAAGAGTAACTACAAAGATTACAGTCACCAGAGATAATGCTTAACTGAGAAATCTCACTGATAGCTTTTCTGTGTGGAGGTTATAACACTGAACGCCTTCCACACAGATATATCCGGTTTCCTCCCCTCCCCCCGGAGACATCTGCAGGTGTCTTTTATATCATCTCCTGAAACTCCACATGAAAAAGGAAAAGTTTGAAATTCAGGTCATCCAGGGCAGTGGCAATTAACAAAAGAATGTGATCCTCACTCTTCAGTCCTGCCTTTTGCTCCTGTAAACAGTAAGTGCCCATGCACTAACTGTAAAAATTCAGTCTAAAGCAATGGCTTCAGACCAGCTTTGGAGGCACACAGGAGAGCTAAGTGAATTCAATTCCACCCCAATCTTAGGTAAACCACTTAGTGCCCTCTCTGCTGGAAATCACCACTAAGGAAAACAGGAATAATGACAATTCTTATCTCTTGGTGATGATATGAAGACAAATATGTTTTTAAATAAGAGGTTTCTCAACACTATGGTCACTGATGAGATGTGACTGCCCTGTGTAAGTATTGCTTTGCAAGTATTAAAATAATAGTAATTTTGATATTAGAAGTACATTTTTCTTCAGCAGCTGTCTTTCTGATAAGAACTTGGATTATTCTTTCCCATCTTTGTGAATACTTTTCATAGTTAAATCCAGTAAGTGTTGCTGTGATCCAATTCTGTGAGGGACCATGTCCACTCTGCACCCCTCTGCACTCTCCTGAAGTTTCAGGAACTTCCCTGTGACTTATATGGACTTAAGTCCAACCACACAAGAGCTGTTGATGACTCCAGAACAGTCACAGAGCTCTTAGTGTATTTCAAACCTTCTATCTGTTTGTGGCTGCAATAACTCTGCGAGTACAAGCATGAACAACTCAGCCTGCTCTGCTCATACTGGCACTGTTTGGGACACATGAAAGAGAGGAACTCGTGAACTGCCAAATAATTCTGTTGGCAGACTGAAAACTTTCCAATGAAGACCTGAAAGGAAGAGGGAAATTTGCCATAGCACGCTGTCAAACATTTCCCAGAGCACCTCACTTTAATGGAATGCAAAGACCTGGGTATGATTCTTCTCTGGGAGAATCTCTTCCCCAGAGGAGAATCATACCTAGTGATGATTCCAGTGCCAAATCCACATAAATAGTGCCAGTGGGGATGTGGGGTTGTAGACATAGATGGTTATCATTACTGCAGTGTGGATGCTCCCACATCAGCTTAGTGCATTCATATGAGGTCAGTGGATGTACTTGAGAGATCCAGTGTGTATTTACAGTGTAAATAGTGACATATTATGATATCCTAGTTCAAATATATTTGAAGATGTGGTGGCATATTAATAATAACGTATGGCCAGAAAAGGAATTGATTGTTACCCAGTAATTTCATGATATTTGCTTCCTTAGCTCTGCAGTAAACCCAAATAATTTAACTGGAGCAGATGTTTCACAAAAACCCCCTTGAATTTTAAATTACATTGAATTTTGGTTTACCAGATCAGTGGCTGGTGAATATGTGTTAAGAGTCCTAAGCAATGCTGCCAGTGCAAATTAAAGCAGCCTGTTGTGCTTATCACTAATGTAATTTCTTACAAGATTCTCAGATATATTTCCTGGCAAGACCCCTGGAGCACAGATACACAGTGAACAAAACAGCTGTTTATCTGCTCTAGTTTGTGTGTGGCCATAACCTTTATTTAGCATACACTGTCTAGATCTGTACTGGTTTATTGATTTCCTCGTAAGGAGATTGTTTTTATCATCGGAGTGAGCATTTTATAAATAGTCATGAATTTTCCTTCACTGCTCCCTGTGAGACAAGAACGTATTACTACTTTCAGGTTACAAATAAAAAATTGAAACAAGGGAGAAGAAACACCAGAACATGAAAGTGTTAGTGAATCTGAGCCTACTTGCTCAGTTTGAAAGACTGAGCATTTGTTTTAATATTTTATAGTGCAAGATAGATGCTGTGTAAATTACATACATTTTGAAATCTTGAGAGAGGTAGAGCTGTATGTAAATATTATCATGGGAACTTTCCTGAAAGGCACTTTCAGGGTCATTAATTCCTTGTTATTGCAAGCATGCCATACAATCTGTTTCATAAACTGACTGAACTTTATCTAAAACTAGTTTGGTATTTTGCTCATATTACTGTACTAAAAAATTGCCCCAGAGTATGGTTGCTGTGAAGGTTAAGAATTATCTTGTAGCTTCTAGACTCAATTTCATACCCATTTGCTCTTATACTAGTGGTGACCACTACTTCCATTAAATAATTCTTTCTGCTCCTGGTGTTCATCAATCCATCTTTGTTTTGCTAAAGTAAACCAGATAAGAATGAATCATATCAAACTGACTGAAGGCTAGCTAAATTTCAAATAAAAGTGTCCAGCCAAAGGTGTAATGCAGTTTAACAATCCATTCAGACCTTAGTTAATCTTGGATGAATTACTGTGACACAGCTTGTATAGACAAGTTTTAAGGGAATAACTGACTAATATTCACTCATAATATCATCATGCTGTGCCTGTAATTTATACCATCAAGTTTAGACAACTGCAGAATGGAAGGAATCAGGAAGCTAGCATTAGATGTCAGTTCTAGAGGGCAGTTATTAGCAGCCAGTAGCAGTTATTATTATTGGTATAGGACTTAGTGATTGTCACTCACTGTGGTTTGGCATTGCATGTATTAGGAACTTCCATCCTGAAAGCCACTAAGATGATGAGACTTTTTGTTCCAGAGATTTTCATTCTGTTATCCATTCTGCAGAAAGTAATTATCAGCTGGAATTTAACAAGGAAACTGAAAGTCTTTCACTTTTAAGAGGCTCTGAATTAACAAGACAAACAGAAAATAATTCTAAATGAGATACTGTCAACTTAAAGCAGCTTGTAATGCAGCAGGAATTTACTTCTTATCCTGACATTTTTACTTTATCCAATAGAGAAGCTGCATTGGTAATCTATGGGGAGACTCCAGCTTCTGAAAATCCATATTCACTCCCCATGAACTAACACAAGCCCATTGAATAAGAAGACACAAAACTAACCTTAAGAAAAAGGGAACACCATCTAATGCTGGTACTTGTGGACTGATGGAAAAGTGTGTATGACTGCAAAGTAGTTTTAGCTAAGTGGAATTGCACATAGGCAGATTGATGCACTTGGAAAATAGTTTTATTCCTTCGTTTTCTGTTTACTCTGATGTGGCAATTTCCCATGGCTAATCTTAAACCTTATCTCCAGCTGTAAATTTGTCATTAGCTGGTTTACACTGTTACAATTTCATTGTGTGTCAAAACACTTTTGATATGCACTTTTGTGCCTTCTTTCTCATTGTATATAGAAGCAAGTTGACTTGTTGAATTTATCTGGTCCACAACTAACCTTAATTCTACACTTTCTTTTTATCAAACCACTTTATCAGCTACTTAAATGACCTGAGTCAGTGATATCAAATTAAATATTTAGTAATTGCTCCTTTTTTCTGTATCTTTGCTTGTATAAAGTTATTGTCTGGGTTACAATATTTTTCAATGGTTTTTTTCCTATTAAATTTTTCTACAGTTTTTCTAACACAATTTCTGTTGGACAGCGACTCCAACCTGCCAAGCAAATTTTGTCAATATTCTAACTTGGCTACTTATGCCACAATTACTATATCCATTTTTTGAACAAATAAAAAAAATCCAGCAGATGGATATGAAGATACCACTTAAGACTTTTTTATTGTCTCAGGTATTTTCCACAAAGGAAAATCCAAGATTGGTTTCCCATAAAATGATTAATTTAAGGTTAGGAAAACTAGTATCAGATTAAAAGGGTCCACAAGACACCACACTGAAAAAATCTAATTTTAATGGTTCATGTATATTTAAACATTTTTGAAGGTCAAACTTTGTTCCAGCAGAAATTATATCTGATCCTTTCACCTTCTAGAGCCAGTGTAAACCAAGATAAAGTATAAACAAAGATAGATGAAGACTGAGAAGTACAAGTACAGCTTTAGCTAACTTGGAAGGAATGTTACCACATGGATGTTTCTGATTCACTTGGTGAGCCCAGTGCATCACAGACCCAAGATGAATTAATGAAAAGCCATACCCATGGTACAGACAAGAGAGATTTATACTTTCACAGGTACTGTAGGTCAACTTCAAATTTAGAAGAAAGCCTAGGGTTTACTTGTAACCTGCACTATGTGACAATATTAAACAAACTGCTCTTTGCTAGAACTTTATGTTCTATATTGCATTGCAAATAACAGGGAAAATCATGTCCCATTTTCAAGTGAACAATTTAAATTTTCTCCTTATTTTGCTCCTACAAATGGAAGAACTATTTGAGGAAAACTAGGAAAGTAAACATAATTGTACATGTTTTATTTTCAGACACTTAGTATTTCTCTGGAAATATTCTCCAAATTGTGAAATGAAAATTTCTTGCTACATTCTTTATTGTGTCACCTGGAAGAACAAGTAGGTCACATCTTCACAAAGCAAACAAATTTTCTAGGGAGCTCTTCTCTAGAATTTGCTCCAGAGTAACTCTAAATTAAAGCAAATGTCAGCTACTTTATTGAAAATTAAAAATACCTCTCCTGATGTAATAACACCAAACCATTGAAAATTTGGTGTGAGCAAAATAGTAACAAAAATACCATTGTCATCCACATAATAAGATTCATTATTTTATTCATTATTCCTATAGCAATTTTTACCATTCATTATTACAATACCAAACCCTATTTGTATGTACCATTTTCCTACATGCAAAACTCTTGCCCTTGTGCATGAACTAGAGGGCTTCCAGACATTTTCAGGTGGCTGGTAGTGTTTTTAGGAAAATGAGAACATATTTTTTTTTTGTACTGAGAAAGATTACACATAGGCAAGCTGAGATGTTTGTATTAGTACTCATCAGCAACTAACCCATGAGAAAATTTCTAATGCAAAGAAGTGCCTCTCTTCTTTTGTGTCTTTGATAATTTGAGACACTCCCAAGCTGAAAAAAAAAAAAAAAGATTCAAAGCACAATTTGTCCCAGGAGTCATGGAGGTCATGGGTCATGTGGTTATACAACTGCAGTGAGAGTTAGCAAAGTTTGAAAAGCTGGTAAACATGCAGAAACTGTCCTGCACTCTGACAACTGCTTCTAAAAATCTAGTTTTCAAATTAATACTTGAATAATCTGTTAGCTTTGTGAGAAGTTGTCAGTTTCATATTATTTGTTCTGATTTCCTTTGGAGAAGTCTATTAAATTGTTATTTTCCATGGAAAAGGCAAGAACAGAAGTAGGAAGTAGAGATGTGAAAAGCTGATCCATTATGAATTATTTAGAGACCACAAAAAAGTCCAGAAAATCTGGCTAATACAATGTGCTGCCAAGCTGGACACAGACTGACAAGACTGAGAAAGACTTGTAAATCACAAGGCCATTTTCCCTGGGAGGAAGTTGGCTGTATTTACCCAGGAAGCGATTTGGTCAAAAAGCACTGCTCTGCCTTACTATGCATGTATCTGTATAAACAAACTGCTTTTTTCTTAGTCTGACAAAATTACCTTCTCTTTATATGCCCTTGGTTGAAGCAACCTCTGTCAGCAGAAACAGAGTATTGCCAGTGCAACTTTCACCAGCATCTATTTTCATTTTCTTTCAAAATATGATGTGATAAAAGTAAAATCTATAGTAGCTATAATAGTAGCTCTCAACTCAGAGTTATATAATAAATAGACTATGAAGTTCTTGTGAAGATGAGATGTATGTAATGGGGTGTTTATTATTTTAGGAATACTTTCTCCCCATTGCTATTATGACATGTTGGTACAACTTGCTATGCAGCATATTCCAGCATCTACTAATTGTTGTTTACTACTAGGGTTAAGAGTCACCATAATCTACCTACTGGGCATTTTCTTTTCTGTTTTATGATGTCCAAAGATTTTTGAAAAGTACCAACACACTCTTACCACTCATTCTTAATACTGAATCCTTAAGGTTAGGCTTGGAGAAGCATGGGAATATTTGGCTTATAGTTTTACTACATCTGCCTTAAAAGGGATTACTAATTTTCTATTGTTGTCATTTTGAATTCCAGACATTACAATCATTAGACCTGAACATTGTGAGTAAAATTCCAGTCCTGATGTGTACCTGGTTTTCAGTTCACATAGAATTTTTAAGCATGAAGAAAGGGACATAGAAGGATAGAAATGGTGACAATAGATTTTTTTTCCTTATAAGATGGTACAATAGAGAAGATAAAAATAAACTTTCTGCATGTTCCCTGCCCTGGGCATGGGATAAGAAATAAAGGGTCTGAATTGTAGAAGGGGGAGTTAGAATATTCATATATGTTCTTGCATGATGGAAGATGAAGACTCCTCCCTCTCCAATCAAAGAAACTTATGAAAAGAAGTGTGTCTTGGGGACAGGAGAGGAAAGGCAGTGTAGGTCTGTGAATGCCCAGCTGTTTAAAAAAGATGGTGACCAGTGGTATTCATGAGCAGAGTCCCAGCTACTGACTCCAGTTTGTCTTCTGAGCTGTTGTTTTAGTGGGTATATGGTCAAGCCACCTACAGACTCCTTGGAGTAGATAGGATGTCACTCTGCTGCTCTAAGCTATTCCTCTGCCTCTGTCCTGCAGAATACTGGGTGTGATACCCTCTCCTGGCTCTTCTGTTACCTCAGCCAGGCAGGTGTTGAGATGTACATAGTACAGATATTTTACAAACCTATGATATTAACTGATTTCAAGTAATATGTAAAATATTTTTTCCATCTGGTACTTCCAAGTATGCTTGGAGAGTTTCCAACAATAGCACTTCCTCTCTGAAGGCCGTACAGTGTAGCAGAGCTGTTTTGAATGATCTCTTCAGTATGCTTTTGTCTGTGAAAGTCAGTACAGAGTTCAGTGTATGAACTGTGTGACTCTAAGGTGCTGGTGAACCACAGGAATGTCCCTCAGAGCTATTGTTAGTTCTTCAGTGCAGACTGTGGGAAGGACAGAACTGCTAGAGAAACCAGCAAGATGATTTTGAAATATCAGCGCAAAGAGAATTCAAGAACATGTCAGAAAGTTCCTCTCGTTACATCTCTTATTGGAAAAAGGAGACACGATAGAGACAAGTGTAAAGGTGTGGACATAGACTGTATCCACAGTATGCATGACACGCTACTCCTCATGTCTCAAAGAGTGAATGCTTGAGTATTATATTTACAGAATAGGGATGGGGGGAATACCCAAAACTTCTCATGGTCTTGTATGTTGAAAATTTACAAGTAAAATTATTTGAGAAACAGATTTGTCATTTGGGAGGGATTATGATTATAGATAATGAAGAGCAAATAGGTGATAAAGTTTGTTATGCACATCAGTGTCATGTTCATTCAGCCTCACTATGAACTTCACTCATAGAGGTGCTTGGATATTCTCCCCAACTGGATTTACTTAAAGCAATGTAAAATACTATGCTAGTATATTATGTACACATTATGTGTATATATATAACAATGATCACGTTATATATAATAATATATAATGATTACTATATTGTTACGATAAAATGTATGTTACTGCAATATTAAAAACCTCTGGCTATTAAGTTATTTCCCAATGTTTTACTTATTGCCATTCTTCCAAAACCAAGTGCAGCAAATGGATTTACCTTAAAATGGGTTTAATTACTGCGGCTTAACTTATGGGTTATCTTTACAAGCAACTACACCCCTCAACAAGTCTTCAGCAATGTGGATAAAATCATATAAACTTCACTTGACACTTTTCTCTCATAAAATTGCTTCTTTCCTTGCTGCTCTGAAATCCTTGCCTATGTACTTACTGTTCTACAAGTTTCCCTCCCTGATTTTTTGGTTATTTGAGAATTTAACTTCAAGGGGTGGGGTGAGTTGTTACAGCTGTGGAACTGATGCATGAAAAGCAGGTATTTTTAGAGGTTAAGACTTGATGGCAGATCCAAATAATGCAGTTGCAAACAAAGTCCAAACTGCCAAAGGCCAGTTTTATATCCCCTACTTCACTGCAGTTGAACATGGGCTCCAGAACATGGATTTAGTTAACCCAGCTGTGGTTTCCTTGAGCAGTCAGACTTTGCTCCTCATGAGCCAATAGGCTGAATCAAAAATATTAATTTTAAACAACATATATGGGAAAAATGAAAAGTGAAATTCTTTATTCTTCAGACATGCAAAAAATTAGCTGCTTTGAAAATGTTCAGTGGGATAGTGTCACATGGGATCATGGTTTCCTATCCTATCTGTTCCTGTCTTCCTGCATTAGATCTTTGTTCTCTTCCATTTTTCACTTGTTTGACCCCTTTCAACTGAGTGGGACACTCACTACCTTTCTCTTTATTTCGTAAATTATTGCATTGCGAGTCTGGATCACGTTCGTATTTCTCCTGTTGTCTCTGGCTCTATTTTGTTTGGAGGAGATGCTCCCCCTGGTGCTCTATTTTGTAGTGTGCAACACAGTACAGTCAAAGTGGATAGGTTTCCAGTTATCTAATAAAGAAAATTATAGGGGAATAAAGGAATTTTTTAATTTTTTTTTAATTTGAAATTTCATCTACTCTTCATTTTAACAGCAACTTTGAGTAATTTCCCCATAATAAAATTGAATAAATTTTCAAGAAGCTTTCTTAGAAGTCTAATCTGCTAGCAGTAGCAAACCCTGGGGAAAATTAGGGGAATTTGAAAGTTTTCAGCCAGCAAAACATAAAGTCGGCTCTTCTCCACGTTTCTTCTCCAAAACTCCCATGCACCACATCATTCCTACAAGGCCACATGACAGTGAATAAGTTGTGCTGCAGACTGACTTAACCAGCTTGGGTTTTTTACAAAGACCTTCTATTCACCAGTACGGACTTGTAGCTGCTTTGGTATTCTTACGGCCCAGTGTTATACCTGCATATGCATAACTGTTTGACTGTAAATTAGCCCTGTGATTTCAGTGAAAAAAAGTCTGCCTACAGGTGTAACAGTCCCTGTGCTGTTTTGTGACCTGCTGCGACTTGAATTCTTACAGGTTTTTTCGTAAAAGCGATCAGGGCAATTTTGCTTCTTTGAATTCACATTCAATCAATTCAACACATGGAAAGGTCACGGCTAATGCAAAAACCTGTTCCATAAACCTCTTCCACTGTCTGGCTAGGACTGAATTCGCACTTTGATAAAGCATAAAAAAACCGAGCTCTTCACAGTAAACACAGTACAAGCAGCATGGACTTCTGCAGTCAGTGTTTCTCCCAACTTCCTCAAATTGACGTAGTATCACAAGATGTGATGCCTGTTGTAAGCCTTGAGCTTCCTCTCCTGCCACCAAGTGCAAATTTAACTTGTTAAAGAGTCAAAAAGCAAAGTTGCAAGACAGGCAGAATGCAAAAATGGCCTAAGTGTTACTGCATATAAAAGCTTGTAANAGGGGGGGGGGGGGGGGGTTCCGGGTTCATTTGCCGTGTGACCGAGCTCGGGCAGAACACCCGCCCACCCTCTAAGCGCACCGGGCGATGGCTGCGCCGGCGCTGGGACTCGAACTCGTGACAAGGGGCACAGGAGGGCGGGTGTTTGCTCGTGCGCATGCGCACCGCCGGCGGGGTGGTCACGTGGCGGGCGGGCCGGGAGATGCCGCGGCTGCTGGAGAAGCTCCCGCCGGGCCGGGCGCTCGAGGTGCGCTCCCCGCGGCCCCAGGCCGGCCGGCCAGACCGACCGGGGTGCTGCCCTCCGGCATCTGCCAGGAAGGCAGGGCCCGCCGGCGGCGAGGGGCCGCGGAGCGGGGCCGCTCCTCCCGCCAGGCCGCAGCGGCAGAGGACGGCGCTTTGGGAGACTGGAGAGGCCCGCGGGGTTGGAAATGAGCAGTTTGGGTTGTGCTGTGCAGCCTGGCAGTCCCTCCCGCTGCACAGGCGGCTGAGACGCCTTTTGACGCGGCATCTCAGCAGGGCTGTAGTTGTGCACACAGCTGAACGTAACTCCGAGGTGAATCCGAATCATGTTGTGATTTCTGTGGCCAGACCTCGTGAACTGCCTTCGAAGGGAGAAGGGAGGACAGTTCATGTTCAGGGAGTACCTGTTCGTGGCTTTTTTGAATGGTGCCTGGGCTGCAGTCTGCAAGCACCGAGATGGTTCCCAGTGGAGGGAGGGGTGATAAGTGGATTGCTTGAGCAGTCGCATATCAGGTGTGAATTAACCGTCAGAGAATTATGATTTATATATCACATCGTTTCAGTTTCTTCATAAGATAGTTGATGGCATCTGTGGCCGTGCGTATCCTCGATACCAGGATTATGGCAATGTTTGGAGCTTGTCGGAGTGGATGGAGGTTTTAGAAGGAACAATGACGTATTTCAAAACTGCAGTTGGCAAAAATATATCTGATGAAGAGGTAAGGGCTCATCACTGGCTAGCCTTGACTTCGAGAGATTATGACTGGGAGTGATTAGTCTTGACGTTTGTTTAATCCTAAAATATTTTTGTAGTGTAGCATTTGAACGGTAGTGGATTAAGCCAGAATAGGTAGAAGGTAAGCAGCATTTAGAGATACACGGCCATGACTTCTACAAAAAAAAGTGAAATAGATGCTGATTTTTGAATATTTTTTAAATACCACACAGTACCTGCTAAAATACTGATTTAATCACTCAAATTGGTATTTTGATTACGACCACATTAAATCTGTTTATATAATACTGCTTATTAGCAATAAAACGAATTCACTGTCTTATTTGGCTTTCGTTATTCATTAGTACTGCATTGAAATGGTGTAAAATGTTGATTTTCTGTAAATAAATTTTGTAAAAAATCTAACTGAATGGAGGACCACGTGGTACAGGGACTGTAATTCAGAAGATTCCTATAGGTATGAACTTCACAAAATCTTGTTTTATTATTAGAAATGTTAATTCTCATCTCTTGCACATTGCTTATATTTAGCCTCTGCCCTGATGCTAAGAAACTTGCAGACCTAAATCTGAGTTGTTTGGAGATGTGATGTTCATTTGATTTTGGATATAAGAAGGCTGATAAAGCCTCTATTTGTTCTATAGTGTCTTTTAATTTGGATGATGATTTTTTTTTCTCTGTATGGTGCTGTGGTAAACACTGACTCTTAACTATCAAAGACAGAGAGGAGCCACAAAGGGCAGTGTAACAGCTATTAGCTTAGATACTTGCAGAGCACAGTTATTACAGGTGGCACGTTACTTCTGTGGTTTGTAGTTCAAGTAAACACAGTTTTTATTTTTATTTTTGTAGGCTGCTCAGCAGATAATTGAGTTAAATTCAAACTATCAAGAAGCAATCACAAAATGTCTGAAAGGCAGAAGAGAAGAAATCAGGAATGCCCTAGTAGAAAGAGTAAATGGAATATCTTCTGCCCAGCTGCAGGATTTTGACTGGCAGTTAAAGGTGAGTGTTGCCTTAATGTTTGAAAGAAATGTTTTACAACAGAGAAGTAACTACTGATACAGTCCCATTAGGCTTGCTCTCTCTAGAATGGTTAAATTTTTATAGGTATTGGAAAAGCACATTAATGATAACACATCAGAGACTTGGGCAGAAATGTGTATAAACTACAAAAATAATTTTTAAAAATTTGTTTCATTTTGTTTTCCCCCTTGTTTCTTTTAAAGCTTCTCAGGAAGATTTAGTGCTATTCAGGAACACCTGAAAGTTTTGTATGCTGTTACAAGTTTGAGGCCTGAATAAACAGTATTTTTTCTCAAAGGAAGAAGTAGTACATAATTTTAAGATTAGTCGACTGATTCAGGATAAGTTTTCTTGGCTTTTTTAAAATGTTTATATTTTTTCGATAAACATTTAATAAATAGTTTGAAATCATTTATCATTAGACTTCCTATTTTGGTAATAAGCCAATTATAATGGTGTTGCCTAAAGTAGGATGTTGGTTTGAGGTTAGGAAGACATCTTGTTTAAATTAAGCTCTATCAAACACTTAAAAACATTACTTATACTGCTTATATTTTTGGTCTGACTGTGAGAGCTGTTAAACACATTTGTAGAGCTGTTAAATGTTTTCCATGTTAGTTTTCCATGCTAACAAGAGTGCTAAATAATTTCTGCTGCAAACAGCTTTGGAAATCAAAAAGCAATGCTCAATTGACAGTTTTTGCAAGAGCAGATATGGCATCGTAATGTGCTTTAGATGAACTGTTATTGGGCTTGATCTCTTGTTAGCTGGGTTTACTGCTGACAAAAATACGGACTTACGTGAACTCTTGTTTTTTGTTTGTGGCTTCTTTTAAATTTTTCTTCTACAAAATTTTTTGAGTTTCTTTCTGTTGTGATACAAATTTCTGGTACATGTCTGAACTATTATTTTTCTTGAAGCCACTTTTTTTCCCCCTTGAGCTGGTAATGCTTATTTTTTTTCGCTTGCCATGATTGAACCCTTCTGTATTCTGTTCTCTAAATAAATAAGAGAGGTTTGTACAATACTAAAGTATAGTATTGTCAACTGATTTTTGATTTTAATACATTTCTAAAGCCTTATCTATGCTAGAATGAATGTTGTAGTCAATAAAAAAGAAAGCACAATTGGCATGTAACCTGCATCAGTGTTTGTCAAATAGAATATCTGACAATGTGTTTGATCTGCAGAATATTGAAAAATGCATAAAGCTCTCCTCTTTCTCCCAACAACCCCATTCTGTAAGACCCTTCTTGATGATTAGAAGACCTATTTGACTATGGTGATTTCAGAATTTATATGATTCATTAAAGAGCCCATGATCAAATGTATACCAATACCAAAATGTGGCAGCCCTGTAATTTTAACAAATTTGTTTTGACAAGTTTATTGCTGTGAAAAGGGAGTCTTTATTCAGTATATTGTTGGTATTAACAAGCAAACAAAAATCCCAGTAACGGAGGAAAAAACCCTGAAAAGAGCAGAGGTTACTTCCATGAAGTTAATTTTGTCATGCTGGTCTTTGTTCTGGTATTACAAGTTCAGTATAAAGTACAGATGTAATATTATGAAAGACTAAATAAATTTCGTGGCTCCACCTTACACTTTATTCTTGTTTTGTCAGTCTGCATAGCTTGCTCTCTCCAGTGATAAGATCTCCATGCTGCAAATGCCACTCCTCAATCTTGATTTGGATGTGAGAGAAAATGGTGAAATTAAACCGATTTCTATAGAGATGAATAAGGAAGAGTTGCAGAACCTAATAAATGCACTGGAAGCTGCTAATAAGGTAACTTTTAGTGATCTATTTTTTTTTGTTCCTGACTTTCTATGTACTGATTTATTTTAAGCAAAATTCATAGAAGCATAGATTAGTTTAAGTTGAAAAGGATCTGTAAAGGCTGTCGAGTTTAAGCTCCCTGCAGTGAGCAGGGACATTGTTGACTAGATCAAGTTGCTCAGAGCCCAGTCCAGCCTGACCTTGAATGTTTCCAGGGGTGGGGCATCTGTGTCCAGTGTTTCACCACACTCAATGTAAAGAATTTCTTCTAATATCTAGACTAAATCTACTTTCTTTAATTTGATTACCCCTATCCTATGCTGGAAGATTGGCAAGAACTCCCATGTTTCCCTCAGCTTCACAAAATGTCAGTGTCTAGGAGAGTTATTTAATTCATATTAAGTCCTTTAATTCCCATGGCATAGTACATCAGGAAGAAAGTTACAAAGATTACAGCATAGTAACCCAAGAAGAGAATTTCAAGTGAAACTATAAGGTCTCTGAGACACTGAAGAGTCTCATATTTCTTAATGGAAAAGGCTAAGGAAAATCAGGATTTGAAGAAAATGGTGTTTGCATGAAATGACAGCCCTTAAGAGCTTTCACAGCATGCTTCCTTATGGATTTTCTTCCCTGCAAAACTAAATAAAAATAGTACGTGAGCAAGGATTCTTCTGGGACAGACTTCAGTGTTCACATGCTCTTTGTTTTACTTGAGGATCTGTATGGAAGCTGTGGGATGTGATCATGTCCTTAGTTCTGTGGGCACACGAGGAGGAATTCACTTCAGAATTGGTCCCTTGGCTTGGCTTTGTGCAGAAGGAATCTCACTGGATCTGGACTTGCTGTTTTACTTTTTGATTACAGGCAGCTAAAGAATGGTTTGAGTGCAATAAAGAATAAGGAAAGTTACTGAAAGTGATGGTTGTGTGAGATTGTAAAAGAGAGCTGAGAGAGGAATGGTGTGCTTTCCAGAGGAAAGAAATCTTTACTCAGTTGCAAATTATACTGACACAGAAAGCAAAAGGCATCTTTTCACAGGCTGCTTAAGTTTTGATCTTAACCAACTTTATTCTCATTTCTTTTCTTCTTTTTGAAGGTTGTCTTACAATTGAAGTGATGGAATTCAGATCAACAGTATCTGCTGGTGATGACTTCCCAAATGATTTGGGGAAAAAATATGTTTACTCCAGAGAAAAAGGTTTTTGGTGTAAAATACTGAAGTGAGAAGACTGTTATGACTTACGACCAAATGAACTACTAAATCCTTCAATAAAAATAAAATCTTGTATCTATTTGACCAAAAATATGAAAATCTAATGTACAGTTGCTTTTAGTACTGAAGATTTATAGACGTTTGGAAGAGAATCACTTTCAACGTGTGCCATATTTGTTTCGTTAAACTTTGGCAGTGACTACGCAGGTGCCTGGTAAAGCTAAGGCATCTTACTAGCATTATATCTTACCCTATCTAAAGTGCCATGCTAATAAACAACATGAGAGAGTATTTGTAGCATTAATGTATTTATACTTGTAAATATGGTAAATAAACACCTGACTTTGTATGTGAATAATTGTAGTAAGTTATTTTTAGATTTATGAATCCCTAAACTCAATCTTTAGATGCTGGGGAAAATCACCTTTACAAACAAAACCAGTGTAGAATGACAGAATAGTTGAGGTTGGATGTGAGCTCTGGAGGTTATCTTGTCCAGCTTTGCTGCTCAGAAAGGGTAACCTAGAGCTGGCTGCGTGGGGCTGTCTCCAGATGTCCTGAATATTTCACAATGATTGAGGCACCACAACCTTGCTAGGCACCCTGTTCAGTGCTCAGAAGTTGTGGAAAGAGCACAGGAGCTTATTCAGAGTCAAGTTGGAGTTTTTAGCTTAGTTTTTGTATCTTAGGTTGATAGCTTTTCAATTAAAAATATTAATGTTTTCAGAAGGGGGTGCAGTGCTGGAGAGGAGCTGACCTATGTAGACTATGAGAAAGATATTCCTAGCTTGCTTAATACAGGAGATAATTGGAATACTCTGCTCTAAACTTTTCTGAAACCAGGTGGAGTTGTGATCGAGGTATGTAACAAAAGTTAAAAGCCCAAACACGAGAGAAGGGTACACCAGAAATCTTACGGTTTCTACTATTAGACTGTTTTTCCATACATAAAGAACAGATTATCTGTAATGCTTAGATAAATATTAATGTGTGATTCTCACTGTGTGTGTGTCTCTTAGGCAAGTTTTGTATAAATAAAAAGGCAAATTATTGATGACTTTCTTCATAGTTTCAAAATGAGTTTCTTCAACTGTATTTTTTTGTGCCATAGGTTTTCTTGTATGCAAAGTTTAATACACTAATATAAAATAGTGGACTTCAGAGTACTGGTCACAGAAGAGGAGGACAAGAAGCTCTTGTAGAAAGGCTTCTATGGAAAGGATTTTAATGGATAGGAAACCTTAGTATATATTACAACTAGCACAGGAGTTTTGTAGGTAAGAAAATGTTTTTATAAATATGTATGCTTGTAAAAGGTATTGTTTCTCTTTTATTTGGTACTGTTGCATTTAATCAGATATACATGTTCAGTGTTAGCAGCTGAAGAAAGAAAAAGTGTGGAGAAATGGATAAAGGCTTGTGAAGATGAAAGACCGGAAGATGTATCTTACAGTGAAAGACTGCAACCTGTAACAGATACGGCTTGATCATAGTCTTGAATTTCCATAAGCAACAAATTTCATAGTAGATCAAATAACAGATAAAGGCCTTGTATAAATGGCACAGGTTGGAATTGATAATTGTTTAGCTTTTTTAAAAATATGGAAAAGGTTACGGCTGGTTGTCCAGTAGCATGTTTAGGAGGATGCTATTTTTTAATTGTGAATATAAGGAATAAATTTACCAAGTCTGTTTATTTCATTTATAGGTATATTTGTGTTGAAATGCTTTTTCCTTTACTCTAGATCTAGTTGCTTTATAGGAGAATATGGCCTTATGTGTTTAAATGCTCCATGTATTGTCTGATGCATGTCTGAAGGTATAACTCTTGCCTGTATGATGGGCATGTATTGCTAAAGGGCTTTTCTAGAGAAAAGAGGCTTTATTTTTTATTTCTATTGTTGCCATGCTGTTTTTATCATTTAGGACAAAAGGACTCGAAACTACTTTTATTTATAGCAGCAGATTTAATAACAGCAATTTATTTCATAAAAATGTACACTATAAGGTTTGGGATGTCATTTGGATAGAAGAAACTTGTGTGCCGATGTATTCATACAATTTACAGATGTAGTGTGAGAACTAGAAAAACATACCTAGAAAGTCTGTACTTCAATGAAAGCTGGATATTTAAAATTAATTTTTAGTGTATTGTTAATGTGAACTTTTGTGTTGCTACTTCTTAGTTTTCAAGATCAACTGCTCAAAAATACAAAATAGTGGTATTCTCTCAACAATAAAAGGCCACAATTAATATCTTCAATTTTTATGTACAACCAGTGAAATGTCTACTGCAGAATCTGCTACATCTCACTGAAAGCAATTTTTAAAAATGTAAATGCTATTTCCAATATTTCTGACTTTTTCTTAATAGTAGACTTAAAGTGTCTATGTAGCTCCATTTTAAATTCTCTAGCAACTTATGTAATAATGGATGTCTAATTAATATTATGTGGTGGTGTTCAGCCTTTAGTATCATCCTATATTTTTCTGTCCTTTACTGCAGTGTTGAACAGAAAAGGCTGAAAAATCATCTTTCAATGATTTTTTACTTTAACAAGAAGACAGGTTTCTGAAACTGCTGTTGTTGACAGAAATACATGTGCAAGTAGATGCTTTTTTAATGGGTGTTAGACTTTACTGAAAAGCTGAGTATTTTTTTATATAACCATCAAAATTATGTTTTTAATAGTGGGCATAACAACACAGTGTGAATGGCTAGAGGGGACAGGAGCACCAGTTGATGAGCAGTTGAGAACTAGCAGCTAAAAGATGGTGTTGCATCTGAAATGTGCATCCTGACCTTACACCTCTACAGAGAAATGTAAGGCACATAATGGCATCCAGCAGATGGCAGGGAAAAGGACCCAAAGAATGGGGAAGAGAGCTTGCCCTTTGTACTGTCTGTCAGAAAATATTTTTTGCTCAGAGAATTCTGTACTTCTGGAACAAGCAAGGTCTCCTGTTGTGACCGACAAGGCATTTCTGGAGGCTGTACCAGACCGCATTGATGTAAAAAGCTAGAGCTTTCACAAGACCCATTACACTGGTGTCATCTTCAGCTGCACTTTGCTGAATGCAGGTAGGCATGAGAAGGTAGCAAACAGGACAAACCTGCACAGGACAGAAGCATCCAAACCAAGCTCGTGGCCAGGAGCATGTCTGTCAGGTGTGGCCTGCCATGCTCCTGCCTGGCTGAGAGCAGGAGGATGGGTAAAGATGTTGGTATTGCATTTCCACAGTTTTTCACAAAGTGGGAAGCTCTGCCATGCATGTCACAGCCCCTGGAGGAACTGGATGCTGGGACCAGAGTCAAATAAAACTGCACCAGTAACAAAAGCTGAGGAGAATTTCTGGTGTGAGAAGCCCCCCTCACAAAGAAACTTGTGCCTATGACTAAGAATTAGGCCAACGGTGTGAGTTTAAAGAGGCTCCATTAGCATTAAATAACTCAATTTTGTCGTTGCTTATCTGCTCTATTTGCCTATATCTGTATTTTCCTACATTCTTCCTTGTGTGAGCTCATTCTAATTAACTGCCTAAAGCATGTGGAATAGTTTGGGAGTTTGCACATCCCACCACACTAACTGGTAAATGTTCTCTCAGGAGTTGCTGCCCCTTTGGCCCAATTCAAGAACATGGGTTCCTAATCTTTACCTGGCAGAGCAGCTCACTTCTGGGTCCTGCAGTGGCATGGGCAAAAAAACCCCACAACCAACATTCATAAATATGTTCAAGAAATCTCTCTGGTTTTGCAGGTACTAAGGAGAGACCTCTTGAGTATGTAATTTACACCAGAAACAAAACTTTGCACAGGATGCTTTTTGATCCAAAAACTAATGAAATTAGTACCTACAGTATCATAGACACACTATAGGAAGTTTTAATTTCACCACTTAAAAAGCACCTACAGGAATTTACATTGCATAAACAGACCTGCAATTTGAATCAGAAAATGCAGCATATCTTGATACAGAATATAAATTGAATTATGAAAAATAATGTTACTTGCCCCTCGCTGGTGTTCATTGCACTTTTCTCTGTTTCACAGAAATCTTCCCTTGATTTCAGAAAAACCACATTTTCCCTGTCAACCATGTCAGCTTTGATCTTGGTGTGCTAAAGGGAACCATGACTGCATCTGAGCAGCAAACTGTCAGAATGGAATTGACTATTGTTATAAAACTGCTTTTGTAACAAAGCAATTATATATGCCAAGAAGCTGTATTTTTAAAAGATCTAAATAAGCCTGTAGAACATTTCTGAGTTCTGAAGCAAGCCTTTCTGATGGGAAACATGTTGAGACATAATTATGCTTTCTTCTGAAAGGTGATTTTAAGAACCAGTAACATCCTATCCTAAAGTATGCACATTTTGCTATCATTTTGAGTTGTGAATTAATATTTATAATGCAGTATCAGCAGTAAAGGGATTTTTACTCTTCTAGTGCTAAAGAATGCTTTCATAAGTGTGTCAAGATAGTCCATAAATTTTTTTTTACTTCTTTAAATAAGCCTCAATTCCATTCGGTGATATATGCTCTTTCCTCTGTAAAATTTTAGTTCATATCTTCTTCAGGACTTCTTCAGAAAGACCAAAAGGCTCCTACCAAACCTAGAAAAGGAGGCAAATATCACGAAGATTTATTCTTTGGACTTCTGCAGGCTTGTGTGGAGAGTACTAGTAAAGAAGACTCGGGCTATTTTTAAGCATTGGGTTACTCAGCTAATTTAGCTAATAGAATAATGAAAGGCACTGGAAGGTGTGGGGATTTTTCTAACTAGGAACTGCTACAAGTCCACAGGGACTGCTTTGGTGATGGACTGTCTGTGGGGAAGGGTTCCTAGCATCATATACATTAAACAATTTTTTTGATGGCTACAGTAAATTTTTTTTTTTTTTTTTGGGAGTGCAGAGGTTTCAGATCTGGCATATTTCTGTTGATATTGTTTTAAATGGGAGCAACGTTGGATGATCTAAAGAGAACTGCTGTTAACTTCCTTTGTAAAACCCAGTCCTGAATTCTTTACTGATGTGAGTCTCATTCAGCTCTTTCTTGAAATGATGATTTGTCAGCTTGGTTTCAGAAATGTTAGCTACAGTACACAACATTCAGTGTTTCCTCTGAAAATCTAAAAAAAAATCAGGTAATATGTTGTCAACTAGATAAAAACAGCAAATGACATTTCAGAGATGGGAACGAAGAATCTGGTATGTTCACAGATGTGAATGAGATGGCTGATGTTCTCACCAAAATGCATGATTTGCTAAAGGAAACCATCCTTATTACATTTTTGGCAGTGGGATTGGTTTTATACTTTTGTATGAGACTGTGCAGGTACAGAGCCAGGGATGAGTTAATTTTGAAATTGGTCAGAGATTATCTCTAGCAATATGATGTGCTTCTGCTGTCATGTGATTATTTTAGTTCCTCATTGGTATTGATATTTAAATGCAATAGAATTTTTCAGAAAAAAAAAAAAGGTGTGGAAGAGTGAATACCAGGACATTTCCTAGATTGGCACCAGCATGAGACAAGAAGTGATATTTTTATAATTCTGGGAGACTCAAGATTACTTGCAAAATAACTGAGAAAGACACATGTCAAGGAGCAAACAACTTAGAGTTAACTCTGCACTCCAAGACACTAAGGAGACCAAAGTCACCTGGTCTTCTGTTAAGAAATGCCAGATTTTTTATTTGTCACTTAATTATTTCACCCTGTGCATATATACTTTGGCATTATTACATGGTGAAATTCATTATTCTTGTGTGATTGCCTGCCTTCCTTGGGCTGCAGAGTGCTTGGATGCCCACGGAGATAGAAAGAAATGTACAGTCACAGGTATGAGGAGGACATACTTTGTAATACAGAAACCATTTAAAAAGTATTTTTTATGTAACAGATATAATCCAGCCTTTTTAACTAATACTCCCAAGGACATGTTGGCAATGCATCTTCAGTATGTGAGAGTTCATGAGAATAGGCTCATTGGTGATGGGAAACAGCTGGTGGAACATGGCCCTCAGGCCCTGGGTGACTTTCCTTGTGATTTATGTCAAGAAATCCTCCACTTCCAGTAAAAAGGGATGGAACATTCCCTGTAAGGGTCAACTAGGTGAACCAGCAGCTATTCTGAAATAGCAACCTCTGTGCTGTTCAGTGGTAGCATAAAGCAATGTAGCATCAAAAATATTCTTGTTTTATTGAAAAGACTTTTTGTGTCTAATAAGGTTGGGGTTCATTGAGTTTCTTTCTGCCAAGGAGGGGTGGATTAACGTGAGCTGTGTCCTCTGCTAAGCTGGCTGCTTTGTTGAAACTTGTAGGAATGTAGTATCTCACAGATCCTCACTGTTCTGTTCACTTTTGGTTGAAATTATCAATGGATTCAAATATTGTTGGGGGACTCCCAGGTAGGCAAACAAATATACACACTCAGGGACAGTAGAAATTCAACGCCTTGGGAAACCGAGCCAGAAATTACTTCCAGTAGAAATTGCATGAGAGCTGCCCAAACTGTATGGGAGTTTAGCTAAAACCTAATTAATTAGCAATAGGACCTTATCCATGCTGATCTTGAAGTCTGGTTCCTAAGGGCAGGGGAACTATTGAAGTACAACTGTAGGGCAATTTAGCATTACAGCATTATTCACCTTTAATGTGTAAAGCCAGCCAAATTACTACAGCCTATTGATGGGAAGAGATTGTATTTGTTTGTGCTCCCTAATTTCTAGCTCCAGATGGCAATGTACCTGGGTAACCCATAAACAGACTCATTTTGCCATCCCATGCCACTAATAACCAGTGGCTTTTCCTTGCTGCCAAGCTATTGCTCACAGGTGAGAAATATTTTCTTCTGCTTTTTTCTCTAGAAGCAGCTGTACCTAGAGTTAGTGGCTCTTGCCTCTGTATGTGGTGGGGTTATTGGCCCTGCTGCCAAACTGCACCAAGAGCTGGCAGCTGTTTCCTGACTCAAGGTCGTGGCTTCCAGCTCTTGATGCAGACAGGCCTTGGTGTGTGCTGCTCAAAATGGGCTGCAGGGCTGGGATTTGGATCAGCAGCACGTGTTCAATGTCCTCTGGGGCAGAAGGGACCTATTTTGGAACGTGCTGCTCTTAAGGAGTTTTGCAGTTGCACTGCTCTTGTTTTGTTAATGGCTTTTACTCTGCTCCATACAATTTTTTGTGTGTTTGGAGCTGTACAATGTAACTGCTTTTAGTCCATGTACCTATCATCTGTGCCGGAAGTATCTGGCTGAACCATAAACTAGAAAAATATGTATGCAGATGTTAGGGGGCCTACAAAAAAAAAAAAAAAAACCAAACAAAACGCTGAAGACCAGTAAAGCTGATCTTTGCCCTTGTAATCAAAAACAAAGGATTTTTTTTTTCTTTAACCTAAAGTCTTTTTTTGATGTCATATTGGATGTTGGCTCTTCTAAAATGTTCACTGAAGCTGTAAGGAGAGGTTGTAGCAGGCCCTGGTCTGTGAGAAGCACCAGGTCTTGCACAATGTGACAAACCATAACATGTAGGAGGGTTTAATTGATTATTATGTTCTGATTAAAGAGATTGCTATGTCAGTCAGGACATAGGAACTACAGAAGATGTTTCCCACGTAACTTTTTTGTTTGTGTCTTGACCAATGTTTCTTTCTTTACCACCTTCCATTGATAATACCACCTCTGTACCTACATAGACTCTGTTGGCTTGTACATCTTGACTCTCCTAAAAGTATGAAACACTTGGAATATGAAAAAGAATTAACTGATAATAGTTTCAATAAAATGCTATGTTAGGCAACGTAGCATCAGCACTGTTAGGGAACAACTGGCAATAGAGAAGGGAAATGGATTTAATACAGGTAGAAGACGACTGACCTATTTCTTCTCAGTTGCATGGATGCTGCTAGCCCTTTGCCTGCAGCTCCTTGGCTGGAGCTGTGTTAGGCAACAGGCAGCCAGGTAAGAAGAGGCAACTCCTCAGGAGGAGTGCACCCAGCATTGCCAGTGTGCTGTAAGACTCAGCTGCATCTCCTGGTCCTCAGTGGAATAAAGACATCTGAAGCAAACTGTGTGCAGAAATTTCCTCAGATCTGTTCCCAGACGTTTATCAACTTTTGGGAGAATGCTGCAATTACCAGCCACAGGAAACATGGGCATTAAGATGAATCTTGGCTTGGGGTATCCTTCAGAGTTGCTTCAAGGAATGGACATGTATTTGTTTTCTACTTTTTAATACAAAATTACATATGGCACAATTTTTCTCATAAATATCAACTTTGCTGATTTTTGGAAATAGCGGAATTCCATTCAGATCAGATCAGCGGATTCCTTGCTTGGAAAATCAGTGGGATTTCCCTCTGTTACCCTTTATTTCTTTTGAAGATCTCTGCCTCTGGAAATGTGATTTGACTTCTCCTTGAGTGATACTTCTCAAACACACTATGGAAATATTTCCCAGTATAACTATTAAGCTTGAAGTGAAGCATGGTGCAATGGTTATAATCCTTTAAACTGTAATTTCTTTGAATTTCTCTACACTCTAAATTGTGAAAGACAGTGACATAGATACTACTAGTAGTTTGACTGTGTTGTTTGGAAGCATGCTGCTGTGAGCTGCCAATACGTGATAAGAAATACAGTGGGACAAATTTCCACTTTAAAAAAAACCCTAAGTTTGGTACAGAAAGATCATTGATGATATGTAAACTCTGTAAAAATCAAGGTAGAGCAATTTTTCACAGGATGCTCCTTAAGAGCTGATCTGTACTATTCTGATCTAAATGTGAGGACCCTGGATTTGTATTGTTGTTTTTTTAAAAAGCTTAAATCTAGAAATGTTTCATGGCTGAGTATCTTACATGGAACATGGAACATTATAGCTACTGCAGTTCTTCAGAGTTAATTAAATTGAGAAGGAAAAGAAAAAAGTCTAATTATGTTAGTCTGTGGCAACATTATTGCATAATTTAGTGGACATAATACAGCCAGTAAACAACATTGAAAAGAATAAACATGATGGGAAAGACCATTCTGGACCACTTGTCTATCAGGTTAACATCAGTCAAATCAGGGATTTTGACTTTGATCTGGGATGCCCTCCTGCGTAAGTGTCCTTTTTTATGAAGCCTGTGCCTGTCCAGAGCAGTCCTGTTGTAGAGGTCTCTGCTGGAAGGGGCTCTTCTGTGCTGCAGGTTGGCACTGTCGGACGTGTACGTGGTGGCTCGGGCGTCGCGGAGGCTTGGGAGCACATCTGAGCTGCCAGCGTCATTTCACGTCTCAAGCGGCCTGAGGAGCATGTTTCCCTGGGCATCCACCTGTGCCAAGGAAGAAACGTGGATTAGACAAGTTCCTCAGCCAGCCCGAGGTGCTTCCCAGATGGACCTTGTGGCTCTAGTGTCAAGGTGTGCTCCTGGGGCTGCAATGACAGTCGTGTGTGGTACAGCATTCACAAGAGTGAAAAGATACTGAATACACTTTCCTGACTAGTGTGAAATTAGGTATTCAACACCTAAGCATCCTGACTCGGCTTCTTGGCCTTCTGATTCAGTTAATTGTCTCATCCTCTGTGAAGTAAGACTTCTGTTATTTTACCTTTTAGTTGGACCATGGCCTTTATGAAATACTGATTTTTAAAGTCTGGTGACTGGCACCTGAAGCTTTCACATACCCAAGGTGAAAAGAACATTTTCTTGTCTCTGCCCATTAGTATCTTTTTTTGACTGTTTTATTGCTGCAGATTAGTTTCTAAAAGTTTTGTAAGAATGGATTGATCATACGAAGAGCATGTAGATACACATGTATTTTATCAGTTATTGTAGAATACTCATGATGAGAGTTGATTTTGGGCAATTACTATATTACAGGGATGAAATCAGAGCATACCATTAACTTGTTCATGTGCATATAGAATAATCCATTTTATTCAATGAAAACTTACATTCAGTTGCATTTTTATGTGTTGGTACAAGAAGCAATTGTTTCCAATATGTTTGCTACTTTATTTGTGCTATCAGTCAGGGCACTGTTTTAAATACCTAAGCAAAAAACTGAAAACTGCAACCTGTATGTACATGTCTGGCACAATCAATTATATACATGTATATATTAAATATTTTGGTATCATTGTCTTCTGATGTATGAATGTAATTAACCACGAATTGCTGCATTGCTATGAAGTGTTCTCCTTTTCACAAATCTTCAGTTTTCTATATGTCTCTTGTAAAACCTCTTTTGAGAAGTTTTTGTGGTGTTTCCAGGTCGACTTCTGACTTCTTCATAAAGACTTGCTAGATGTTACAGATATTTAAACATCCACTGCAACTTATATGAGGGAAATATACATCAGAACATAGGGCTCTTAAATGAAACCTCAGGGTCTTCACCTCAAGGCTTGAATATTCTTGTTGTTTTTGGTAAACTGTGATATTGGACCTATCCCAAATTTATAACAAACTAGATCATGTCTTTGGATGCCTTTATGTCAGGGAATAAGATATTAATTATAGACAATACCTAGTCTTGTGAAGCACCATCGATATACAATGTTTTGTTTACACTCTGAGCTTTACACTTTTAGTAAGACATAGCAGAGCTAGGAAATGATACAATAATCTACAGCAGATTTGAAGAATGTGCAAGAGAAAATTCCAAGCAAAACACACAGGGAAACCCAGTCTCTGAGGAAAGCTGGAGCCAAAGAAAGTTTCAGTTCCACCTGGTAATGGGGAAGATGTTCCTTCCCATCACCAGGAGAAATCTTTACATCATAATTGATGGCATATTTGCACTGTGCCAGACTAAGCACTGAGTAACTGAAAGCAAGGCAGTGAAGGGACTGTTTTTACTAAAAGCACACAAGAGAACTGTGAGGTGAAAAAGTCTTCTAAATGAAGTAGTAAGTAATCGTAGATAGAAAATGCACTAGTCTGGTTTAGAAATTGATTCTGTATGTGCTGAAATGAGCATTCAGTGGTAACACCCCAGCTCCCACCACTGTTTTAGTGGGAAAAGCTCACATGTTCTGGGTTAGAAAGGCCAGCTTGTCACAAATCAGCATGGTGTTTCAAATGTTTGCTTGAGAGATGGGCTACCCAGTTCATACTTTTTAGGTCAATTCTTCAAATTTAAGAAGAAGGAAGATTTAAGCTAGGGTCTCCTACTCTCCTCAGAACTGCCATAACTATGGGGCTTTTCATTTACTCTGAAGATCTGATATTTTTTTAGTGGAAAAGACCAGTGATCTCAGAGTCGTCTCTGTGTAAAAAGAGATTTTTCTTTTATTAAATCTCAGAAGTTTTGATAGGTCAATCTTTTCTTAGCAATTTTATGAAATAGCTCTTTGAGCTGTCTTTGATTACATAATCTAATGTATAAGTTAATCGAGTTTAGTGTTATGATAATAGTAACAATAATGCAAGCATCATTATTATGACTTTTCTTTTGGGAAGAAAACTCATAGCTGCCTACACTCTGAAGTGTTTCACAGGAATCATTCTTAAATATGTCCTGACAATTTATTATGAGCCAAGCAGTGTCTGAATTCCTGCTCTAAGTGTTCTGATTGAACCTGTTATTTTTAAAATGAATTTAATTTAAACCATTTTAGGCAAGATGATTTGTACGTCATGAAAACAAGTTGGTCTTTGAATTGCAGTCTTTCCAATTCAGAGCAAAGAGCCTCACATTGATCTTGACTAAATTAGCTCCTGGAAGTGTAAAAGATGTTCTTATGTACCTGATCAAATACTCTGTGCAATTTCCCACGTGATTAAAAACCCTTTTAGTATATTTTGAAGCTCACGCCAAGGTATTAAAACTTGTGCAGCTGATCTCCTGTGCAGCTGAGCCTGTGATTTCACACAACTGTGGTGAAATCATTCTCCTCAGATGTATTTGGTTCATTATAATCTAATTGTAATTCTAACTCACACCTCCATCCGAGGTGCGACCACCCCTCACTGGGCATGTGCTCCATATTTTATTGACTCAGTACTTTATTGAGTGAAACAAGAGAACTTTCCACTAATCAGTAACAAAGGTATGTATGATTAGAGTCACTCAAGTTCCACCTAAATGTAAAAAAATAGGATACAAATAAGTTGAGAATGGGGAAAACTTAGGGAAGACTTCGTTGTAACTACTGGCGTCGGTGGATGGGCTGAACCTGTCTTCTACCCCATAGGGACACCTATTTGGTAAGAATCACTCTGTGTGGGCTGAATACTTCCACTGGGGATTAGTGTTTGTCTGTGTATTGCTTTAAATATGTTTTTGGAGTCAGATACTGTCACTGGCAATCCTTGAACCTTAACCTGTCACCATTTTTCATTAATAAATAGTGATATTCCATAAGCTGTTAGTGTGAGTCCCTCACAGGTGCTGGCAGTTGCTGGCAGTGGGTAACATACTCAAATAAAAAGGAAGAACCGCTAAGGGCTCATAAACGGAGGTGTCCCTTAGGCTGTCCCTAAGTCAGCCACACCACCCTCTGATCCAGCAGGACAGTTCAGGGAAGGGTCCCCCTAACAGGACACTGACAGACTGGTCTCAGCTTTCCTGGAGCATTGACAGACAAATCAAACACTAAGGGTTGAGTAAATGTCCTTACACTAAGGGCTGATCAAACTTCCTTTTTTCATGTAACAGTCAGAAAATTAGTTTCCTGCTTAGGATCATCAAATGATACTGTAAGTGTAAATAGTTAAAGTAATAAAAAGAAAACAACCCAAAACAACAGTCTTGTGTTGACCACATAAAAGTAGTCAGACATCTCTAGGAGAAGTCCATGTTGGCATTCCTTGACAGAGAATGGGTCTCAAATGCTTAGTGCTGTCTGGAATTAATTTTTAAATTTTTTCCCTTTTTTTTTTTTT
>VZTR01016864.1:226707-245006 GCA_013400775.1 Chaetops frenatus | reverse complement strand
TTTTTTTTTTTTTTTTTTGCGCTACTCTTAGCAGTTGAGAGTTCAAGTGAGAACGCTTGGTCAGAAGTACCACAGATCTAAAAAGTAACTATATACACACATGGTATGAAATAGGTTATGTATAAATCTTGCTGCTCACAGAATAAATATTTTAGAAATGTTGCTGACATTGTGCTATAACCCAGTTCAAAAGTGTATGGAATGTCACCAGGCTGTTTTATTTCACACTGCAGCACTTCTCAAATACCTCTGGGATAAATGAGGACCTGTGTTACATTCACACACACAAGTCATGCATGATTCCACTATCATTAGCAATTCAACAGAGATGTCCAAACTGAATCCCTTTTCCCTTCTGATTCTCTGGGGTACGTAGCTCTGAAACACCCAGCAGGCAGGTTTTTCCTTAGGATCTTAAATAGATCTTTTCAAGCACTTAAATAGAGGTTTTCAACAGACTACATCAATTCCATGTGCACAAATTAGTTGGCCCTGGGTAAGTGCATGAGGCTGTACCCCAACCCTCCTCCATTCTTCCCGGATTGTGCCTTTTGTAACAACTTAGTCTTTGCTGATAAATGTGTTACATCTTTCTTGTTATTATTCCTATGACTGTATTCAAGCAGGAAGATAATACATTTCTTCCACACAGCACTAAGGCAGTCCATACAGTGGCAAATGTCTTGTACTATTTCAGCTTAAACCTGACATGTGAATGGGGCACTGCACATCTGAAGATGTGTTTTGGAAATCCGTGTAACTAGTTAAAACTAAGGTGATAGATCTGCTTGAAAAGGCTCCCTGCCACCTGTGTTCAAGTGTGAGTTTGCATCTGTAAGTTCCTTTTTTTTTTTTTCACTGCAAAATATTCTCTGTTTTCCCTGGGAATATGAGTTAGCCTTAGCAACACTGGCCCAAATGAAAACTTGGTTAGACTGCTGGAGTACTAAACATTGTCGGTTATTTAAGAAGGTTATATTTTATGTGTGGGGCAATCTGTTTCATCCCAGTTGGAGACATAACTTCCTATCCAGTAGAAACAGGAAATAAATGTTATTATAGCATAAAGTCACTCTTGCAAGATCCTAATCTAGTTCAAAGAGTGAATTATAACCTTGCCTTATTATGCAAGTACCTTTATTATCGGTTCAGTTTTACTTGCTATCACTTTTTGCCAGTGAGACTTGATGCAAACCTGGAAGTTCTTTGGGAGAGAAATTGTTTGGTTTTGCTTAATATCTGTTTAATGGCTAACACAGCAGGACTTTTCTGTATCACTGTGTCTCATCAAAGGGAAAGAAAGGATTCTGGATAAGCAGTCAAACATGTATTGAAAATGCCTTACCAGCTAATTTGGCTCCTTCTACTGGATTATGCCAGTGATGGCAAAGGTCCTAAAAGGCTAAAATAAATATAACGCAATGAACAATCAGAAACACACATTAGTATGTTTTAGCTAGTATGGCTTTCACGTGCAAGAGTACCTCCTGTAAGGCATGCTGGTATTTTTATTTTGTGTCCTGTTTCTCTAGTAAGAATTTAATTCTCAGTAGCTATTAATAAGAAACCAAACTAAGGAATTATTAGGAAAGGCAAGCAAATGCAAAATTCTTTGCATTTCCATATACATTCCAATTCACGTTGTGCTATTTCATGCAGTTTCCTTTCTTTGCCCAAAACAGCAATCCTAAGTTGGCTAGAATGAAGGACACAGTTAATGCCAGTGAAGAAAGGACCTGTCTGAGTCATGATTCCGTAGCCTGGAAGTAAGATGGACAACAAAAAAAAGTCTGTAAGATCCTAGGTTAGCACGGCGAGCTTGAAGAGCACATGATTATTTAGAGACCATCAGACTTTTAGACCAAGAAAGCAACAAATCGTATGTCTAGTGGCTAGTTTGAAAGAAATAAAGGGAAATTCATCATCCAGATAAACTTCAGCATGCAAAAATCAATGTGTTCACTCACTGACATGAGCGTCCTGAGTTTATGCTTGTTCAAAGGCTGCCATAGAGTCATAGCATAAAAATCTATCCAGGTTGTTAAATACGATACTATTTCTGACTGGATGTAGCAAAGTGCAGAACATTTACTGGAGGGGTTTACTGAGGAAATATCAGCATGTGTGTCCTATGCTCTGTTCTAGCTTCATTGATATGTTCTGCTGGCCACTCTCAGAGACAAGATGATGGACATTTGATCTAAGACAGTACAACACTTAGGGGTCTGACATGTTCCAATGCAGCCTGACTTACCCATCTCATTTCTTTCACCTTCACAACATTTTTCTTTCACCAGTGGAGTGATGTTTTTTAGCCTGATGTTAAGAGCCTCTGACTCTACACATGGCTGTGTAATTCCTGTAAATCAAACTGTGATTAAAAAGTCTTGTTCATGCCCAAACATTTTGTGTAGTAATAAGAAGCCTGCCCATAGTAGCTCAGAGGCTAAAATGTTGTTGAAAACTCCGAAGTTCCTTATATGCAAATGTTTAGTGAGCAGTGCCAGTGATTCAAATTTGGACTTGAATAATTTTGATGACCTATTGTCTAAAAATTTTCCACCAAACATATATTGTTTTTAACATACTGCTGTATGTGTTCATGACTGGTGTCCTCTTGTGCAGCCCAGACACTTGTGTAATTGTACATGTAGTATGTACAGTTGCACAACTGCTGTCAACAGGTCAGCCCTGATACACACATCATACATCAGTTTCTACAGACTTTTGGCAAGTTTCTCATCTTGTAAGCTAGTTTGAGTGGCTCTGAAGCATGAAGTTTAAAAAAGGCACTTTAGGAACTTTGGTAGTTATATCTGCTGAAGGTCATTTTGTTTACTCCTCCTCATTTTTCACTCCTTAGCCTGGATCCTCTTCTCTTGTGCAGTTGAAACCATGGAAGTTCTGAAGTCACACTGTCATGTTATTGTCTACAGTGATTAGGGAAGCAGCTATGCATCAGGAGGTTAACCCAGCAGCCTCCTTGCCTTGTGTGCCATTTCACTTGCTAGTGGTACCAGACTGTCCTTGAGAGCTTGGAGCTGGAGAGAGGGTTTGTTTCTTTCCAGTAGCGAGTGTCAGAAATCCCAGCCATCTTCCTTCCATTCTGAGATGCCTTTTTGCTGAATCTGTTTAGATCTTCCTCCTTCCTTTCCTATTCTTCTTCTGAATGGACAATCTACTGGACAGCAGCTGTATCTCAACCTGCAAAAAGGTAACCAAAGCTCCTAACCTCTTCTGGAGAGGTTTGCTTGCTTCTTTTTCCCTCTTTCTTTTTTCCTTCTAACCTTTATTTCCCTCTGATTTGAGGAGGAGGGAAAAAAAATCCATTTTCAGGAGCAGCAAAATGCAGACCACACATTGTTTCTACTCTAGCCCTGGCAGCAGGGGCTGGAGTGCTAGACTCAGGATGAAAGCCTCAGCATGTTGAGTGAGACCTGCCCTCTCCCACAGCCTCATGCAATCCTTCACCTTGTTTGCTAACTCAAAGGACATCCACACCTTCCCACGAACCTGACTAAGGTAACTTGCTTGCAGTGATGTCAGGAGCACATTTTATGTAGAATTTATAAGTTCAATGCACATGTCTTTTCACCGCCACCCTTCCTTCCTGTTTCTTTCTCATTTCAGCTGCTGTACAATAGATGACTCTCACAGTCTGAGCCATGATCCTGGAAGGCTTTTTTCTGACTTGAGTTGCTTTACAAAGTTAAAAAGGGAACAACACTATTTATAAGCACATTTTGTAAACATTAGCAACAGAGGTCCAGCTGCTTAGCATTCAATTAACTTAGTTCAGTCAATATTGCATGGTACACAGTTTTGTCTGCTCATATTGTAAACACATCTTGCCCTTGAGCACTTATTTCATTTGACTAATTAAGATCTACTTCTAAGTGCTCTCATTTTGTTGCCAGGCAGACTTGCCCAACTTCAGATACAGCTGTTGTACTTAGTGAGAAAGGCATTTGAAATCCAGGTCCAGCTGGTTGGTGCTCCAGTGTGTCAGGCCAAAACCTGCTCTTACAAAACCTGGAAGGCAGTAGGGTCTCTGCTATCCACAGGACTCAGACTGGAGATGAATCAGGACATTTTATGTTTCTTACTTATGCCAGCATGTCTTATACAAGAACACATATTTATGTGCAATATTGTGTTCCCACCTGAGACAGTGAAAACCCTTTTAAAATTTTAATTATTTAATGCAGGTGCATGAAGTTTTTCAGAGAGGTAAATGTGGAGGAAAGTACAAGTCCACTGTACTTGGGCTTTTTTATATAATTAGTGAGAATGAAGTTTTCATGGTGGTGTGCCCTTTCTTTTCTGATTCTCGTCCCCCCTGAGGGAACAGGGGAGTGAGTGAGTGGCTGTTTGGTACTTAGCTGCCAGCATGGTCTCACTCACTATTCTGACTATGTAAGTAGCTGAATTTTCAATTCATGAACAATTTTAGAAGTTCCATTGAGCTGCATTAAAATTTCCATTCAGACAAAGTTAAGAATAATTGAGAGGAATTTGGCAATGCATGTGCATTGTACATATACTCTACATTTTCTGTGTGCATATTTTGCCAAAATAATTACACATGACTGAACTCATATACTGTGCTGAGAAAAAAGTCTTGCCTGAAAAATACCATGTTCCCTTGGCCAAAACCAGGCTGAGTTCAGAAAGGAGTGCAATCCTGCACCAAGAAGACGAATGCCCCCTTGGACATCAAGGTGTCCGAGGTACTGCTGTGACTGCCATTTTTCCTTAAGCACTAAAGAATGAGTAGGGGCTTTATGTGCCTAAAAGCATAGGCTAAAGTCAAGCAATTGGCTTTTTGGGTGGTTCATGTACAATCTCTGCTTAGTATCTGCATTTTTGTGTGGAGGGAAGTAGACATGCAGTGCACACTCATTAGTGGACTAATGTAAGGTGTAATGGAGGGGCAAGTGCTCCATGGAGGGAGAAAATCAAAGGTCTTATAATCAAAAGATGCTGAATGGTTCCCTGTCTGCCTAATCTTGTTGATACATATTCCTGGCTACAGTAAGTGTGTGAAATATTTAAATTACAGGTTCTATTGCTTTGACCCTAATTGTGAATACAAATAAGACAGTCATGGTCTGTGTGGTTTGGATTAGAAATGGTAAAGGTTTAAATAACAGGGTTTTTTTCTCAGGAAGAACTCTCCATAGGTAATTTAGTTGGACTTATCTGAGAGCACAGTTGCTTCTGGAGAAGTCAGTCCCTCCTCTATATGAATTCTTTTTTTTTTTTTTTAAGCAAGCAGAGCTTTTCCTTTTGCTGCTCCCCTGGCCTGAGGGGTGTCAGAGTCTGAAGACTGAGACTTGATAAGACTGTGCTGGGAAGCGACTCAGCTCCAGTTTTCCTGTTCTCTGTGGTCACCAGAGAACACCCTGGGTCCTGTATTGGTACCTCTGAGATTACTGAGATTACACTAAAAAAAGGAGAGCAGTTGGTGAAAATAACTCTGCATTCCTCTGTGTACAATAGAAAAGTGCTTAAGACATATCAGGCTTTGCTAATTTAATATGTTCATGTACTGGAATTGTTGAATGTCAAATACTTGCTATTAAAATCTATGCATCCATACAAAGACAAGCTATCCATCTTTTTGAAAAAAAAGGGAAAGTCATATAGACGAAACTATCAGCATCTGAGTAACTTGTAAATTTGTGTGCAGTGTAAAAATACATTGTGAAAGTAACATAACTGATTTATAGTCCTCTGGGGAAAGAAATCTTTCCACAGTGTGGAAACAGAGCAGTCACTGTGGCTTAACACTAGTGTGCTGTGAAGAATGAATTATTTTAGTTCAGTGGCTGACTTAAAAGATGAGTGGTAAGGAATGACATAAACTGAGCCAAAAACACATTTTAACTTTTGATGCGGAAAAAAAAAAAGGAAACATGCAGTCCTACTAGGCTAATTTCTCAGTTTCAATATCAACAAGCTATTTGTGAATCTGCCTCTCAAAGTATCTAAGAAACAACTTGCTCAGCTTCACAGCTCTGTTCTAGTCTTTCTGTTCCTGTGATGTTTAAATCGGCTGCTGTGGATGCTCATGCTGTAACTTTAAAACCTCTCTTGTTTTGCTGCCAGCATGTTCTCTGCAGCTCAGAAGGATGGCATGTCAGAAGTTAATGTGGATCTGCAGATTGTTGTGTGTGTGCAGAGTCTCCATGAGCGATTCTTCTGAGACTGTATTTGCAATGATACAAGCTCAGTGCGTGTATTCTGCATAGGGGTTATGGAGCAACCTAGGGTCTATTATCTGAATGCCTTAAGAAAGTATGAAGTGAGTTGCAAATTACAAAATGTATTGCCCAGAGAGTAGTCACTTTGCTATCCCAGTGGGCAGTATATGGGATAATTTTGGCAGCCTTTTGTGCTGATCTCCATTCCTGCTCTTGCTGGGGTATTTCGTATGATATTGTCTTGCTTGTTTTATGAGTGTGCTGTGATAAAGTGTGCTTTTCTGTGGCCTGCTGTTGCCTATTCTTTGTTGGAGGTTGAATATGGCATTTGATCCAGGGGCAGATTCTTTGTGAAATAAGGTGATTTGTGCATGCCATAGTGCAGGCAGCAATGGGAGCACAGCAGGCATGGATGGAGCCCACCTGCGCACTGGTGAACTGGGGAACCCATGAATAGGATGACATGCTAAGAACATCCTACCACATATAGCTGGCAGATTAAGTGAAGATGGGCAGGCAGGAACTCTTCTGATTTTTTCATTCAGATAATTTGCATAGCACCTCAGAGATGCACTGTTTAAATGATTTGAGTTTTGGAACTTTCTCTCTCTCTCTCTCTCTCTCTTCTTAGTCCACCAAGTCAGAAAGAAATTGAAAGTTGAGTGTATTTTAGAACACTTAAAGGAATTGGCCAGAGGCAGAAGAGAGTTGTTATTCCCAGTGCTATGCTGTAACAACCAGAGACAAATCAAAGTGGAGAAAATGAGGTTTTTTTTACCCAGGGTTCACAGGACCCATGGGAAGCAACACATTCCAGAGAACAGTTTTATGGCTGACAGGTCTCAGGGAGAGTAGGGGCAGTCTGGCAGGAGGGTGAGTGAGAGAAACTCTTCATTTACAGATGTGGCAAAACCTAAGCAACTGGTTTTGAGGGGCTGCCCTCTTTAGGAACAGAAATTGAAGAAAATTGAAATCAGAAATTGAAGCTCTTTAAAAAGGCATTTGGTTCATCATCGTTCCAGACTTTTTTTTTTTTTTTTAATTGGGAAGGGGCCTTGCAACTGACTTTTAGAATACTCTGAGAAACAAGCTCCTTTGAGAAGGGAGAAATTATGCTTTCTGTGGAACCAATTTGATATGCCTGGTGAGAAGCAGGATGAGACCAGATGCCCTTTTAGTGGTTTTGGATACTTTAGGGAAAATACATAAGTGGATCCAGCTCAAAGCCTTGCTGCCTCAGGTACGAGAACAGCAATATTCATTAGTGAATTTTCATGGCCAAGCATGAATAAATTACTAGATATCTGGTGCCTGCAGACAGGTAAAGGAAAAGCTGTATGGGAAAATTTGGATTTAAGACAGGTTTTTCATCTCTAAAAAAATCCCTATTTGTTTGAGGTGTAAGTTCTTACATCCTTGGTAGTTCAAATGCAGTCATACCCTAGATCAATGCAATCTTGTCTCAAGCAGAGAGCTGTGATAAATCTGTTCAAATCTCATTCTGTCAGACAGCTCTGTGCCAACAAAGGTGATAATGAATATTTAGGTATGATCTCAGTTGTTTTTTTTCTGGCAACAAACTATGTAGAGGTTCAAGTGGAGTTTTTTATTGATTTACTGTAATATCACTCTAAGTTGGTCTAAGCATTACATATATTTACTGTTAGATCTATTTCTATATGAAGAAGGGACAGCCATAAAAACAGTGGAATCAAAACAGAATTGCCATTTTTTGTACTGTAGCCAACTGAATAAATCTTCCTCTTTTACTCAAGTATCTCTGTTCATATTTCTGTGGGCTTACTCAGATCACCCATACAAGTGGTTTTTAAGGGTGCTGCTGACCAGGCTAATGCACAGTTCAGTGTTGCAGTGTTGATCCCTGAATCATGCTGCAGCATTAACTGTTGTCATAGAGACTTTTGAGTCCAAAGGGACAGTTCTGATAATCAGCTCAGACCTGTTGTAAAGCATACAGTAGCTTGCCAGTAAGTAAATAACTTTTCCAAACTGGAGCACAGCTGGGCCCTCCCTCTCCTGTGACAGTAAAACACATTTCACTGAAGTTTGTGAGATGCTGTAAGTAAAACCCCAAACGGGGATTTAATTTATTGTAAGAGTGATGCTGTCAGCACACTTTTTTTTTTCTGATGAGTGAAAGCCAGATGCAAGCTTAGTCCACAAGATCCTGCTGTTACTGTGATAATGGCAACCTCAGAGGGACAAAGACTATAAGAATAATAATAGTATTCTGTCTTACCCTCTAGGTAGTGCAGTGAGGTCAGCACTTGTAAAGAAGGATGCTAGAGTGAGGCAGCTGTATGCAGTCAGAAGTCTCTGACAGACAATCTCTGGGGGATATAATTGCAGCATTTTGATGCTTCTGTCCCTGGTTGTTTGCGTCCTCCTCCTGCTTGCTCCTTTATCAGCTGTGTGTCTGCACCCATGCCAGTCCAGAGCCTGTTGTGGCTGCTGCCAGGAACAGTGGAGTTGTGCCAAGGCACTGGGTTCTGAACTGCCATAGCAGTTGCAGCCCTTGCCAAAGGCTACCTGATGCAGCAGAACTAACAGCTGGGGGATTTAACATCTTAAATTGCCAAGCTGACATCCATCAGAGCTCATGTGAGAGTGCCAAGCAGTCTGTGTAACCTCCAGCCAAGTATTAAGTCTCCTCTTTCCCAGTATATGCTAATCTGTGAGAAATGGATTGTTACAGATCCCAGCTCTGCTGATGAAAGAGTTCCAGTTATAAAATCCCTTGATTCTGTACACAGAAGTTTCCAGTGGCCATCATGGTTTTAGACACTGGAACAGGTGTAAAATGCCTGATATGGTCTCTTCATCTTCCACCGCAGAATTTGGAATAAGCTGAACTGGTTGGGTAAAGCTGCAAAAAATGTGTGAGGGAACATGTGCAGCCAAACTGCTCTCCTCCCATACATATACATTTCCCTCACTGTCAGCCATGCATACATAGCTTCTGCAGTCTTGTAAGATAGCTTCAGGAAAGCTGGAAATGCAATTTTTTAATGAAAATAATCTGCTGGCTCAATATAGGCATGCATTATCCATGCCTTTGCTGTGCTGCTGGAGAGGTTTGATAATAGTGCAGCATTTGATTCCTTGTGCTCTTTTCCATTCCTGTGTCACACAGCTGTTTTGCTGCTATGTGCAATGCCTGAAATTGCTCACTGTTAAGTGTTATTAAGGAACAGTTCTTATCACTTTGGATTTTCTGGAACTGTCTTTGGCTAATTACCACAGCATCCCTATGAGGTGAAATGACTTACAGCCTTTCTGCTCACAAGTAGTGTGGTGTTCATCTATTCTTTGATAAATTAATCTGTGGGACTTCCTCGTTCCTCTGGAACATGCTCCTCCTGCAGCAGGAGTAAGTCACCCTTAAAAACACATGGGAACTCAAAAGAGAGGCAGGTTGTGTGTGCTTCAGCATTGGTGCTCTGTGGCACTGCTGCACAGCTATTGTGGACACACTGGGGAGCACTCAGCTTTTGGAGGGGAAAGTGCATCTCCAGCTTGCTTGTTTTAGAAGTAGGGATGCACCCTGGGACTCACTGCGAAGCCACCTTCCTGCCAACCTTTAGGAATGAAGGAAATCCTGCAGCTCTCACAGCACAACAGTACTGCTCTGGAAGCTGGTGCCACATGGGTTAAACCATACAACTGTGCACAGTATAAAAATGAACAAACCCACTTTCCAGTGCTTTGAAAATGGCTTGACAGTGTACAAACTGCACAGTATCTGTCTGGTGGTGAGAAATGCTGATTGCTATTGCACAGACCTGCTTAGTGATTACAACACCACCTTCCCTGGCCCTTTTACTTAAGGAAGGGTTCTATCCTGGGGTTTATTGAATTCCTGTCTGTCCCAAAATTGAGGTGGATAAGCCTTCCTATCAAAGGGATATTTTTTTAACCAAAATAATATTAAGTTTCATTTTCATCCCAGCTCTGTGAACATTCTTATACTGGCACAATGGAAACAGAACAGAAGCACAGTAGCTGAAGGGTGATGCAGGAGCTGGAAGGAGAGCTTGGGGGTGGGAGTCTTACAAAACTGGTTCTGTCATGGAAGCAGATGTGACATGCCTAATACACATGGCATGAGCAGAGAAGCTGTGGTCATGGTTATCTTTGTTCACCCTTTTCCATTCTGTCCCCTCATTTCTTCCAAGGGCATTAGTGGGTACCAAGTGCAGAGTACTTTGGACAAATGGCTTACTTGTACTCAAATGAAAGAAGCAGGCAGCTTGCCCTTCAGAACTCTATTCCTCCAAATATGATCAGTAGATTTCAGAAGTTTTAGGCATGCAGATGAGAAGAATGGTGGTGCATTAGAAGGTATATTCTAGGTGGACAATTGGCAAAAACACCAGTGCCCCTGACACATCTACTACTTGTGGGCTCCCAGTAGCAGGTAAGCACATCTGTGCTTTTCAAAAATCACTCAGTTGTTAATAGAACTGACCTAAATACTCATGAGAAGTAATTCACTCTCCAGTTTTGACCTGTTGCAAGTTGTGATCAGCTCAACAAGTTTTAACATATCAGCATATGTATCTCTGGAGTCATGAATTATTTATACAAGTGTTCAAAAGGTCTGAAAAGCAATTTTCTTTTGGACATGTGTGACTGGCCACATGAGCAACATGGTATTCTCTCATCCCTGATTGTGCTAGCATTTTAATTTCTTATTCCATCTGATGCTAATTTTGATTCTTGATGAGGTCTCAGTGGTAGTATTAAATCCATTCTCACTGAACATTTATCCCTACAAAACTTCATTTATGTGAAAGCTTGTGTAAAAAGAAGTATAAACCAGTGAAGTGTCAGTCTAGTTTCATTATTTGGGCTGCTAGCTGATAAATGCTTATGTACTTCCATCATCTTCAGTCATGACTGAGCTGGGGACTTCAAATCAACTACTTCCCAACAAATAAACTAAGGTATATTCAATATGAAGGTAACTTCAGTATCATCACCCATTTTGGTTGCTGTGGTATTGTATAAATATCAATTTCCTCTGCTAATCAGGTGGAAAAGTGACTGAGGAGAAGTGTTATGCACTATATTTTGAAAATCAAGATTTGGCTAATTCTCCAAAAGCATCCATTACATGCCTTAATAAGTTTAAACCAGAAGATGAGCCATGCAGCAGAAAGCAAGAAAACTGTTTTGTGCCAAGAAAAGGCAGGGGACTGCAACACTCAAGTGTGGGATGACAACCATGCATCTTAACAAGTAACTTCCTAGGTCCCGTAAAGTGGTGCATTGTGACACTCAGACCCAGTTTTGAACTAGCACAAAGTGACTGGGGAGATCAGCAGAGTGATGGGAAGCACTGGAAAGGGAAGCTACAAGGCCAGGATAATAAATATTATTTTCAAAAACCTTCACAGGTATTTCTCTAAAAGCCATCATCATGAAATATAAAGAGACAATAACAAAAATTTTTAAGTGCACACCTTGCTCCTATGCTCATGGAAGACAATGATAAAGCTCTCATTAACCTTGGTGCTGAAGGATTAAGTTGTTTCCTTTTATAACCTCCAAATGGTTTGGTAACAGCAATTGATCAATCCTGCCACCACCACGTGGGATGGATGTCAATCCGTCATAACATCAATTAATGTTAGAGATTAACGTGCTGAGGTGAAGTAATTATACCAGGTTCAGCAGGGATTAGGCACTGAAGATGGACAGTGCTTGACTGCTGTCCTCTGAGCTAATCCTCAAAAAATACCCTCCTCCCTTCCTTGGCAAGAGATTTTCAAAGACATCCTACAAGCTTGGATCAACCAAGATTGTGAATGAAACACATTTTGGCTTATGTATTACAGAAACACATTTAGTATGTTCAGTGTGCAAGCTCACTGAACATATAGTGTTTGAACAACTCACTCCTGGTTTGCCTAACCTGTGAATGTCATTCAATTCTCAGCTGTCATTTGGCCAACCCTTTCCCTCCAGTAACTTACAGCTTTCAATTTCTAGTGTGCAGTTTTGTTCATCCAGAGGATATCTGCGTAGANACTGGAAAGGGAAGCTACAAGGCCAGGATAATAAATATTATTTTCAAAAACCTTCACAGGTATTTCTCTAAAAGCCATCATCATGAAATATAAAGAGACAATAACAAAAATTTTTAAGTGCACACCTTGCTCCTATGCTCATGGAAGACAATGATAAAGCTCTCATAAGTCTTTATAGAGCTTATAAAGCATGATTAATTTATGCAGCACAGTATACTGGTTACAGCATAAAGTATAAGACCATATGCTGAATATTGTAGAGATGAATTTTGACTCAAAAATTTATGTGTAAAAGTGTACAGTGTTTTGAAGAACACTCAGTGAGATTTCTACTTGGACATCCTTTTTTTAATGTTCTTAACTGAGACATCTTCAAATTGTTTAGTGAATTCTTTTATTTATAACTCATACTGCTGATATCTTTCTTTTTCCATTTCATTGTCACCTACTGCTATTTTAATTTATTCTGATAGGTATGTGCATTTTCATCTATGCTGTGGAATACCTAATAATACCTTATTCATTATTTTTATGGTTTCATAATCAGTTTATCATACCTATGATAATTGTACATCACCTCTTAAAAATGGCATAAGACAATCGAGCACTAGTGAAATATAACACTGTACCATGGTTACTTCATGAACATTGAGAGTAACTATGATTGCAGGCTGGATGTTTCAGATCTTTACTTCTTCTAGAGGGCAGCTGAGTTGATGTTTGGTCCCTAAAAGTATTCTCCATAGCCTAAGACTTTTTGCAGGGCAGTTCCTCTCCCTTGTTAGACCATAAATCATAAAAGCATCTGAGAAAATATTTGCTGATAAGTCTGTGACTGTGTGGGAGGAAGGTTAAAAGTCTTCATGAGGATGGGGGTCAAATTTTAGCTTCTTATAAAGCTTCATTTGAGAAAGAGAATTATATCAGTGTTTGAAAGCTTACAAAAGTGAGTTACCACTTTTTTTTTGGGTGATAGATGTGTTCTTAAATGCTTCTAAAACTTTTGAAGCTGTGAATGGACAAATTTGGCTTGTAATTTTATTGGTCTCTCTCCTTCTCTCTCCAAAGATTTTTACCAGGGAAAGGCAGATAACTCCTTTTCCTGATCTGGATTTAGTCCTGTTGTTCCAGTTCCATGTTAATGAATACCAGAGGAACACATCTTGAGATTTTACTTTTGATGTGCTGAAAGTCAAGCACACTTACATGCTGTATTGGGGTGATAATCCTTGCTGTCACTGAACTGACAGAATTTAAAAGGAAAAAAAAAGCCACATGCTTTATTACTGTGACACGCTTCAAAATTTCCTAAGTCTACAAAATCCATCTGTCATATCTAGTATAAGGAAAATCTTGTAGCAAGGGCTGTAATGAGAACCAGTCCATGAGACTACTCTGGAATACTGTGTAAAGTACCATGAAAATGGCACATTTGTACTTTTTTTCAGGGTGATTTTGTCACATTTAATAGAAATGCCATAAAAATGCATTTGTCATAAAAAAGGTCTTCAGCTGTGGTAGGACCTCATTTAGATTGCCATGTACCAACTATACCTTGACAGGCTCTGAGAAGACTCTCATTTGTCAGACACCTGCTTAATAATGCTTATGATTGCACATAACAATATACTAACATTAGTCACAGTTAATTGCTTTTTAATGAAGGTTTTATACAGAAAAATTGGCCTTTTTGGTAATTTAGTTCACCTATATCAACCAGAGTGCTTTCTAAACCACTGTGGTGAGGTAGCACTCCTCCTGCTACCTCATCAGGCTGCTGTATGATCTCAGGAACTCCCACCAGGACTTGGCTTTTGAGCAATGAGTTGAGTGGTGAAGTGCACCTTGACCATGCCAGAAATTCTTGCCTGGCTAAGGTGGGGGTGGCACTGTCTGTACCAGGGACTTCTGCTGCCTTCCCAAGGAGGGGAACAAGAGATAATCAGTCATCCTCTGACAGCCTAGGAACAATATTTACCTGAATTGTAGTCTGCGTGGAACACTAGCATTGTTACTGACCTTTTCAAGAACTCCAGTAATTACCAGCTTGGAAAACAGCCAGGACAGAAACTCATTAATGCTTAAAGCCAAGCATTTTGTGACCCTCTAAGCAGCTGTTACAAGAGAGGCCCTTTGAGCTCTTCAGGACTGCAGTGGATTCACCTCTTCCTCTCAGAGCTTTGCTATTCTTGCAGGACCGTCACTGAAAACTCATGGTGGGACCTGCACTGACCAACTCCCTCCTCAAGGCTCAAGTCTCACCCACAGAGAAATGGCAAGGCATTTAACATTAGTATTTCATTGGATTTGAGGGTAATTTTTAGCAGGTATATATCTGTAAATTTATTTAGACACAGCCATTGTGTCTGTACATGTTTGTGTGTGTGAAGTGATTGAAACACAGTACAGCAGGTGCACTATAGCATGAATGTTGCCATCTTGGATCTATAATTAAGTTATGCACCCTCTTCTGCACCCTCACACTTTTTTCTTCCTGATGTCTGTGTAAATCATTCTAAACTGATTCTAATCCAATTTTCATTTGTATGCTTCATCTGTGTAGTAAGTAAAAGAGTAAAACTTTCCATAGCACTTTGTGAAGCAGTACTTTCACAAATTTAAATAAAACCTGCTTTTGTTACTATATTTAACAGTGATTTTTGAGTCATCCTAACCACTCATTTGTGAATACCAGAGTTTGAGTGGCCAGTTATTCCTAATGGCAGGGTATCTGTACTACTGACTTCTGCAGTTTTGCATATTTTATATAAGTTACATAAGCAACAGCAATTAGCTATTCTTTCTATCATCAATGCAAATTGATAGTGCCCTAGTAATTAATGCAATTGTTTCTAACCAAAATTTAAATACTCTACATAATCTTTTCCCCTGACATTCTAATTCTGACAATTGTATTGTCTTCTCCACCGGCCTGCCAACGCAATATGGTCCCTCCTAAAGCTGGAGGTGCTTGGGAGTCTTAGGCTTCCTTGAAAATAGCTACTTGTAATTGCAGGAGTGCTTCAGAATTCAGCAACCTTCATTACCTGTAGTTCATAAATCTGCCTTTCAAGCATGTTTCTCGCTCTTGATAGAGCTCAGCTGTGTAAAATTGTTTAATGGTATTATGCTCTGGATAACCACAAAACTTCTTTAAGCAGATAAATTAAATCCAGATGCAATCATAGCAATTGTTGTCTTGATGAAAAACTCAAAAATTTTATTATAAATAGAGTAAATAAATCCCAGACCTGTTAGCAGCTGCACTCTCTCTGAGTGGAGAGAGTAACTGATGGCTTGCACATGCACCAGAAGCTTAAAAATAGACATTCAAATGCAGAATACAGGGGTAAACTGGCAGGAAGGGAAATGCAATACTCTGAAGATAGGGCAAAGCTGCAATAAATCTGTGTGCAAGAGGATTAGACCTGAAAGTCCCTCGGCACAAGCAGTTTGTGGCAATGGCAGAATATCATGAGGCTCTGTAAATGTTTAAGTGGAGGATTAATCCTACACTTGAAGCAGAACTATTTATATCTCAAAGAAGGATATGTTCCTTCCAGGCTTTCCATTCGTAAAATACACTTTAAGTTTAGGTGTTGGGGCTAATTTATTTTGTTTGTACAATGTATTTTATTCTACTGTCCTTACATTCTTAAGAATAATTTGGATACAAATGCTAAAAATGGGATTTATGCAAAGAAGACAAGCAGTTAGGTGGAGATATATCATTATGCTACTTAATTTCACTCATGTCATTACTCAGATATTCTGAGATGGAATGAAGTCTGAAGTGCCAACAGGCAAGATAAATAGTATTTGCATAAAAGCAGAATCAACTGATTTATTTTTTTGAAATTGTGGCTTGGGGTCCAAGTTATTTGATCCACTGCTTAGCTTTTACTTTGATGCCCTACTCTCTGAATATCACATTCTTACTGTATAGTCAAGTTATTTTTTGCTAAAAATAAAATTATATGAAAGAACACCACTGATGTACATTATTTGCAAAACTGACTTCCTTAAGTAATACTGTCAGAGATTTCCCTGCAGAGCAGCAGGTGTTGTAGGAACAAATGGTAAAGCTTAATATTTTGAGTTAATCATCAATGAGCAGTTAAAGTAAGTTCCGAAAGAATACAGGAAGTGGATTTATGGTTCAGTACTTAGATAATTTCCTCAATATGCTGTCAAAAAGCTGTTCCTCAATTCTTGGACAAGAAATAGAGCAATATTTAAGACAGCAATAGCAACTAAATGTGAAGATAATCAGAGCTAAACAATGCAAATTCTGTTGTGAAATGTTTCCTGCATTTGGAGGGTAGGTATCAAATTTTAATATGTTTGTGCTTTTTCTGTCAGTCAACAGAGCATAAATTATAAATGTACATTAAGAAATGAATGGGGATGGACTAATTTTTTTTTCCTTAAAAGCTAAATAAAATCTTAGAGTCAAATGAAGAATAACCATGCTTCTCTTAACCTCTGCAGAGTGAGGGCTCTAGTACATGCTGGAAGTAGACTTTCATATTCCAGGTAAAAAATTGCTTTTATTAAAGCAGTGTTAATTTAACTTCAGTGGTATCAGGGAACTTATTCCCCATGCAAGATCAGAGTTCAGACCTGTATCCCTGGTGTAACTGGTTTAATTTTTCTGAAACTTGGAAGAATCTTGATGTATAAGATTTAATGAGTTGTCTTGTAAGGGGAGTTACTGAAGGAATAGAGGAAGGCAGGAAAAGGGTACAATTAATCTGCAAATTTTTTCTCTGTCCAGGCCATGTACAAGGTTTACACTTATCATACCTGCTGACACCATAAATGTCCAAGCACAGCCTGAGTTCTTGGCCCTGGGAGAAATGTCATCTCTGCACCTGCAAACACGCCCAGCTTCTACTGCCTGGAACAGCCTACTTGTAGGGTGTACACTGAGCATCAACATTATTGGTATGGTATGGGGTATTTTATATAATGTTGTGTACACCTGGGCAATCTGTGTTCAACAGTCTGTGTGTTGTCTGGCCTAGTTCCATTGAAGTCCATTAAATTATATTAAAAAAAGAAGTTATCAGTCTTAGTAAAATTTGCAAGCACCAAAAGGTGATTAAATAATTATGCTTTCACAGATCTCATTAGAAGCTGAGAGAAAATTTGCAGTATTGGGTCCTGAACAATACTGGGTCCTGAGCCAGAATTTGCAGTATTGGGTCCTTAGTTTTAGATATGAATACATTAGCATGTGGAATTTTTTTTAATTGGAAAACTACTATAGTTTAGCTAATTTTACCAGTAGGACATATATTTGTGACTCTAGAGAGAAAAGCTGTCAACTACTAGGTCACTGCTGTAGACTGTGTACTTTGAGATAACACTCAAGTTTATAAGGAAATCCTGTAGTGTGCCTTTCTGAAAATGGTGTATGTCTATATATGTATGTATGCATATATTTATGTATGTGTGTAAATAAAGATGCTATGTATATTTTGGATTAAACAGGGAGATGTGGCTTTAACACACTGCAGATAAATAAACATTAGGTCAATTCTTTCTCATAAGAATTCATTAGAACTTTATTGAGATTATTTTAGGCAGAAGTGCCCAGCCAGAGGTGCTATTGTGATTGGTCACCATAACCTCTGGTTGTGCACTGGCCAACCTTCTTCCAATGCAATAACCAAGTGTGTCTCCAAAGCCATCTCTTCCACTGCTTGAGGACAGTGGTGGGGAAAGGTGTCTCAGGGATAGTCTGCATGTTCTGGCCATGGTTCCCATTGGCCTGCAATGCTATAGCCTCCTCCTCCTCCTCCCCAACATCATGTTCCTTTCCTTCCAGTTGCCCACCTTGAACCTTGTTGGGGTTTGGGTGTTCCTCCTTTTTGTTTCTCTTCCCCTGTGGAATTTTTTCCCCCATCAGTTGCTAAGGGACCATAATGGCCGGGTACTTAAGGGGAACAAAAGAAGTGATTGAACTGAGGGAAACAGGTATTGTGAAGCTGGGAGAGCTTTTTTCTCCCAGCAGGGTGGGGGTACCTTGGAGTTT
>VZTR01016864.1:209167-226517 GCA_013400775.1 Chaetops frenatus | reverse complement strand
TGACTGTCACTGCATCAGAAGTGCCTGCGAGCCAGCAGGTTCTCACTGGGTTCCTGCTTCTGTTTGTTGTTAGTGCCTTTGTAGCTGTTGTTTCTTTGTTTTATTATAAATACTAGTAAAGAACTGTTATTCCGTTCCCCATATCTTTGCCTGTGAGCCCCTTAATTTCAGAATTACGATAATTCGAAGGGAAAGGGTTTACATTTTTTTTTTCATTCCAAGGGAGGTCCCCTGCCTTCCTTAGCAGACACCTGTCCTTCAAACCAGGACAAACCTTCAATGAAATGCGAGCAGCTCAGCAACAGCATTGCTTGCCTCAGGTATCAAGGTTTTGAGCTAGTACAGCTGCAGCCAGAAAAGGACACATGGTGAAATTTTGCAATGTCTTTCAAGGGCTGAAACATTGCTCTTAAGAGAAAAAGAGCTGCAATGGTCACCAACAACCTCCCTGGCAAAACCACAACAAACTATTGAAAAAAACTAGAAGAAATAATTAATAATAGCACTGACTACAATGTAGCGTAGTAATGGTGATGGATTTGTGCTGAGACCTGGAGGAGTTGTTCTGGGTTTGTCTTTCCCTGTGTAACTAGTAACATTCCTGAGAGTGAATAGACTTGTCAAATGTAGAAGAGGAATATTTGGTTTTCTCTGAGGTGTAAATACAAATGTCTGTTTTCAAGCAAAAGACAGGCATGAAAAGTTAATCTGCAGGGTGTCAAATCAATCAGCTGCATTGGCTTGAAATAAGAATGTTAAGAAAAAGAACAACTTAATGAAAATGACTGTTTCTGTTGCTCTTTCCATTCACATATATTCTCCCCAAAAGCTATTGAGCTTTCTGCCTGGGCTGCCTTGTTGTCCTGTAGGTCCTCTGAGACTCCCCTTATCCCATTCTTATTTCCCCCTGGTTATACCAACTCAACAGTTGCCATGACAAATGAGGCAGAATTTGCCTGAATTGACCATTGTTCTTGAATCAGTTCATCAGTTGGGCTCAGTTTTTGGCCTTAAAGATAATTAAATAGTACCACATCTGAAGAGAGTAATGATGATGATGAACAGATTAAGGCAGTGCTCCCACACACTGAATTTTGCCAAGTTATTCCCGTGTCAGTGGGGATATTCACCACCAGTGAATTGCTATTATCAGCTCATTGCTGGTAAGCTGCCTGAGCTTTGTCTCAGGCAGAAGTCCTCGAAGAGTCAACACTCTATTCTTAAATAATGTTCCCTATCTCAGCAACAGAGCCTAATCCTGTGGTATACATTCAGTCTCAGGCCAGGGCAAGGCACTGAGCACAGTGTGACAATCACCAAAGAGAAAGAATGGTTTGTAACTGTGTCTGTATATGCCCAAGCAGTTGCTGGGTCTGATGAGGGATGTGTTGATTGGAGTAAGCATGTGCCTAGTCTTGCTGTTGTGGTCACTTCAGTTTGCTTCAATTAGTATTCTTTAACATAACCCAGGTACAACTTTACCACATCTGTTTTGTGCCTTCAAAGCTATGCAGTGGTCAGATGCTCTTCTGCTAGGCTGAACTGACTGTGAATTTGAAACCTGTTATCCATTTGCTGTTTGTTCTTTCTTCCCCCTTCTTACACGTTGTATTTACTTCCTTTGCTGATTTGTTGTTGTTTTGTTTGTTTGTTAGAATGATGATTGTTTCCTGGAAAAGGTCACTGCTGATCTTCTTTTAAGTATTCCAGGTTCAGAAATCTCTTGCAGCACTTGAAGCTTATGGGTTTTGTGATGAAGGCTTTCAGATGCAGCACCTTGTGATAATGGTGTTGTGATATAGAGGACAAAACTGCCTAAGAACTGCCTGCGGAAAGTGATGTCTTCAAGCAGAATTCTCTGTCCCTTACTCTGAGCTCTGCTGGAAAACGTAAGCTGATGGTATAGTTCCCACCTTTAACCTCTCTTCTGAATGCAAATAGATGTTATCAGGTGTGTTAAGCAGGTGTTGCTAAATGCTTATGGGAACAGTGCTTTTGTGTTTTAGGTCCTGCTCGGCAGTTGTTGAAAAAGGTTGGCTGCCAGAGCTGTAGATCACTTTTTTTTCCTTCCTGTATGTTTTTCACAGAAAACATTGACTTCTACACTCAGGGCAAAGTAGGAGTGTCTCAAATGTTACATATTTTTAAATTAGAGTGCAGCAGGCATGAAAATATTTTGGGGAAGGGGACATCACACTTCAGTTGTCTGGAGAGATTTACCTTGGCACTCAAGGTAATTGTCAGTAAATTAATCATTTTTGCTGAAACCCTTAATGACAAAGCTTTCAGAGGCCAGAACTCTGCCTCAGAGAACGGCTACATAGTTACACAGTTAAACAGCTGCGTAGTACTATCACAAAGTAGGGACGGAGTGAGGAAATTACCCGGAATGCAGACAAACTGACTTGCTGGCATCTGCCTTTCCCATAGGAGTCTTGCGAAGCTCCAGAGTAGTGGCGGCAATAGGAGGCAATGGGAAAGGGAGAGCTCCTGTGTGGAGGAGATGAGGAGAGAGATGGTGAGAGAAAAGGTCTGTGAGAAAACATGTTGCTCTGACTGAATTAGAACCTTCTAAAATCAAAACCTTAAGCCAGATATGTAATTTTTAAAGATAATGTAAGACCTTTATTTTGTTCAATGTAGTGCATCAGAAATAATTCAGAGTACAGTGAAGATGAATGGTGGAAGAATGAAGATGCTTGTAAATACCAAGAAAAAAATTTTAAAAATCACTAAAATTTTACAGTGTAACCTTTTAAATATAAAAGAAAGCTCTGTATTTGATGTTTCTAAGCCAAATTTCAGTGCAATGAGAATTTTTACTGCACAGCTATAAACCTATGAAAATAAATTTTGTGATATAAATCCCAAGAGGACTATAACCGTACCAGGGCAAACAAGATACTTCAATAAAAAGTGCCTTAGAGTTGGAGCTGAAATTTACTGCAAATAGTAATTTAGTTTGACAGTGCAAGTATGTTGCAAGATAAACAGAAAAAGAGTGAGCCAGATGGGAAGTGCTCAGCATAAAGGAAGGTCCAAGAGAGAAATAAAGTCAGTAAACTGGTTTTCAATCTGGTTTGAATTAAAAAAATAAAAGGTGATAAATCTGTAACTTTTTCAATGTCTCTATGCAAACCTTCTAAAAGTGACTAAACGCAAGAAAGGTGCAGATAATATCTACTGACTGAAACACCCTGCTCAGATGGCAGCTGTGATGTCAGTGTCATCTGGTATGGTCACCTTTTGGGTTGTTTGTTTTGTTGTTGCTTATTTCAAAATAAAACAAAATTAGATGGCAGCATACTTATTGTGTGTGAAAGACATGCACATGTTCAGTTGTGCCCCCTTCCTTGCCAGAAGTGGAAACAAGGCAACATCTTCCACATGCAGCCTGGTTTGGAAGGCTTCAGGATGTCCTTGGTCAAAATAACTGGTTGTTTCAGGGACTAGACATACTTCTGGGCAATGTTTGTGTGGTTTTGTTTGTTTGTTTGTTTGTTGGTTTGTTTTTTGTTTGGGTTTTTTCCTTTTTTTTTGGTTTTGTTTTGTTTTGGGGTTTTTTGGGGAGGGAAGGGGAAACAGATGCCTGATCAGGCTTAAGCATCTGTTTAGGATGTGAACTGCTGGGAGTTTTGCCAATGATAGGTGAGCCCTGCTTATTTTTTAGCTATACAGAAGAGAAAATTAGTAACTAATGAATTGCAGAAAATGTTGACTCGAGATTTTTAGGACTTTATGTTGGACATCATTTGAAACTACACTACTTGCTCCTAGGAGAGTGCAACAGAGAGGGAAGGGGAAGGCAGCGTTTTCTCTAAGGGTCCTGTAAAAAGAGAAAGAAAATTAAGAAGCAGAAAGAACTCTGAAGCAAAGGAAAAAGGACTTCCACTTGAATCTGTAATTATTTATATGGCTGTACTTCTTTATAATGAGCTCACCTATGAAATCTATAATTGACATGTATCACCTAGGAAAGAGAGCAGCAGTAAATGGCATCCTGTGGTATGACACTGCTTTGCTTGTAACTGACTCTAAGACCTAATACTCATTAAAATATGCTTTTGTCACTTAAAGAGTTCTTAGATTATCAAGCCTTTACAGACCAGTCAAGCAATTCTTAATACAAAGTTGGTTGATTTCTGAGGGTTTTCCTCAGGTCTCTGATATTCATTGTTTACCCATGTTCTCCCATCCTGTCCAGACAGTGAGTACACCTCATTTATTTCAGACAGGTAGCTGAATATGAAAACTAATCATTCCAGTCAGCAAAGCTGGCAGTGCAATTATGCCTTGATACATATATTGTGAGGAAACCTGAGTGCATCTGAAGAAGCTAAGCTGCTGCAGTTCATCTACCTTGTGGGGTTACTAATTCCTTTGGAGAACTTAAAGGGAAATGAAAACCTTGCACTAGGACTTCAGTGAGACGGATGTTGGTTTTGCCAAAATATTGGTTCTGCTGGCAGTGTGTAAAGTGTGAACAAAGATATTAGATTGATTTTTTGCACACTTTTGACTTGGGAGGATTGATGATCTGATTTTTGTGTAGAAAACTGATTGATAATCATGCCCTGTTAATGGATTACAATGGGCAAATAAGATAAAGCAGAGAAGAAATCGTGTTTTCATTGCACTTGTCCCAAGTCTGGTTCTGTGAAACACTTTAAAGCAAGTATTACTTCAAAGATATTTCTAGTTGCAAAATCTTATTATTCCTTAGAACTTTTTTCAATGAGTATAAATTAACTGTAACTCTGAAGTAAACCTGGGGCAGTGGTGTGTTTCTGTTATTGTAGTACAGCTTTTTTGTTGTTATGCCGTATTTTTCATTGTGAATTGTGCCATTGGGTCAGTTAAAACATTATTGAAATACAGATTGTACCCTGAAATTCATTTTAATTGGAAAAAAGGAGTTGAGTTACAGTGGAAAGTGAATTAACTTTGAGCCATCATTCATGGCTATCATCATTCATGGCTATCATCATTCATGAGATAGTACTATTTCAAGTATTATCTCATGACATTTCCTTCACAACCTGATCAATGTATGTTTTGTGAGTAGTTGGACAAATTAATAAATAGGAATTTTTGGGGGAACCATGTTTTTCTGAGAGGTCACACTCTAATTTGGAGCATGGATTGGTTTATGGATGGTGTGTATTCCTTTGCCTTTGGGAAATAGTGTCCTGTAGCTTACACAGCACTTTTCTCTATCGTTATTTACTCCTTTCTGGACAACCAGTACATCTCCTGTCAGTACTTCTTTTGCTGGGTGAAAAAAATTCTCTGTCCTTGTTAAGCAGTACTTCCTTTCCCGGGAGCAGCAGCACTACACAAAGAAACTCCCATCCTCTAATTTTCTTCTTCCATGGAAACTAAAATCCATTATTGTCTACCAGCAGAGTTACTGATGTGACAATACCCTGAACTGTTTTTGTGAATCTGTTTTTGTTGATTAGAAGTTAAATTGGCTAAGGTGGTAACTATTTCAAGTGACTGAAATAGATTAGGAAGTGTTCACCAAAGCAACCTTCCTTAGCATCCATTAGAGAGCTGTAATCTCTAGTAGCGAAATGGTGATGGTTAACTTGGAAGAGTCTGGGAGAGACCTCCCTAAACCAGCACAGCATGGATTAGGAGATAATACATATATAAATATGTACATCTATATATACATGTACATGTGGGCTTTTCTGTATGAATTATTCATATGAGCTTGTCCTTTTAACCCAGTTCTTCAGCTGGGCCTGCATAAGGTGGAGAAGAGAGTGAGCCCCACAGTGTGAGTTGCTCATTTGTACTTAGAGCATTCAGTTTCTCCTGACTGCCAACACTGATGAGTCATATGCAGATTTCATCTAAGTTGCTCACAACTTTCAAAAAGAAAATTGTTGTTTGTGCCAATGAGATATTTTTATCCTGAAATGTCTGTTAACTAAAGCATTATTGATGACTTTCAATGGGTAGGGGGTGAATATTTTGTAACTGGATCTTTTGATGGGGGGAATATTTTCACTGTTTTTGTCTTTCAGTAGAGGTAGCTGTTTTACAAGCTGGATAGCAGTTCTGTATACCAAAAATGTCTTACGGGGAAGAAAAAGATACAAAAAATTGTTACATGGTTCTAGAGTAGAATATGCTTATTTATTTGTTTAACTATATTTATATTTAGAGAGGTAAGAATAACCTACTCCAATACTGGCAATTCATACTGTTTGTTTGGTTTTAGATATTCTTTATATCAAAAATATAATTTCTCTTTTACACAATAATACTTGGTGCTCTTTTATATTCATTGAGTGCTCTGTGCACCAGTGATCCAGCAGACTGATATATAGTTGAGTAGCATGTTGAATGCACAACATCTGTCACTACTCCTCTACAACCTGAACATCCCTCAATAACAGAGCATGAAGACTTGTTATAAAAAATGTGATTTCAGGAATTAAATACATATAATTTGGGAATTAAAATGTACATTTCACAATATAAAGAAATGTGTATGTTCCATAGATAATATACATGTATAGATGCTTTCCCCATGATATCTAGGAAGACCTTATTTTGTCTGATTGCTTTCTTTTTTGTTTTCTTTTTAAAAAAATTTCAATTTCAAAGCATGTACATTGGTTTTAAAAGTTTTATGAAATGATTCCCTGGTTCTACTCAGAATCCACTAGGCATTCTAATTTCCTTTTGTGGCAGAATATTTTTCAAATGGATGCAATACAGGACAGCCAGAAAGGTGGGTCGCTTAAAGCAGGAGAGTAAGTAGTCCAGATAAGTACTTAAATTTGTTCTGGTAGCCCACTCAGCGCTTGTTATGCAGTACAGTTATACTTTTTAATATTTAGCAACTTATAGGGCTGGCAGGTTTTAGAATCTGAAATCCAAGGAAAGCTATGAATGGAATCTCTTGGTACTTTTTAACACATTAATTTTTTGCACATTAATTAGCTGCATTTAGAGTACTGTCAGAGAAAGGCTGGCTAAAGAACACTTTCATTTTTCACTTGAATTGTGAAGGCTAGCTGTGTTTGAATGGTGGTGTGAGCACATTCAGGAAGGTAGCACGGAATGGTGTAACATGAGCAGTGGGGGGATGGCTCTTCTATTGGCTCTTTGAACTGAGAGGATCAAAGCCTTGATGAAAGAAAGAAGGAAAATGAGCACGTTTTATGTACCAAAGCCATAAGCAGAATGAGGATAAGGCTTGTTTTCCAAAGCTCCTCAAGTATCAGGACAGATAATTATGTATTTTTGAGAGTTTCCTGGCTCAGGCTTTGGTGTTGATGTGTNGCAGGGCCAGGAGCTGGACTTTGATGATCATTGTGGGTCACTTCCAACTGAGAATATTCTGTGATCTTTAATATTCTGTATGCTCAGACTCGGCAGGCTTTTATTCTCTCCTTGCAACATGTCTGCATTTGATTTCTACAAGTAGTTGAAGTGTAATTCCTCTCAGTCAGTATCTATTGTTGTGCCTGTTTCTTCAATTTTTAGCTTTAAGAGCATAGTACAATAGACTCTTTCCAATGTTACTGTGCCTTTATTTATGCCATGTTCATAAGGACAGAACAAGTAAAAATCTCCTTAGGTGACAGAGATGCTCTTCTCCATAATGTTAAATTAAGACTGAAGCTTATAAAACACCAACTTTTCTGTTTACGTTGTCTGAGTAGTTAAGAAGAATTTTCAGATAGGTGATTTACAGGTTGGTTTATGGTGTTTAATTCTCACATTGTGTTGTTTCATAACCTTTCTGTGTTGCATGGCTTCTTGAGTCCCAAGAGGTAGTTGGGTAATTTTACTTGGTTTTGGTGGTTTTTTTTTTTTTTTCCTCAGAGGACAAGAGGGAAATACAGCAAGGCCTTGCTACTTGAGGGAAATACAGCAAGGCATTGCTACTTGACTACTGCATCGTATTTTCTGTTGAATTTCATAGTTCAGAAGTTCTTCCCTGAATTATTTTGATAATGTAAGTCATAATAAATTACATGGGCATTCTTTCATCAAGATAAACCAATAAAAATGTAGAAAAGTATGAAAGACATTGTGTCAAGCTGTAGGGTTTTGAAACTCTCATCCCTCTATTTGCCATCCTGTATAATTTTTTTTGCTACTATTCTCATGTCTAGTAGCTAGATAACATATTATTACTAAGGTTTAGTGTCCAGTGGTTTCACAGAATGATTTCTTTTCCTTCAATAGACACCTTATTTTTGTATCAAAGGATGAAGTTTGAAACCTTTAGAGGAGGATTTAAAAACAGGTTTGGAAATGTTATATTTTAAAGTTCATATATTGCATCTTCTACTAGCTCCATACATTCTTTCTGCATCTAATTTAAAGTTGCTTTGGAAGGAAAAATATTTACATGTACATTTTACCTCTTGTTACCTTTACCCAAAGTAAGTGCATACCTGGCACAGTGAGAAGAACTGCAATAAGTTTTCACCTTTCATCTTTAAACTCCTCTTGCTATGGCCAAGATTTTCTTTTTGAGTATGGTAATAGCTCTTCAATTTAGCAAATAATTTGCTTATACTGATAAAATTTCCTACAGGTGACTGAGTATAGCAAAAGATTGAGTTATTCCCTATGAAAGCAAAAAGTCTTGAACAGCTCTGTGCAGTATTCAGGCAGATTTACTTATAATCTTGTGAGCATGCAGGCCTTTGATTTTTTTTTCAGGAAAATGCTTTGATATTTTCACTGCCATCTTAAACATAAGCCTGACATTTTGCCATTAGGAAATAACAGAAAAAGGAATTAAAAATTGAATAAAAGATCACTAGTGAGTGAAAACTCATACATATATATCAAACAACCATCACCACAACGCTCACAAAAGACAGAAACTTCCATTGCCATTTAGAAAACATTTCCAGCTTGTAGGGAGGCCTACAAAATATCCTCAAAGATTAATCTGGAAACTAAGATTTATGTCTGTATCATTCACAACCAGAAGAGTGAAATTTTATGGGTACAAAATACTTGTGGAAGAGGCTGCTTTTTATACCCAGGCAGTTTAATTGCACAGAGCTCTGAATGGCTGTGCCTGGCAGAATGGGGGAGGCAGTGACTACAGTATGGGTTGAAAGATTTCAGATGAGTTTTTCAGGAAAGAAAATACTGAGTTACACCAATTGTTCTAACACGTACTTAGCCTTTGTTGGTTTGGTTAGACCTAAAGAGGAGCTTGTGTGCCTGAAAATGTTTCTATATTTTTTCAGTTAAATCAATTGGTGCAATGAAAATAATATTCTTCCATGAAAGACAACGATTATTTTTGGTATTTTACTCTTCTTGTGGTCCTGAAATGGCTGAGTTTTTGGGCTTGCTTTTTTTTTTTTTTTTTGTTTTGGTATATGTGTTAATCCAACTGCATAAACCTAATTCTGTTTCTATCTTCTTTAATGAAAACCACAGAAATCATCCCTCAGTTTGCAATCCTTATATTTAGCAGATAGGCTGTCCATTTGAATCATCATAATGAATTCCAAGAACAAGGAATATTTTAAAGTATTTTGAGCATTTAACTAATACTAAGCATATGCATCTGCTGTGCAGAGGTCTCCTTTTTAGTAATTTGCTTATTAGAAATTAAATAAGGTTGCATTAGTATACCACATATTGCATAATTAAATTTTACTGAAGTATCTGTGACACACCTTCAAAACAAAACCCTTCTTTTCTTGTTTTCTCACAACAGAGTCCCAGCAGGGGGCTCCCAGGTAACACAAAAATCTGCAGCATTCTTAATACACACTTGGCTGCCCACACTTGGATTACAGCACGTATTTTAAAACTTTCTAGAATTTGAGTTGAATTATTCCTTAGAGTAATATTTTTTTTAAGGCTTTTACTTAAAGCAAGTTTTACTTGCTGAACTCTTTTGGCTCATCTTGAAGTGTTTCAGTGGGAATTGCTTTTCCTTGCATCCAAAGGTAGATGCTGAAAAGTTTAAATTTTTGCCTTAGATCTTTTAAATACAGGTCTTGTGCCAGTTTAGGCTTAACTCTAATATCCCCAAGAGATATCTTGGAATCCTTATTCACTTTATTAATTCTCTGTAGATGGGTTAAATGTACACCCTGTATTATCAAATCATATTAAGTGCAGAATTATCAATCTGATGTAAAGAAATAATTTTAAAAATGAAATACTGCTATATCTGTCTAGAATGCAGCCAAAAATTTTTAAATTACTAATTATATAGCTTTTCCATTTACTTATTTCAGTGAAAGACTCAACAATTGGAGACATTGTAACAAGACAAGTAAGCCAGTAGCCAACTATATTTGAAATTATGCCAGCTGGGGTCAATGGAATATTTCCTAGGAAATAATCTGAAAATATTTTATTCTCTCTCTCCTTTCCATATGAAAACAAGTCTGACTAGAGATTTGTCAAAAGTATTTATTCAGAAACATTTATTCAGTTATGGAAATATTTCTTGCAGAATAGTTCAGGACTCAAAAATAGAAATTGAGATTTTTTTTTATTGGAATCCAAAGGTGTATTCCACAGATGATTTCTGACAGAAGAAAATAACAGGAAAGGGGTTAGAGATTATTTGAACTAAACCCTTACCAATAAAATCTTTTCTTTCTGTCCCTTGACCAGGAGATACTAAAACTGATAAATGCAGCACTGAAGATATATGGGTGATTTAACTGGGTAACTGCTAGGCCTTTAAAAACCTACTAAATATTAGCTCTCATTTTACTGAAAAATAACTAGCCTTAAGATCTGTGGTCTTTGTAAACAGGCTTATCAACAAACCTGAGAACGAGTTTGAAACACATGATATCTGCTAATAAACCTCAAAATATTAAGTTTTCCAAACCAGATTTACTTTCCAGGTTCTTGATCTATACAAATCTAATAGGAACAGGACTGGAAGTAGATTTATGCTTCCGATATAGCCATTTGATCACGTCTCAAATAGTTTACAAATCCATCTATCTAAAGACTATGAAAAATGCTGCATTTGCAGTCTCCTGTGACCACGCTCTCAGAGGTTGCTGGAGAGGCTCTGCTAAAAGAGACATCAGCAGCATGCATCAGAGAATCAGACAGTTAAACTTCCCAGGCCTGAGAAGTTCCAAGAGTTTAAACTTCCCCAGGTTTCTTCTGCTTGTGCTGTGATTCATGGGAGATGTCAGCTTACCCTTTGCAAGTAACTTATCTTCTCACACTATAAACTCCTCTGCCTGCTGTATAGAACTGATGGTTGTATAAGAGGGCAGATATATTTCTTCTTGGATGACTGGTGTCTCGTTGAACCAAGCCTATTGTTATGCACGTGGCTTGGAAAAATTTGTCTTTGGCATTTTCTTGTGAATGTGAAGAACTGGACACTTAGCATATGTGGAAAACATACAGTTTTGCAGTAAGTAAGCACAAATCGTACATGTTTTGATTTGGTTTTAACTGGTTTTTTTTCAAAGAGAAGCTAAGTGTAATGAGTTTATATTCTTACTGACCTGAATCTGGAAAGGACCTGTGTGTATTTTTCCCATTTGTGTCCTTGTGTTTTATTTAGTAGTTCGGGTTTTATTTTGTATATGTGTTTTCTGTTGTTGTATCTGGGAGTTTGCTGTTTGCTTTTCTGATGGAACTGCAAGAATTGGAGACAATGTTTCTGTCAGTGGGACATTGCAGCTACTGAGGTTGGAGACTGACTGCTGTGTTACTCTGACCTGTGGGCAGGTACCTCAGCTAAGGTGAAACCAGCCACTCTGGGTGTACACAGCACTGTACTCAGGCTGAGGAAGCTGCAGCTGATGCTGCTTCCTGACAATTTACCCAGAGATTGAGGAATGGTTCCCTGTCAGCTCAGGCTCCTGTGTAGGTCATTCCCATATACATTTAGCTACTATAGGTTTTAAGTGCTGAATGATTTTCAAGTTGCTTTGTCAACACTTTGACTCTTGCTTTAGGCTCTGAGTAACTCCAGGACTTCTGGTATTTCTAGATTCTTCCCTGGAAGATCATGTCTAATTATATTTGGATTACATTTTTATTCCAAAACTACATGAATTGTATTTGAAGCACCTACCTCCTGTCTGCTCAGCTTGATTTCCCAGTCTAAGAAAATGAGGTCAGACTGGCAGTTTAAGATGAGGTTGTATTACCAATGCTATAACAATACTTGGTAATCTTACCTGATCAATGGTTTTATAAAATAAAGCATTTTATTTGTCACATATTTTGCCTCTTAAAATGAGGTCATTTTGTCCTGGCAGTTATAACACCATGTATGTGGATACTACAGCAAAAGTGCCAAATACAGGAACGTACTACTGAATTTTATAGAGTAATGAATTTTATATTTTACATTTTACTATACTCAAAGGCTTGGCTATTATCTAGATTGTGAATTCTCTTGCAGCTACTTTTAAGCCAGGCCAATGATATTTGAGAAGAAAGGCTAATCATCTTTTTAAGTGGAGAGTTTTTATAGAAGAGTGAGGGTTAAGGAGAAAATATATTGCCTGAAAGCATTTTTAATGCATTGTTATTTGCATCTTTGCACTGTCCTCAGAAAACGGATTTTAATTTATCATAAAATTACTTATAAACACTGCATTTAATTGCTGTAGTAAATTAAGTCAGTTCAGGGTTGCTGTTCACACTAATACCCTTAAACACCTCATATGGTAGCAGCCAACCTTCTGCATGCTGTGGCACAGAGCAGACATGGCCTGATGGCTCTGGGCTTTGTGAGCAAGGGAATGCCTCTGAGAACAGCAGCCCCTACAACCTGGCATCACTTATAAATTTTTTTTTCCACTTTTATGTCTATAGTAAACAGGTTGTACCAGAATTTGTTCAGGATTTCAGCAGCTTTCCAGGTAGTGTTTATCAGGAAAGTGCTTGTCTCTTTGAGAGAACACCTAAATTAAGACTCTTCCCTCTTTTGTATCTAAGTACATTTATCACTATACATTATTTGGAGCAGGTCTGGTAAAATATTTGCTGTCTCCCCTAGGACCTTAATTTACCTGTCTGATACATTTGTTGCACAGAAATGGTACAGATTGATTCTTCATCCTATGCCCTTCTGATTTTTGGTTGAATAACTGTTGCATTGATGTAATGAATCAACATCAGTTTAAATTAAATGAGAGTGATACTGGTTTTAAGCAGCTGAAAACTTACATATTGTCCTTCAGTATTAATTGTTCTCAGCATGCTTAAAATGAATAGCAAGTAAGTTGGACATCTGCAGCAAAGTACAGATGTAATTACTGTCCCATTTAAATTTATATCATTAGAGGGAATTGGTTTTTAATGAAGTTCAGGACCTAGGAAACACACATAACGTGCTATGTACCAAATGTATGGTGGTATGAAATATGCTAAAATATGTTAATGTATTAGGACTCAGCAAAGATTTATTTTATGTACTTGTATATAGCCTTATATAAAAACATATACCAAATAATCTGTACTGCTAGCAGTATATTCTAGCTACATAAGTTAAATTGCAGTAGTTTTAAAAATGTTTTTGCCTTTTTCTTTCAAAAGTAGAAGTGTTGTAACTGTATATGTCCATCTGGTGTTCCTTGCAAAGTATAAAAAGTGTGCAATAAATGTGCTAAAAATCTAGTATTTCAGGGAAAAAGCAATTATTATGACATTATTCAAACTAAAGCACTAACTTCCAGATTAAGTGTGTGCTGCTTCAATGGTGTGTATCTAATTGGCCACACTGAAACAACAGGAGTTACGTGGCTGAGTTGTGAAAAGCTCGTGAGGATTTTCTTTCTGGTTACTCAATTATAAGATATCTCTGCATCTGAGCTTCTACAGTGTGTAGAGGAGAAAGCTGAGCTAGCAAATACACAGTAGTTCCTTTCTTATTTAACATCTACCCCCTAAAAGCAAGTAAAGAAGGAAATACTAGTAAAAACTTGCCTATACTATTATTGGATTAATTGATTCTCACAGTGTATATATACATTTATTTGAAATATCTCTTTTATCAAAAGTACTCCAGTGCTACTCTCTGTCAGTAAATTCCTTTTCACTTGACTTTTATCTCCCAATATGTTTGAGCCAACTATAATAGTGTTATTTATACACACTAGAGATAAGTTTTGGTGTGACTGGAGTTCTTTTAAAAGTAAGACATTGTAAAAAAAATTCAAGACCATTTTATTTAGAAGTGCAATTTTGATGTAGATCATTGACAGTGAAAGAGTAATAATTTCAAAGTATTGGAAGATATTTGCTCTTCTGATATAGGAGAAAAGGAAGACTTGCTCAGATTTAGTAAAACAGAGGATAAAAAAATCATCCAAAATCTATTTATACCAAGATGGTGAGAGATGATGTTCTGCCTAGAAAATATGTAACCCGTACTCTGCAGTGCCTTTCAGCTTTAAAATTAAACATACGTTAAATATTGTCTAATATTTTTATTTTTTCTTTTGATGGTATTAATGAAGTTAATTAGTTATTAAAATATTAATATACTTAAGTAGTTGACATATCATTTCAGTAATCTGAATTTGATCTAGACCCTGCTTGAATTAAGTGGTCTTTGAAAAAAGCTTAGTGGGCTTTGCACTACAAAATGCTTATTTAGTTCTTCAAAATGCTGTACTTGACAGCAGCAATCAATTACAGCATCTAAAGCTTGTGTTGAAATTCAAGCCTGTGAACCCAGTTGTGACTTCACCAGACTGCTTATGTACTTCAGCTACTGATTACAGGAGCCAATGCTCATATATTTAAAGCTGAGTCCATGTTCAGTACTTGTGTTTTTCTGCTGGGTTTTTTTTAATAAACTCCCTTCAGAGACCAATTCAACCTGAAGTGTTCCCTCATCTTCCTTGTGTATTAAATGTTGCCTATGTTATGTATTCAAAAATCCTGTTACATGGAATAAAAACCAAGTTAGGTGAAATGGCAGAAAAAGTTCTAAACCAAATACCGGGAATTATTTGATAATTCAGTAAATGGAGTTCATGAATAGTTGCTGCCCACAGAGCTGCATGCTTCTGCCATGTGTGCTGTACTCTTCTTGGGGTACAAGGGGGGAGGTTTGATACACTAGCCACTGGAGGGAATTCAGTTTGTGTGCATCCTCTCCTCAGGGGTGAGGAAAGCACCTCTTTTGGGGATGGACAGCTGCTGGATTCACCCTGGCTGTTTCTGAGGCTATTTGTGCTAAAGGAAGTGAGCAAGTCTGTCTCTGGGCTACACCTGGGACTTACCTGGCCTGGTGGCCAGAGAGGACCGTAGCTTTCCTCCTTTTTCTTGTCGTTTTCAGCCTTCCTTTTCAATTTGTGGTATTTATTAACTACCAGATTGCCAGATAAATTTCTTGAGCCTGCAAGCTCCATTTTGGGTTTGATGCTGAATAAAACCTTGGTGTTTTGGAAGAAACTTTTGGGTTTGCACATAGAAGCCCATAAGCAGCTGAAGTTTTTCTGACTTACTTGCAGTAGTAAAGATCTACATAAATGATGCCCCAGAAGTTTCAGGTGTTACATTCACTTTTGTCTCTAATTTCCTCAGTTTCATCTGTGTGCTTTCTGTTATTTAGTACTACAATAATATTTGTCTCACATATTCTTAATCAAATGATGTTAAAGAATTATAAAATGCTGTGTTGATTGATATGTTTCATTTTGTATAATAAATGTGTGAGTAAAGTAGAAATGAGATTGTATGGAGGTATTTAAGAGATGTGTAAACATGGCATTTAGGGACACGGTTTAGTGGTAGACATGGCAGTGTGAGGTTGATGGTTGGACTTGATGATCTTAAAGGACCTTTCCAACCTAAACAATTCTATCATTCTGTGATCATCTTGCACCAGCCATGCCATGGCCTTAAAATTGGGTTACAGTCCAGGAAGAGGAGATGATTGAGAGTGACACAGAGAATTCAAACAGTCTGCAAGCAGCTGAAGGGACAAGGAAGACAATCTTTCTGCCTCAGGATGAATTTGCCAAGTCCTTTTCCTCCTTTTTCTCATTGTGAGTTAAAGGAGTGTCCCTAGCAGTGCACTGCCTGTGATAAGGGGTCCTGCTGACTGCCCAGAAGGCACATAAGCTTGTTTAAAGGTCTGTTGGGAAGACAGTTTGCAGCAGGTGCAGTGTGACCTGTTCAGGCTGAACAAGGCATCCACAATGTGCATCTGAACTGCCCCCCTCATGCCCACCCCTTCCTAATAGCTGTACATTGAGGAACATCTTCATTTGCCCGTGAATCCTGAAAACTGACCCTCTGAGGCTGCAATGTTTCTGGAAGTGGAAGAAATGATGAATAATTGCATGACTTATTTTTGCAAAGTTCTTGTATATTTTTAGGGCTTAAAAATATAGAGGGAGTCCCAAATTGGTACTTGTGAGTCTTAAAATGCTCCCTGCTATATCTTTTGCCATTGATACGTGGAATATTTTTTGTAGGATTTTCAAAATTATCATCTAATAAAATACTACTTAATAATTTGCTCTGTATTTTTTCTGTAGTGAAATAAAGTGTAGCTTTTTATTTCACTATATAGATGACATGGCTTTTTATCATTTAGGAGAACTGCAGTCCTTTTTTTTTTTGGCTGGACTTGCTTAATAAAACAAATAGGACAATCTATTGAGTACCAGTGTCAATCGGCTACTTGTTGCCATGATGGGTTGTCCTCAAAAGGACTCAATAACTGACTCTTTAAAGAAATCCATGAAGGTGTTTAGAGGAAAGCCAAAACTCCATAGCCCCAAATCATGGCAATGCAAAAGCAATCCACAAAGTATTAAAATTTCACTGCAATAAAAGATGTAAGCAACTGTCTGGCAAATTTCTTTAGTAACACTCTCAGCTATATTGCCAAAACTGAGGTAGCAAAAAGGGAAGTTTCCACTAAAATTTACTTTCAAGATTATATTAAAAACTAAACATTCTGCACTTAAATACAGCTTTTCCTGCATTCCACCTCTAGGATATGCTGCCATGGATATTGCACGAATACATGATTAGTTAATCCAATGTTAAATTGATCAATTTTAGTTTGTGAATTGTTGGATGTAAGTGAATTTGTCTGCCAGTGTTTGCATCACAGAAAACTTTCTTTGTGTAAGAAGTGATGAAATAAATCCTTATGTTGAAGACAAAGATTATTCTTCCCATTGTCCTCTTGCAATTGTAGCAGTGCTTAGTAAAGTGGCATCCTCTGCTGTAGCAGTATAAAATGTATCAGGCGACTGGAACGTGTAGTGGTTTCATGAGAATAAGGATTAAGAGAAATGCAAAACAGGCCTAAACTTCAAAGATAAAAATAGTTTATTAACAAAAAAACAACAAAATCAAAATCAACCCCCAGGTGGTT
>VZTR01016864.1:188095-209143 GCA_013400775.1 Chaetops frenatus | reverse complement strand
TGTTGGGGGGGGGGAAAGGGGAGGCGGGGCAGAGGCCTGGCCCGGGAGAGGGGAGGGCCGGGAGCCCCCCTCCTTGAGTTCCATTCTCCTCTCCCTCAGGCAGGGAGGGGGAGAGCGAAAGCAGCCCCACAGCAGCATCACTGCCAGGGAGGAGGTGGGGGAAGGGGGAGCCGGCCGCAGCCCCGGTACGGCCGCCAGGCCCTGGGGCCCGGAGCGGCCGGCCAGGGCCACGCCGGTGTTACCTTCCCCGTGGACGGAAGTCAAAGAGAGCTTCAAACTTCCCGCTCCTAAAAAATGTAAGCTTCGCAAAGACGCCTCTAATGTTCAAGTGGCTACATGAAGTGCCCATCTTAAAATTAGCCAATCCGTGGGCTCCTCACCTCTGCTGGAAACTGTGCCCTGGCGGAAGTAGGAAAACAAAGAACCCCCCCCAGGAAGGAGAAAAAAAAGTTGTTGTCCTTTAAACCACAACACTTAGTAAAGTGGCATCCTCTGCTGTAGCAGTATAAAATGTATTGTCTCACTGGAACCAAAAATTTTAGATGCTCCAAAGCAGCTCTTCACATCTGGTCATGATATGCCCAGTCCCTCTGCCTTGAAATAAAGAATTGCTCTGATGAAAGGTGGGTTTGTATCTGAACATCAGATAGGAGAGAAATCTGTGTCATGGTGTCACTGAAGGTATGTAACACTTCTTAACAACTAACTCTTCTGAAGGATATGCTCCTTCCAATACACCACAGGAAATTCTGCTGTTGTTTATTGTGAGGCATTGTCATGATAAAAGAACAGATGTCGCCAAAGCAACAAGGTGTCATTGTTCTGCTAGTGAAAATCTGAGAAGAATTAGGAGGTGGCATAAAATACTTTGAAAGGATGTTTTAAATCAGAGCTTCCATTCCTGACATCATGATATAAGAACTTGAATACTGAATTCAGTACAATAAATTATTAATCATTCCTTAAATATCTCAAAGACACATTACACGTCTAGCATCTTACTCGGGAAAGAAGAAGCAAAAGAAGCAACAGTATGTATTGGTTTAAGAATCTAGACCTTTGGGAAAGATTTCTAGAGAATCTTGCCTGAACAGGCAATAAAAGTAAAGAGAGACACTGCTAGTGCCAGAAGGGTTAGAGCTAATGGAATCCAATCACTTCTTAAAAATGGGGAAGGAAAAAAAAAAAAGAATAATCCAGTATTTTACTGGCTGTACAGGCACCAGGCTGGCAGTATCTGATACACCAGCCTCACAGTGCTGCAGGTTTGCACACTGATCCAAAGGAATTTTTTTCTTTGTTTTAGGAAGCAGGTGGCTATACCACAGAAAATTATATAGCTGCTGGTGGGAGTACTTGATGGGAACTCAAGAAACACAACCTTCAGCTACATAATAATTAACAGTGACACTCAACTTCCCTGGTATACTTGAAATGAAATTCAGTGGAAATATTACCATGGAGTCAAATGTGTTTGTGTGTATAGTTCTTGCGTGAAAGGATGAAAGAGTTACGTGGTTAGTAAGGTTAAACATTTTTTACTACAGCGAACAATTAACAGAACTGATTTTTGAAGCAAGAGACATAACAACAATGCACAACTTTAGGGGTCAGAAGGCCTAGGAGTATTCTCTGTCTCCACAAGTTTATTGCACACATTGTTCTTTGAATTGTGGGGACACAGCAGCTGAAAGCTACTGGAAAAAATAGCTAAAGAGATTGTTGAGTTTATCATAGAAATAATACAAGAATGGAGACATACTGAAGTGATAATGCTTTGTTACATGATCTAAAACCACTCCAGTGTATTATGTGCATGTTTCCCTTGTTTATTCATCTGTAAAGCCAAACGGTTAACTGTGGTTTATTTCTCCTCAGCTCTGTTGAGGCTGAACATTGCATCAATGACAAACTGCTGTGTACATGGGTGAAAGCAAACAGGTTATTTAGAGCTGTTATGATTGTTCCAATTTCTGTTTAAAGAAGCCAGTAAAATTTCATAACTGAGCCTGAACAGAAACATTAACTCTGGACTGAAAATAGAAAAGCTGTTTGGGGAACAGGAGGCACAAGGGGAAAGGAAGCATTTAAATCATCCTTGAAATATGGTTTAAGGCCCTGACTAATTTGTAAAGAACTCAGACTCTGGTTGCAGCATAATTGGTGTTGTTTTTCTTGTTCAAGTCATGCCAGGCCAATGCTCTGTCTTCAGCAAGGAAAATGACATTCACAGGTCACAACCCATGTGAGAGGTTTGGTGATACTGTCTTCTTGCTCTCTACTGCACAGATGCTAAATCAAGGTAATATTCTGCAAAGTATCTTTTCTACTTCTGAGACTAGATTGGAACTGTGCTCAAATTTCTAACAGGCAATGCCAAATTTTATCTAAAAACATTTTCTGCAGTCTTTTCTCATGTTTTGTTTCTTATGAGGCATATATATCATCTGGAATATGAAAAAGTTGATGCTTACATGAGCTAAAGGTAACCTATAGGCTGACAGAAGCATGTTTATTACCATGAGGAAAGTGACAACTCATAACAGACAAAAGTTTAGTGCAATAATTGCCATCTGTTGTATGAAAAATTTTTTAATGTATCTTAACTTCATTTTTTCTTTTGCCCATTTGTTATTTTTGTCTTTGGTTAGAGCTTTCTTGTGGGATGGGGACACTACATGTGTTTTCACTGTCAGCTACAGGCCGAAGTCTGTTCACCAGGTGTGTCTAAATAGCTGCCTTGTCCTTGGAGGAAACATGGTGTATCAGCTTGAGCTGTGAAAAAGATCTGACAGCTCAGCATCTCTTTCTGCATGTGGCTGGTGATGGCAACACCGTCAGTGTTTATGGGCCCATCTGACAATACTTGGTCTTGCTGCACCCTCAGACCTTGCTGCCTCTGGGGTGAGAAGGTGGGGAAGCCCAGAAACGTGGGAGAGTTGGAGGTTGCTCCTGTGGCAGGGTGCATTAAAGGCATGAGGGAGGGGTGAGGGAGGAGAGGGGAATTGCACAGTACCAGACTGCAAGCGAGTGGTATATAGAGCACCCTTTATTTTAGTGTGGGATTTGCTGCCTTGTTTTGTTTTGTTGTTTGTTTCGTTTTCCTACACAAGCAGTGAGGTATTAAACGGATAGGAACTTGCAAAGCTGCAGCTGTTGCAGAGTTGCAGAACTGCTGCTTAACTATTCAAATGTAAATGATTATTCAATTATATTCAAACTAACAACCTCGTTATGAGAAGGAGACCATCTTTGCTGCTGCAATGGAGGTTTTCCTGAGCACCTGTGAGAGAAAGGGCATTACGCTCAGGCAAGGTCACAGCTTCTCAGCAGTGCTGCTGTTTTTTGGATGAAACACGACAGGGCTTGTAGCGGGTTCACCAGATGTGCCACAGCTTCTTTTGCTATTTCTGCAGAAAGCTGTTATTGATACCCAGCGTATGGCCTGTCTGTGGAGGCACATCCATGGCACACATTTCAAGGTGTAGTTTATACTGTGTATGCAACTGCTTGTGGGGGAGTGCTTGGCTCTAATGCACATTCTTGCCACTGTGCAAATTCTGGAATATAAATAAATTTAGTTCCCGGCCTTAAGAAAAAAACCCCAAAAAACCCAAAACCCAAAACAAAATTAAAAAAAACAAACCAAACCAAAAAAACATCAAAAAATCCCAAAACTAAAACCAACCAACCAACCAACCAACCAAAAACCAAAAAACAAACAAACAAAAAAAAAAAACACAGCCAAAAAAAAAAAAACCAACCCCAAAAACCAAAAAAACCCCAAACAAAGCAAAACAAAAAACACCTCAACCAAACAAAATGAAACAAAACAAAAAAGGAAAGGAAAAGTATTTTGACAATTTGTCACACCAGACCAAACAGTCCTCTCCTAAAAACTGTCCTTCAGGGGTGTTTGATTGTTTGATTGAAAGGAACTGAAGTAGGTCTGAAGCCACTGAGGAAGATGTTTTCTTCAAATGCTCAAATTTAGCACATGATAATGACAGCCTTTGGTCTAACAGCTAATTCTTCATGGATCCCTTACTTTCTTTTTCACAACTGAAGTAGCAGTTTTACTGTACCAGAACAGATCTGGCTGTACTAATATTAAAGTGCCTGTGTGGTTGTAGGTAGCAACTGATGCAGTGCCTGGGAATCTGACAAGTTCAAAAGCAAACTCACAACCAGCCAAAATGATAGTTTTTAAATAATTGTTTGTTTCTTGAGAATCTTGAACTGATGGGTGGAAGGCTTTCCGTGCATGGTTAGTATTGTGTTTTANTCCGCCCGGTTTCAAACAAACCCAGGACAGTTTTTAAAGCTTATTTTTATAGGCTAAGAGGTCATTTAAAAATTCTGTTTTCACTAAGCTTTAAGTTATACTTTCCCAATCAGTTTTCATTTTGAATTGCTGCAGAAGTTAGGGTTTTTTTACTAGTTCTATCTTAGGTACAATTTTTAGGTATTTCATCTAGGTTTTATGCTTTATGACTTCTTTTCTGATTAACTGAAGCATGCTTCTGATTAACTGAAGCATGCTTTCAGGTTTATATTCTCCAAACACTATTTTCACTGTTGAACGATACCGACGATCAAGGGTTGTTTATGCAGGCAATATTATTTCCAAGCAAAGCTACCTTAACTTCAAAAATAATATGATAAAGGCCTACTCAGGCTCTGCAGCAATCTCAACATAAGAAATAACTTGGTTTAGTTTTAATTTTACAGTTGTGTACCTTATCATTAGATCATGCCTGTTCAAACTTTAGGATGTATTTTTATTGACAGTGGGAATATGGTTTGCACTGTACGAAGCAACTGTGGAGTGAAGAAGTAGTCATAAACCAAGGCAGATGAAAGAAAACTTATCCTCAGGCATAGAGATAATATTTAAATAATTTATGTAAATTTATATCTCCTTTGTATTCTCTACCAAATGTTGGTCACATTTCTTCAAATGACTCCAAATTTTAATTTCCCATTGTTCTAAAGAGCTGCTGGAGATATTTTAGAAGGAAGTGTTTGCCTAAGCTGCAACTGATTACCAGGTGAGAACCATAATAAAGAACCCTTTATTAGTTTTAATACTCAGAAGAGCTGAAAGAAAGAGGCATTAGGCTTCATTAGCTATGGCTGTAGCTGTTAAAGGTAGTGTTGCTGCTCTGTGGAAAATCCTTGGATGTGTTGTGGTTGACTAAATGGAGTACGTGCTGAGTCATACATGAGAAACCAGAAAAAAGCATAGGAAAGTGGCATTGGTTCTACCTGCACTTTTGCCAGCACAGAATATACATACAGCTGATTAAAACACCCAACATACCGTAGGCCATAAAGTACTGTCCCATCTGGATGGAGTCGAATCATTCGGTTTTTCACTGTCACCCCATGGACAAATGATTTCTTGTCATTTTGGAAATATGTGTCCGGCACCCAGAGCTGGTCAGCCACTCTGTTGTCCAGAGTTAAGTTCAAAGGTATTCCAGAATAAGAGAGCCTTTTATCCCTCCAGGACTGCTGAAAGTACATGGTCAGGGTGTAGTCCTAGGAAAGAAACAAGAAGGGCTTTTTGTATTTTCATACTGATTAACTGACCAGAAGTTCATTTTTGGATGAGTCTCAGTAACTGAATATCAGTAACAATAGGAAATTTAAGGATCATTAAGGCATTGTTGTCATTAGACATGATCTTGAGTCTCGGCTTGTTCATCTTAGTGTCAAACTTGACACTTCCTCACCGGTGGCAGTGACTACACCAGGCTTTCAAAATCTCTTGACACAGAGGGAACAGATGGCACTTCTGGGTCTCCAGTCTGTGGATCAAACTTGGTTTTTAATTTTTTTTTTAATGTGAAAAAATCAGTGTTTAGCTGACCTCAGCCAAGTAGCATTGCATAGCACTGAGTACATTCTTCTGATATTCCCTCCTTTTATCCTGAAAGACTCCCCCCACAATCCAGAAAGTCCTAGCCCTTCTCAGAAAGAGCAAATACAACCTCAGAACATAATGAATAACTTTCCATTCTGTCTCTGCTGGAGTTGCTAGATGTAATGACTTTAGATAGCCAGGCATATCTCATCTCAGCCTGGGAAATGTGGTGCTTTCTGTCCTCGCCAATTGGATTTTACTGTATAGAAAATCAACACCTTTTCTTGGCTATCATGTTATAACTTTGGAGAAATACCATTTATCCAGCTTTTCAGCTTTCACTTTGTCTGAAAAGAAATAGTTTTAAAGGCTTGTGGTCTGATTTAGTCTCTTGTATATGTTTTTCTGGGAAATTGGTGATTTTAAAGGTGGTCAATTTTTTCAAGTGGAAAAACCCATGTACTTTGTAGGTCACAGAGTTCTTAGAAGATCATTAGAACAGCAGTATCTGGACTATTAGTTTTCTCTTCCTCATCTCCTCCCCCAGATCTGTTTTCAAGTGACAGGTCACTTTGTCACACATCTTTTATGGCAGAAGTGCATCAAAATCATAGCCATTACTTAAAAAATTGGTCAGGAGTAAGATTTTCTTTTTATGTGATAGAAAACCTTACCTCTGTCATTGTCACAAATCCTAGCCTGGACTCTCATTTTTGAAGAAAGAGCAGAAAAGCTGTCTGATACAATCTGCACTTCGTCATCTATAGTGGCTTCTTAAGACTGTATCATTGCCATGAAATCAAAGCAGAGTTGTAACCTTTCAAAAAGACTTTCTACCTGAAATGTCGCATCCAACAGAGCTATAATACAGACTTGCCAGTGAAAGTTGTCAATAAAACTACTGTTCTGCCTTGTCCTGGGCCATTAGGTGTTAGTTTTGTGGTTTGTTTTTTTTAGTTTGTTTGTTTTGTTTTGTTTTGTTTTTTGTTTATTACATCTACTGTAATTACATCACTGTCTGTGAGCACAGACCCCAGATTGGCAAGGATGTCTTAGATATGCCCTTTTTCAGGCCTACAAGTTTGTTGCTACGCACAACAGACACAAGAATTTGTATGCCGGAGGTTTGTTCAGTTTTTTTTGCTCCCTCGGGTGCCTAAGAGGAGGACTGGACATCTTTGCTTTTAAGACCATGCTGGTCAAGTCTGGAAGTACAAAGTAATGCAGTGAGGTATTGTTGTGGTTTAAAGGACAACTTTTTTTTCTCCTTCCTGGGGGGGTTCTTTGTTTTTCTACTTCCGCCGGGGCACAGTTTCCAGCAGAGGTGAGGAGCCCACGGATTGGCTAATTTTAAGATGGGCACTCCATGTAGCCATTGAATATTAGGGGCGTCTTTGCGAAGCTTACATTTTTAGGAGCGGGAAGTTTGAAGCTCTCTTTGACTTCCGCCCGCGGGGAAGGTAACACCGGCGTGGCCCTGGCCGGCCGCTCCGGGCCCCAGGGCCTGGGGGCCGTGCCGGGGCTGCGGCCGGCTCCCCCTTCCCCCACCTCCTCCCTGGCAGTGATGCTGCTGTGGGGCTGCTTTTGCTCTCCCCCTCCCTGCCTGAGGGAGAGGAGAATGGAACTCCAGGAGGGGGCTCCCGGCCCTCCCCTTTCCCGGGCCGGGCTTCCCCCCCCTCCCCCCCCCAAGGGGGAGAGAGAGAGAGAGATCAGCCTGCGGTTACCGGGATTTGAGCCAGAGAAGAAGGCTTCAGAAGCTCCTAAGTCAATGAGAAAAAAGTTAAAGACTAAAGGAGGGGAGAAAGAAGAGATGCCTTTAAGCTGAAAATCTTTTGTAAAGCTATGGTGATGAACTGTTCCTTGTAACTCACGGAATACCTTGGGGGGATGCAGCGAATGTCCTGCTTGTAACCTGAGCAAAGGCACTTGGTGCTGAAGCAGTTGTGATTAATGAGGAACCTGACCAGAGGGAGAGAAAGATGGGGACCAGGCTACAGAGATGAGCGATGAGAGTCCCTTGCCCTCGGGGATAGAAGAAGAAGACCCCTTGTTCCAGGAATGAGAAACCTTGCTTCCAGAGAGAGAAGACCTTTGCTTTCCTACCAGGACAACTCATCCTTAAAACTCCACCCCATAGTATATGAGTGAGCCCTTGGATGACAGTTGTGGGAAAAGCTGTAACCAAGGGAAGACTTGTGTCACATGTGAACTAATATCCTTTCTGGGCAGGAGTTCACAGTGACATGAACTCCACGAGAGACTTGTGCTTCTTGTGGGAAAAATCTCCATAGTGTGACAAGAGAGACTCTTCTTCCAATTGGACTGATGAAAGCCTATTTCAAGAGTGGTAAATTGACCAGGGGTTTTCTAAGTTTGTTTCTCTGTGTTGTTGATGAGAAAGATAGTGGTAACGGAAGATAAATGAGGTGGGAGAAAGGAACCATCATGGGTGGGGGGCTGGGGGAGGAAGAAGAAACCACCTGGGGGTTGATTTTGATTTTGTTGTTTTTTTGTTAATAAACTATTTTTATCTTTGAAGTTTAGGCCTGTTTTGCATTTCTCTTAATCCTTATTCTCATGAAACCACTACACTACACTCTCGCCTGGTGTGAGCAGGCAAGCAGGCGAATGTGAAACCGCTACATTAAATGGTGTTTCTGCCCGGTTTCGAACAAACCCATGACAGGTATATGCTGTACTTTGCTGAGTAGATGATTTAATTTAAACAGTGGTATAGAGTAGCATGAACACCAAGGAGATAAGTTTCTGAATGTACAACTCGAATAGAGGTGGGTTAGAAGCATCACTTAAAGAGAAGTTTGCCCTTAGTTCCTCTTACACTATACAGAGACCAGTTGGGAATTGGATGAGAGAACACAAAAATCAAAAAGCAAAACAAAAATCAACCAAACACGAAAGAACAAAACAAAACCTCCACCCAACACCACAAATACCCCTAAAGCCTCCACCCGTACGCTAGTGTAGTTTTAATACATTTTATCTGTTTCCCAACCTGTCCTATTTCAAATCTCTTTAGGTAGAAAAGCTTTTATAGATGGCTGGCAAAATTTGAATCCTCAGGGCTGCACCTGGTATTCTCTACATCTTCTGCCTGATCCAGCAGAGCCTATCCAGTCTGCAGCACAGATGGAACAGAAATTCCAATTATACATAATGATCTTTTCTCCTTATTGCTTTTCTTTATATTTTCACTAGGCCTTAAGGTTGCTTTTGTGGAATTGTCATGCTGTCCTACAAAAAACCAAACAATTGAGAGTGGTGTCTGTGTAATGGTTCTCAAAGCTCAAGCAAGAGAAGAATAGCCACAGTAAGCTACAAGAGATCTTAAAGGATGTGATCAAGTGAAATAAATTCTGTCTCTTGGCTACGACTACTGGAAGCTGAGTTGCTATTTTTAGTAACATAGTCTGTTAAAAAATCTTGTTTCATCCAGCTGTGCTTTATACAAAATACTGCTGTTGGCAACACCACAGGAGAGAGAGTGATCCTCTGGTCTGCAATTATGCTACACTGTGGAGAAGTACATGGCAAACCAGCAAGTGTTAATGAGGAAAAAAATATCTGAGCTTCATCCTAAAGAAATTTCAGTGTTTCTTAACTGAGCAAATGATCTATTTTTTTCCCATTCCTCAGTACATGGGGGTATTACTCATTCAATATTTTAATAAGAAAAATAGTCTGATGTCGTGATTGTGAGAGTCCCTGTTGTACTAAGTTCGTATTTTAAAAAGCATAGTCAAAGATTGTTTTAATGAAAAGCAAATTATAGCTGTGCTATAATAACCCAAATTTTATAGTTATAAACTTTCTAATTGTTTTTTAATGGAATACAGCCTTATCTTTCTTATCTCTCACCAGCGAAGTATTAAATGCTGGCAAGCCAGATGGCTAGCCACATCTTGGAGGTTCTTGTATTATTTCTTATATTGTACAGTGGTGTGAGTGAAGTGAGGATTTAATGACTACTTATCTTCTATCCTGTAAAATTTGCTGGGGATTTTGTGCTTTCAAGCTCTAGAGTATATGAATGTTTTGTTTTGTTGTCACATCTGTAGTGGTAATTGGCTGAAGATTTTTTTAGGCTTTTTATGAAAGCTTCCCAAGATCTCAAGCATCAGTCTAGATATGAAAATAAATCACACTATGTTTAACTTTCATATTTTAAAAAATCTATTCATGAGTTTAAAAAGCAGAGCCCAATGTAAAGTTAAAAAAGAGAATCTGTTTCTGCAGCTGTTCTTTCAAATGATTTGTTTTTAAAAACAATTCACATTTTATAGAAACACACCAAACATTTTTTTCCTGAACTGTACTTTCCATGATTAAAAAAATCCATAATTCTGCTGAAAAGTCATGATATTTCAGTAGATTTAATAGTGCTGTTTATGCTTTCTGAAAGTGCCTCCTTACATTTTCAAAGCATAGTGAACCTTTAGAATGGTAAATGTTTGAGTACCAATGATAAAGCTGTTTTGATGTGTATCTGGTCTAATTTTCATTTTTCCTGTGATAAACTTTGACTTATTAGTAGGAGATATTTTTCCTCTTTCTTAGTAATTGTAAAAATTTCTTATTTCTTTGTATCAAACTGGAAATTTGTAAATGTGTGCATGTAGATGTGTACTATAACTTATAAGTAAATCTGTATCAGTGCTTTAATAAGGTCTATTCGGTTGCTAAGATAAATACTTACATGCTAGTCCTAGGTAAGAGAGGTTCTGTGAAAATGTGAGAAAAAGAAACTAGTCTATTTTACTCAAAATTTTGCAAGCTACTTTGTAATCTGAATTTAAGCAGCCTCATAGATAAATACCGGCACCAAGCCTCACAGTTCACTTGAAGGAATGCAAATTTCTCAGTAAAGAAAATGAGTGGACCATTGAAGTGTATCTTATTTGGGGTCAGACAAACAATTTATAATTCCAGTAAGAAACAGACTGAAGCGTTACCATACAACAACAATTCCTTTTTTATTTCTATTTTTTTTTTGTCCCCTATTCTTTTTTTTGGTGCAATATGTATAGATAATGTAAGCGCAATAATGGATTTTAAAAATTTTTTGTTAAACTTCTGCAGATTTCAGAAACCAGAAGAGATACTTTAAAATAGCTGAAGAATTTGGACTTGCTGGTAATTTCTACTCTATGATTCACCACTTCAGCACAGTAGAATATAATGTGGGACGCATTGCTATATTATAATCTAACCTTCTTGGAGACACAGAACTAGTACTTCACCATGTTTATCAGCTGAATTATGGATTCTGGTGGAATAAAAGATGAGTTCACGTGTCTGCTACACTGGTAGTTGTTTTGTCTTTTACAAATTCCATATTTTAAGGAGGAAATAGGAAATTTTTTAATGTGCAATGTTCGGCTTGGTGGTCTAAAAGACCTTTTGTATTTCTTTTTTCCAAGGTGGCCTTAATCTAAGGTCTGTTATCATTTCATGTACTGAACAGCAGGTTAGCACATTGTGATATATTTAAGTAATAAATGTATATCAAAGCACACTCTGGAAGTCTTATCAGCTGAAAATGAATAATGTGGATGCAGTTATTAGCAAAAGTTAGCAAATCAAATAATACTTTGTGAATATTTAGCTATTCTAGGTCAACATCAGATGTGAGCTCTCTATGTGAGTTTGCACATGAAGGCACTGTGCAGCAAAATGAATACATAAAGTGCAGCAATGTCATACTTCTAATAGACAGCAGTGAATGTTGGTAGTTGTGGGATGCACACTGTACACCCAAACAATATTAAATTTAAATTTTTTCCTTGGGAACTATCCATTAATCCAATATCTGGCAGCCTCACAGAAAATGAGATGCAATGAAATTCAGATACATTATAACTTAATCAGGACAAACATAACTGAAATTTCAACTGAAAATTAAATATGTAGTGATAATCAGAATATTGACTGCAATAATGCCATAAATGTAGGAAAGCAATATATGTAAATCCTGCTGTGACTGCAAACTCTTATTGTTTGGGAAGGAGCATTTTCTGTGTTGTTTATCTGATACAACAATAGGAAGGGCAGAGTTTTGAAAGAATGGCAAATGTGGAATTTGCAAAGTGTAAAAAATTGTTCTCATTCCTATATTGCAACCATGCCAATGTGTCAGAAGCAGCTGTTAGCTGTTCAGCAAGTTAGTTGTCCTACCTTGGAACTCCAAGGGAAGAACTAAATCCTCACCTGCAAAAGAGCTATTTTAACATAATGGGATGCAAATGGTGATGTGGAGTTTTGGGTGTGGGATTTTGGGTGTATGTTTGGAATTTGTGTGTGTGTTTTGTGTTGGGGTTTTTTTGCTTGTTTCTTTGTGGGCTGTTTTTGGTTCTCCCCCACCTCTTTTGTGCCCCTGCTGCTCAATTCCAAAAATGGAATTCCAGAATGCACAGAAATTAGGGAAAAAAAAGTTTAGCTGAAATTAAGGAGGAATAATATACTGGTTCTACTCGTGTTCTTTTCTAAGAATGTCAGAGGAGCTGCATCTCTTTATTAAGTCTACAGTCTAGCCAAGGAAAGAAGCCAGGGAATTAGGGGGCACAGTACTGGACCAGTTGTACTTGCCTTTCTTTCTAAGGACATTGTTCAGTGTTCCTCTGGTTGTTTTCAATGAAGACTGATGTGGCATATATTACCCAGTTCTCCTCTTCTATCCAAAGTAGTGGGAAGAGGGGATGTCACAGGTTAAAAAAGTAGTTTTTTGCCCATAAGAATTTGGCTGCTTCCTACAGGCCTGGAGAGCCAATTAACTGGCTAGTTCTAAGATGGACATTCTGTTTAGCCACTTAAAAAAAGCTGAATACACCTCTGTGATTTAGCGTTTAGGAAAGGAGAAGCCGAAGACTTGCTTTTTCTTGCTTCTGGGTTTTTAAGAGGTAACAGCAGAGCCGCATGGCTGGGTGGGGCCGGCCGAGCCCGAGCCGGGCCAGGCCCTCTCGATCAGACCCTGCCGGCTCTGCAGGGCCGGGCTGGGCTGGGCCAGGCAAGGCCCACTCGGCCGGGCCCAGCAGCAGAGATCCCGGCGGGAAGAACCGTGTGTCGAGGGAAGGACTTCACATTGCAAACAGATTTCCTTTCTGGACAGCTGATTTGCTGTGATTGCAAACCATGAAAGAACTGTATTCTTGTGACAAAGTCTCCATGGCGTGACAGGGGAGACTCCTCTACCAACTGAACTGATGAAAGCCTATTTTAAAGGTGGCAAACTGACTGAAAGGCTCTAGGTGTTGTCTCTTTATATTGTTGATGAAATAAGTTGTTGGTAAAAAAAGAGGAGACTGGGGGGAGGAGAAACATCTGAAGGAGAAGTGTCTGAAGGTTTTATTCTGATTCTTATTATTTTCCTTTTAGTTCTGTTAATAAAATTATCTTTATACCTTTAAAGTTTTGAACCTGCTTTGCATTTCTCCTAATCCTTATCTCACGATAGAAAATGAATAAATAACTTTAGTGGGTACCCTGGTGTTAGGCCAAAATGCTCAACCCACTACATTAAATCAACACCTGGTGTGAAGAAGCAAACTGAAGGGGGAGAAGGAGCATGTACTCAAATTATTCAGCACTCACTAACCTGGTTCACAGGAGGCCATGGTTATTGTGAACTATACTTCTGACAAGGAAAATGGAAGAGAAAGTTACACTGACTCCAGAATGATAGGATAAAAGTCTTCCTTCTATTTTCCATACAAAAGTTTGTTTGGTGTTGTTTAACGGGATCAGAATTTTCACACAGCAAACTTTGGTTTTGCAGAAATCATGCTTTCCATTAGAAAATCACAAATCATTTGTAGCTGTGAGACTTCTGTAGGAGAAAAAGTTGTGTGAGATCTTGTTAGGCCAAGTAGCAGGTCATCCTATGCTTTGGTTAAACAGCCCCAGGCAGTGCTACAGGCTGAGGCAGAGTGGCTGGAAAGCTGCCCTGCAGAAAAGAACCTGGGGGTGCTGGTTGACAGTGGCTGAACATGAGCCAGTGTGTGCCCAGGTGGCCAAGAAGATCAAGGGCATCCTGGCCTGGATCAGCAATAGTGTGGCCAGCAGGACCAGGGCAGTGGCCATCCCCCTGTACTGAGCACTGGTGAGGCTGCACTTGAGTGCTGTGTTCAGTTTTAAGCCCCTCACTACAAGGAAGACATTGAGGTACTGGGGATTTCCAGAGAAGGGCAATGGAACTGCTGAAGAGTCTGGAGTGAGAGTCATATGAGGAGTACCTGAGGGAACTGGGTTGTTTAATCTAGAGAAAAGGAGACTTGGTGGAACCTCTCTCTCTCTACAACTACCTGAAAGGAAGCAGTCAGTCTTTTCACCCAGGACACGAGCAACATGGAAAGAAGAAATGGTCTCAAGGCTCAGGTTGGACATCAAGAGGGATGTCTTCACAGAAAGGGCTGTTAAACATTGGAAAGAACTGCACAGTGAGATGGTGGGGTCACCATCCCTGGAGGTGTTCAAGAAGCAACCAGATGTGGCACTTAGTGCCTTGGTCTGGTTGACAAGGTGATGATCAGTTAAAGGTTAGACACCATAACCTCAGAAGTCTTTTCCCACCTAAATGATACTGTGATTTTTAAATTTTGTTTGATCCAGTTGGTAGTTCCAGTTGCTAATAAAGTGACTTGCATTTTTTGATGTTCAAATGTGCTGATAATTCTTCAGGAAAGTGTTTCATAAAACTTATTGGCATTCTTTAACTTCACAGTTATGTATGTGGCATCATAGTTGTGTCTTACAGAAAGACACAAAGATCTAGCAGGAATCCGTATAGCTGTAATGATGGTGCTCTTTATAGCTCAAAGCACAGCTGAGAACAAGATTGGACTCATAATAATGTTGGAAGTGGAGGCATTACTGCATTGGGATCCAGTATTACACCTGGAAGTCAAAGCAGAAATCCCCTGAACTGCAATGGGATAAGAATTACATCCAATCTCTTCAATCATTACTGGAAAAGCAAAGCAAAACATTTCTCAGTTGCAAACATAAACTATGTATTTTGTTGCATTTTGTTCAGTCTTTTAGTAATAATACTGAGCAGAAGCAGTAATAAATGCTTCTGACATTGAAATGGGTTGTTACGACAGTTGTCTTCCATTGGTTTGTATTATTTAACACAGAGGAGGGTGAAATCCCAGTTTTATCTTGTGTGTTCTGTTTTGCCTCCTGAGGAGAAGAGTAAGGACTTCTATACTTTGAAACAGTAACCCACTGCCTTGCCCTTTGCTGCTTTTCCCCCCCTCTGATTTGAAAGGCTTGAATGTGCCATTTGGTCTTTGTATAGGAAGAAGAGAGGTGATATTACTAAATACTAATATGGATCGCTGATTAGAAGTGGACCTGCCAAAATTTAGCATGACAGAAAGGAAGCAGGTAAGGTAGGCTTACAGATGTGTTACTGTTATCCTCACTGCATGCTGGAAGCTGCTTTAAGAAAGGTGGAAAACTACTATACCATTCTCAGACTTCCAGCCACATAACCCACTGTCTGGGATAACAGTAAGATACACCAGTATAAAATTTTTCACAGCTCAAATTTAATACCATGTCTGTCTTAAGTGGCTATGTTGCCAACAAAAGAATCAGTACATGTCCATGGTATGATTCATACTCCTGGAAAGATCAATGAGCTGCTTTAGTAGGAAACAAGCATGGTATATATTAACATGATATTTGATTTTGCTTTTGAAGCTGCAAGTCTTTTTTTATAGAGGGTAATACTGTCATAAAGATGCATGGAGGGATGGAGAACAGGAAAAATATGGCACAGGAAATATATACACTTAAGTAAGATGTCATTGTAATGAATGCTGGAGTAAAGAAACAACAGGGTAGTGGCATATATAGTAACTATATTCAATGTGTTAATGTATTTTTTACAGGCAGCAAATAAGTGTCCTTGATACTTTGGCTTCAGTGAAGGCATTTGGGGTTTCAGAAAGAACAACTAAAGAGAAAACAAAGGAACAGAAAGTTTTCTTATTGCCAAGTAGCCTGCAGACCAACATATGTTAACAAAAGCCTACATACATCTTTTAAGAGCAAATGTAGACAGCAGTAAGAGAAAAACATGTTTTCTCTCAGACATTTCTCTCTATGGCACAGCTAAAAACAAGTTTTTGCTAAAACCCCCCAAAACAAACCAAACTTGTCCAGGTGGCCCATACCTGTCTATGTCTGAGGACTCCAGTTAATGCTCAAGACCAAGTATTGACAACTACAGTGGAAAGTTATTCTAGGTATTACGTGCTGCTTCATGATGAAGTCTAGAATATTTTAGCATTTTTCTCTTCCGAGTTTTATGAAAGCTTGTGTGTTCATATGCAGGCATGAAAGGGAATGACATTTGAGGACTGTGACCTTGTGCTCAGGAAGTGCTGTCCTCATCCTCTCTGCAAACATGTGGAGAAAGCACTCCAAGGAAAAGCAATTTTAAGCTTTAACTGACATTCTAAAATATTTCATCCAGCTTAGAGATGAAGCATCAATACAAAGGAGTAGGACTAGGCATTTCGGTGAACACTGTACTTCCTATCTCCTAGTGTGGACTATATGGAGATGGCTCCTTACTGACTGGAGGACTGCTTCATGAGCTGGGCATAGATCATCTCTGAGGGTCTATCACATGGAATGTGATGTGAGGACTAAAGCCAACTAAGTCAAAGATACTCAGGAGGACTAGCACTTTCAAGTTCCCATTAAGGAAAAACACTGTGGAAGAGTGAAGAATTAATTAAACCCCACTTCCCTTGATACCTATAAGCAAGATAATTGGAAAGCTGCCTGTTTTCTAACATACCTGGTTGCTGAAGCACTTGATTATTTTTTTCCTTTGTAATTTCCATCTAGCTCAGCAGGGGTGAGCTATGAGATCATTACAGAGAGCACAGAATATCTAAGGAGGATGATACAGTGCTAAGAGCTCAGTAGAATTCCTTGTGGTGTCAGTGCACAGTGCTGCAGGCGAAGCTGAACTGATTGCAATCTTAGGAGCAGATGGGAGAGGTTTGTTGACTTTTGTCTTGAACCCTATTGTATAAGCACTAACAGTATCAGAAATATTATAGGAACTGGGCAGAAAGTTAAAGAAAGCACAAGAAAGTGAGTATCAGGAATGTAAAAATGAATTGGAGTCACAGGATGAACCAGCTGATCCTGTGAAGTAAAAGAAAATCCCCACAAACCTTAATTCTGTGTTGTGCAGGGCCTTACCTTAAGCCAAACTTAAAAGTAAGAAATCAGAAATAAAGACAGCCAACCATAGGTAGACTCTTTGGGTCCAGAAGATGCTTAACAATGTAGGAGGGAAGATACATGTATCTTAGTATGAGGTGGGGCTAACTTCATAAAAACAGCAACTGATGTTTTTTTAATGCCTTAATACATATATATAAAATTTATTTTTTTACCCATTTAGGAACAGGAGTTATTTCTATTTCTATTGGTCTGGTGATTGAAATACATTTAATTCCTTCTGCCTAGTTCTCAGCTGTCATTTAACTATATCAATTCCCTTTAGTTTTGAGTGAAGCAGATGGAGGTCACAGTGACATGCGATGAGTCAGTGGCTCTACCTGGAATAGAAACAGTAATTACAAAGTTGCTGCCAGATCTTTAAATTTGTGTATATCTTACTGCAGGTTTTTTGGTGTGTGTGGTTATTTTTTAAAAAAAAATTTCATTGGTTGGCTGCTTTATAGCTTTGTATGTAACTATGACTTTTTTTTCCTCCATTTTTCCTGAGCAAAAATGCTCAGGACATTTTTGTTTCATTGTTCATTAGGCTTATGATTGAATAGTCTTCTATAAAATGGTCATGATTATGATGAATTATATGGCCAGAGATATTTTTCCTGTATATTTTTGGCACCCTGACTGCTTTACAGAATTCTAACCCATAATTCATAGGTCAGGCTGATACTCACATCACACTTGGAAACCACGGATAGAGGAACATCATGACATTTCTCCTTTATAATGAAAGTCAAAGCGGAGGTATTTTGTGCTTGGAGTGGGTAACATTAAGGGTATTAGAAGACTACTGACATCCTTGTTGCAAGATCCTCTGGCAATTTCTAGTCCAATTTCCTGTCAGAAGCAGGACTGTCACCAACCCACCTTGAGATACTGCTTTCTCTAGCAAATCTTGAAGACCTTCAAGAACTGGAATTCCACAACATCTCTGGGCAGACTCTTTCAGTGCTGCACTACCTTTTTGGTGAGAAATTTTTCCTAACATCTACTCTGACCCTCCCTTTGTGCAACTGGTAGTTGCTGTCCTTCATTATTTCATCTGCCACTACTGAGAGTGATTTTACTGCAATCTTCCCTTCAGGAATTGAAGGCTGCCATGAGATTTTCCCTTGGGTACTTTTTTTTCCAGCTGAAGCAAGGCAAATTCCCATGTCTCTCCTGATAGTTTATGTGGTCATAACCCTGGCCACATTGATAGCTCTTCACCAGATCCTTTTAAGTTTCTCAGAATCAGGAAAGAAATGGGAGGCAGTGTTGAAAGTGCAGGCTTACCATTACAAAATATGGGAGGGTAATAATTTCCCTCTGTGCTGCCCACACCCCTGCCAGTGTCACTTAGCATACAGTTTACACAATGGAAGTGCACTTTGTGGCTTGTATCCAGCTACTGCTTAATCCATGGGTTTCCCATCTGCTGAATTCTGAGTTTCCTGGCTGGACCCAGAGATGGGTATAATGTTTTTTGTATCACCAGAGATCTCCCTGATGACACACATTTTTCACCAGAGCAGGCAGCAGTTTTGAAATTATTATCAGTGAACTCCTAATTGCCTTTTGACCCAAATTGTATGCATCTTTGTTTTAAAATTAATGTAACTAGAGAAGCCTTTCTTGTTGTCCTGTCTCTTTTTACTGACAGGTCCAACTAGGATTTGAAGCAACATTTTTATGCTTCACAGAATCAAAGGCTCATTTAGGTTGGAAGGGTCTCATTGAGATTGAAAGAGAATTTGAGACATGAAAGTCAGAGGCAGCCTTAGCTGCTCTCCTGAAATCCAGGGCAGTGATCCTGCTTTTTGTTGTTCTTCTCTCCTCTCAGATTTCTGAATTCTTCCATTTCATAGTCGTTGCAGCTAAGGCTGCCTCTGACTTTCTTATCTCAGACAAATTTTTTCTTCTTGTAGCTACAAGGTGTAGTAGATCATGTTTTCTTGTTAGCTTCTCAGTTACCAGGAAGTTGTCATCAGTGTCTTCAAGGAGTCTTCTAGATCTCCTAAGCCTTCCTGTGTCATCCTTCTGGCAGATACAGCAGTGGTTAGTCTCCCATGAGGAACAGGATCTGTGCACATAAGACTTCTTCCAGTTGCTGGAAGAAAGTCTCATCTGCATTTTCTTCCAGGTCAGGATGTCCATAGTAGATACAACTGGAAGAAGTCTCATATGCACAGAGCTCCAAGTATTCCAGCTGTTTTCTCACATAGAGGGCAGCTCCATTTCCCTTCCCTTCCAGCCAGTTGAACAGTAAGTCTTGTTTCTGGTTTCCTTGCCAGTTCTGTTGCCTTGTTTCCTCCTCCTGTATGCTCCCTTCTGTTTTTTAGTTCATGGAGAGGCTTTTGTCGTAGCCTGGCAGTTCTGGCTGCTGTAATTCTGGCTTTCTTGCATGACACAGTGGATTGGTTTTTCCTTACAAATTCAGCCTCATCTCTTTCTGCTTCATGACTGCTTGCTGGGGAATTTTACTTAGCAATTACTGAAATAAGCCAAATTGTACTGTCCTGATGTCCTGAGTCCTAACTCCACTGCTCACTGTCTCAGCTATCCTCCAGATCCTGAATTCTATCATCTTGGGGTCACTGCAAAACAAATGTGCTGTAAATACTTGCTTTCTATCTGGGATGTTTTTAAAAAAGGCAGCTTGAGGAAAAGCTCTTCATGCAATTTCTCATGAGCTGCATAATTTGAATATTATTAAGCTGCTCACACGATAATCTAACATCACAGTTGACCAGTATACAACACTGAGGTAGACTTTCTTTGGAAAATTTGCCTTTGTCTTCTGCAGGGAATCAGTTTGCTTTTAAATGCATGTATTGTTGACACTAAATCCTCGGAGGAGAATGCAGAGTATTCTTAGAGTGTTGATAATAAAGGACTTTGTTTTATTTTTATTTTGACAGCAAAATCAATTGGATAACTAATGGCGCTGGCCAATTTAATATGATTAATCTGATTAAAACCCTACAAATGCAGTGCTTTTGCCGGTCTCATGGGAACCAACATTTCAAAATACTGTACAGTATGTGTAGACACTTTAGGAGAAGAAAAAAAAAACCAAGCAAGAGCAAATAACTCATCAGTCAGAAAGAATCTGATTAATACTCTTGAGTACTGATCACGATATGGAGGTGCAGGCTCTCTTTCCTGCAAAACAAGTAACTAAGGAGAACATGGGATTAGTAATTATTTGAGGAATTGAGTATCTTAATGCAGAAAATTGGAATTGGTGCCAATATACTGAAAATCTGGGAGAGTGTTTTCATGTAAATGACTTTATAAATAAGGCAAACCTCAAAATCAGTTTTAATTAATGCTTAGGGCAGTAAAACCTCTCTCTGAGACTGAAGTTTCAGAAGCTTTCACCTCAGTGCAGCCCAAGACAACTGCTTCTTCCAACCCTTCCTGTGTGACTACACAATTTTGAATATCTAGTTAGGAAGTGGAAGGAATCCAGGATAGAGATGAACTTCGTCATTACTATTTTTGCATGATTTTTTTTATGTAGGTAAATTCCTTGATCCTGTCTCCACCACCAATGGCCATCCAAGCATTGGTTCTGGGGCAGGAAAGGACATGTAAGGAGGAAGCCAAAGCAGCTTTGGAGAGCAGCTCAGAGCAGCTGTGAAACTGTAGTTCTGGAGTGGGATTTACAGTCCCAAGAATGAGGCAGGAAAGACTAAAGGACTTGTGAAAGATCACAGGACACACATACCACTGTTCTCAGTCAAGGCAATTTTCATGTTTTCAAGTCAGAGGAGGCCAGGGTGAACCAGAATGAGTCAGCAGTGTGCTGCCAGGCATGGTGCTACAGCTGAGACTGAGTTTGGTAGCTGTGTACAACTGTTCTACAGCGTGTTGTGCTTTAAAGGACAACAACTTTTTTTTTTCTCCTTCCTGGG
>VZTR01016864.1:154331-184988 GCA_013400775.1 Chaetops frenatus | reverse complement strand
GGGGGGGAGGGGGGGAGGAGATTGTTCCACTTCTCTGTGTTGGAGAATTCTTGTACCTTTTTATATAGTACTGGATATTTGCTATAGTGGATGCAGGACTTGAAATGGACACCAAGTCATAGTATTACAACCCTCTTGTTCTAAGATAGCCAGATGAATTTAACTCCTGGGTCTCTCCTAGATTACAGATGTGGTAAGACAGACCAACAAATGTTGCTGTATTGAGCAGTGAAATAGCTGCAGATGAGTTAGAACATTGTGGTTTCTGCAAGAAATATGTATATAGGTAATCTAATCCTACTGAGAATGTTTAGAGGACAGGATGGGAGAATAACTTGATTTTGGCTACAGCAAAATGGAATTCAGTAGGCTTACTAGGTATCATACATGGTCTGCTGCAATGGTAGCTGCCACAGTTTTATGACATGGATAATACTCTTATGTCTCAACTCCAGGGGAGCAACTAAGGCAGCTTAGTCCCTGCCCAGCACTTGTTTTTTATCATATATCCTCTCCTATATGACCAACCTGATGTTTGGGAAAAGCCCTTCTGTGATGGGGATATCTGTTATCTTGAAGATTAGTGTTCCGTGTGAGAATAGTGTTTTTATTTCTCCCTTTTTGTATTTACAGGAAGAATTCTTCTTCTTTAATACTGATTTCAGTCAGTTTTTAATTGTATTCCTTCTTCAAATTCTGTCTGTAAAGATTGCTTGTCATAAAGACACCTATCTTCTATAGTACTTTCTATCAACATAGATTCAGCAGTAGGTGTCAGTTCAATATTGAGTGAACTGTTTAAATCTCTCCCCAAACCTTTTCCCTAATTTCATGGCGAGTCAAAGTCTAGCAACTGAAAGGTAATCACTATGGTTACAGCATCCAGTTCTAGCAACAAATCCAAGATTTAAGTCTTAACGCTTGTAGCAAAAGATATGTATTTGAGACACCCCCAGACATTTGGGATCGTGTTTGCAAGTGTTAAAACAGACACTGACAGTTGGAGACAATTCCATTGCAATGCTTTGCTTGCAAGACACTGGTCTGCTATTGTAAGTGGATTGCTTACATAAGAGGTGAAACAATACTCACTAGCTTAAAATGCAGCTCAAAGTGATGCTGGGTTTTTAAACTCAGAAATCTAAGATTTAATCACTGCCTGGTTTGAAGCCTGTGTCAACACTGTCAGCCAAAAGAAAGATTGAAACTTGGATCCTTCCCAGCTGCAAATATCACAAAGACATCATCCTGAGCCATTTTTAGGCACTACAAGAGCTATGGACATTATGAAGCACCAGGGTTTTGCAATCCTGCAGCAGATGACTTTATGGGCCAGGTGGTTGATATTTCACGTGTTGAGTTCCCTGATCCCAATTAGTAACTAATTTCAATCCATCTGTTTACAGATGGCAGAAAACTGCTGATCTACCGCAGTTCTCTCTAACAGATAGGTATCTATCCATGAGCCAAATTAACAACCCAAGACCAGAATCGTCCAGGGAGGTTTGTTGAGATGATATCAGTGCCTGAGTACTGCTAGTGCAGGACTAGTGGCTTTTCTGAGTGACAAGTCTAATGGGAAACTCTAGGCAAATAATGCTTTTAAGCTGTTAAATGTCTCTTCCGACTGTGGCTCAGGTATAGGAATGAATCTGGATAGAGAATGTCTAAACTGGACCATTCTATACTTCAGGTCACTACAGGATTGTGCTTTATGCTTAATGGATGGGAAAATAGGTGTGGAGTTCCCTGAGAACTGAATTTCTAACCTGATGCTAACTAGTGTAGGTCAAGAGATTCTACATCCCAAATCATTATAATGTGGATTTTGTTATTGAATTCTCAGAATGGCACTACTTGCTGATCTCAAAGGGCTCATTATCCTACCACTTTTCTAATATCTTACAGTATATTTATTCATTCTGGAGAAAAAGAAGACTTTGGGATGATGCAACTGAAGCCTTCAGTATCTGGAGGGTGCTTACAAGAAAGATGGAGAGAGGCTTTTTACAAGGACATGACAAGGGAGAATGGGTTGAAACCGAAAGACAGTAAATTTAGATTAGAAATAAAAAAAAAAAATCTTAACTGTGAGGCTGGTAAGGTACTGGAACACATTGCCCAGAGAAGCTGTGGATGCCCCATCTCTGGCAGTGCTCAAGCCAAGGTTTGGATGGGGTTTTTAGCAAACTGTCCTAGTGAGAGGTGTTCCCACCCAATTCAGGGGTGTTGGAACTACATGGTCTTTGAGGCCCCTTCCAACCCAAGCCATTCTGTGGTTTTATGACTTATTCTCTAGATACTTTTTCATAATGAAGTGCAAAACTAATTAGAATTTTTAATCAAATCTTTAAGCAAACCCCATTCAGCTGTAAATAGCACACTGTATTTTTTCATTTGATGTATGACTTTTTCAACTTTATGATACTGGTTTTTGAGTCTTTGAGGAACCTGAAATCTTATATAATGTTTAACTGCAAGTAACTCTTATATTTAGTGACTCATCTTAATTGTGGTTTATTTTTGTCCTGAATCTATTAAATATAATATTAGATGTAGAATATTCTCCAGCAAACCTTTGAACTTTATACCTAAGTCAACTGTATCACAACCAGCTAGTACTTATTTACCATGGAATTTGTTTGTTTTGGTATATGAGTTAGGATGTGGCAGCTGTTGCTGCCCTCAGTTGACTTTTAGACTGAGAATGTTTAAAAGGATGCATTGTTTCAGATTAAGTTTCATATGCATAGGAGGTCTAAGATTAACTAATATCTTGTTTTACCCTGGAGTTTGTTTTGTTTTGCTTAGAAGAATCTCAAGAATTATGTAATTTTTGGGGATTTTTTGTTAGTTTTTTTTTTTTGGGGTTTGTTTGTTTTGTTTTGTTTTTTGTTTTTTTGTTTTGTTTTGCTGTTGTTTTGTTTAGTTATTATTTTAGTACAATAAGGGACAAAATTAGAAACAGCTGGTGATGAAATAAAATACAACATATGCTTAGCAATTGCAGATCAATGTCACTTCTTGTTTATTCTGTGACTGGTTCCCTAGATAAAAAAATCTGGCAGACCTCAGCTATCTGATATTCAGTAAAATATCTTTGATTACATGATGTAAATGGAAGAAGATGGGAATTAGAACAAAATAAGTTCCATGGTTTAATCCCAGCTGGCAACTAAGCACCATACAATCACTTGCTTATTCTCCCATCCATCCCAGCAGGATGGAGGCAAGAGAATTAAAAGGGTGAAAGTGAGAAAACTTATGGGTTGAGACAAGAACAGTTTAATAACAGAAATAAAACAAAATTAGTAATAAATCATAGTAGAAAGCTAAATCACAAAGAGAGGGAGAGAGAGAGAGAGAGATAAAACCCAAGCAAGACAAGTGATGAAAATGAAAGCCATTGCTCAGCACTAGTTGACCATTGCTCAGGCAGGGCCTCAGCAGTGGCACCCCGGCCACTTCTGCCCTGGTTTATTGCTCAGCATGGCACCACATGGTCTGGATTATCCCTTGGGTCAGCTGGGGTGAGCTGTCCTGGCTGTGCCCCCTACCAGCTCCTTGCTCATCCCCAGTCTCCTCACTGGTGGTGTGGTACAAGGAGCTGAGGCAGCCTTGCCTCTCCCTAAGCATTGCTCAAAAATAACCAGAGCACCCCTGTCTGATCAGCACTGTAGCCAGCACAAACCCAAAACACAGCCCCATACTGAGAAAATGTGAAGAGAATTAACTCTACTCCAGCCAAACCCAGAAAAAACAGTAGAATGGTTAAGATTCTGGATAAAAGGGGCTGGGCCAGTACAGTATGGTTACCACGGAAGTGATATGCCAAGGGAGACTACAGGTGGAAATACTCAAAGGATGAAATTTGGGACTATTTTTAATTTTCCCTTATACTTTTACTGCCACTGGAAAAATCAAAATGTAACAATGAAATTTGCAGCTAATATTAAAGTAAGGAGCCACTGTTACCATCAGAGAGTATCAGAATATCACAATGATCATCCTGAGTGCTGGGGTAGTAGAAGTGGGATTATATTCAGTACTGAAAGGTCATAGATTAGGAGATGAATTATAAGGAATTATTTTATAAAATGAGACCTTGTTGGGGAATGGGATTAAAAAAAAGGTGAAAGAGCTGAATACTTATCTATCTGATATGTCCCTTAAGCCTTAGGAAATAGCAGCATCAGAAGGAAGCATGAGGTGTTTGGAGTTTGTTGTTTGGGGGGGGAAGGGATTAGGCGTTTTTTTTCAGGTCAGCAGACAAATGGACAACAAAACGAATTTTAGATCACCCAAAAGTAAATTCTTAATGAAAGTTCCTTGAAAATGTTTTTATCAAATGACACCTCATACTTGTTTTCTTTTGCTTTTTTTAAGCTACTTTATTAAATAAATATATATGAATATACTAAAAAATATAATCTTAAAATCAATATATCAGGCTGTTGACACTATTTTTTAGCATTGGAGAAGTCAAAAGACTTCATAAATTGTGAGAAGAATTAATGAATAATTTTTTAAAAAGTGTTTCTGTTCTGAAAGTCCTCCCCAAAGTTCCCCTTAAATGATTCAAAGTGTGTGGGTGTTAAGCCTCTTTCTAAGGTACACCTACCAGTTTTTATATGAATTACAGAGTCATACAAGTTGGAGAGCAGGTCCAGAAAACCTCCTCCAGCTCACAGCATATCCAATGAGATGAGGCTTCTTGGGACCTCATGCACTTGAGTCTTGAATATCTCCAAGGATGGAAACTCCACAACCTCCCTGGGCAACCTGTTCTGGTGTTTCATCAACATAACAGGGGAAATCTTCATTCTTATGTTCAGTCAGCATTTCTCACATTCCAACTTTTGCCCCTTGTTACTCATCTAACCCCTATGATGTGTGTAAGTTACATACAAAAAAGCTCATGTACTGAACTAAAAATTTCATTAGAACTGATTACAATTAATAATGATATTGCATGATGATACTGACTTTCAAATTCTTCCCATATACTCCTGTATGATGTTTTAACATTAATTTTTAAACAGGAAATGTCTCATTTTTTAAAAGCATGTTAAAGTTGAATTATGTGTGATAAAAAAAGATAACATATAGTTAAAAGTTTCAACTGTATTGTAATTATCTGTAAAAAAATTTTTGCTCCACTGAGTTTATATTTGAAATTCTGACTGAAATGCTTAGCTTTAAACATTTACACAAAAAAACCAAGTAGATCAAAGGGCTTCTATAATTTGCTAAATCTTCTTAACTTACAGGTGAAGGAAAAGTTCTCACAGGCATGTGTTGGGTTGGTGATTTTAAACCCTAAACTGGTGGGGAAAATCTGTCTCCCATTCAGGTGTAGATAATCCACAAAACTACTTTCATTTACATATGATATTTTCTGAGGTAATCTCCTCCATTATTTTACCCTGTAATAGTCTAGTAATAGCACCTGTATGCATCTATGTTGTTTTTCTTTTTAACTTAAATTGTTCTGGAAAAATACTGAGAATTAATTTTTTTTAGCCATGAAATGCTGTCATGTCTCAGCAGAAAAATGACAGAAATGGAGCTCATGAAGAATTAATCTAGAACATTTTACTATGATTGAATTCTTATTAATAAAGAAGAAAATAATAGTGAGAGCTTTGAGTCATTTTGAGTAAAAGCTATGAATAGTCAGATGTGTCTTTCTTTGTTTTAGATTCTTGTTGAATTCCCAGGTGTGAAGAAAACTGTGGGTTGAGGAGGAAAGAAAAACAAGTAGTATACTTTTACCAAAGAAATGTTGGGAAAAAAATTTTGTATTTGCATGCTTATTGAGATGCACAAGTGATTTGCAAATATATTGAGCATTTTTGTTAGCTGGCGTTTGCAATTAATATTTCTTTCTGGCCAATGTACACTGTATAAAGGAATAAGAGTGTAGCTCAAATAGTAAGTCTATAGGAATGCTTCAGTGTGTATCTTGGCATAAGAACTGGCTTCCAGCTAAGCCTTTTGTAATCATCTGAAAGTTTAGATAGAGGAAGATCTGACATTTGATTTTAGAATACTAGTGCATTTCCCTTTCTTTTCTCTAAGGTGTATCATATTTCTTTAATAAAAAAGAAACATTTCCCTAACAGAAGACACTGATATTACAATAAAGAAGAATAGTAGAAGCCATAGGGACTAAGACAGTGTTTGTATTAATTTCTCATCTGTTTGCAAATATTATTTAATATCAATTTTTACTTTGATGTGGCTGTTTTGTTGGCTATGACAAATACGAGACTTCCTATTCAAGCCACAGTGCTCCTGGTTCTCTTCATCTCCTGAGCACATGCTGTAAAGCCACTGAGAAATCAAAATAGAACTGAAGCCTGTAAAAATTCTGAACACAGTGCATCCTGCCTCTTGAATTTTTCTGTAGACACTGCTTTGGTTAGGTCAACAGACAGCCTGGCATTTGCCCAGGCTTACAGAGCTTCTTCAACCAGACTGCAAAGAAAGGGTGTGGTGGTTATGGCAATACATTATTTGCATGGGGACAAAGAGAAAGTAAAATTGCCAGTGGAGATGCTGGGAAAGAGGAAGACAGTATTGCAGAGAAAAAAAAAAGATCTTATTTCAGTCCTGGGAAAATCTGGAAGAAATTATAGGAGAAAATCAGAAGCTTTACTGTAAATTTATCAAGGTATTAGAGTCATACAAGAATTGTTTCTGAGCCTCTTGATTTTTATACTTGGTTAGTTTAAAATACTGAATTGCTCTGTTAGAACTACACAAGCTCTTATATATACTTCAGAGATGTATGAACAGACAGTTTGATCATCTGAACTTGGACACTACTTTTCTGAGGTACCTTCCATAACCTTTTGGTTGCAGTGTCCTCTCAGAAAGAATATTCAGCTTGATTTAGAACCGAGCTTTTGTCTGCTGCCATTCAACTGTTAGTTACTGAGAATGCCATTCCTTTGTTTCCTTAACTGAACTTAGAGGCAGTTGGATGGGGGTCTAGGTCCCTTTCTTGAAAGGAGTCAGTATTTCTGATGGATAAGTAGGCATATATCTTTATGATCTTAACCATGCCCAGCACAATGGAGCTAGAGATCTATCTAACACGCTCTTTAAAGGTTTATTACATGTATTCTAAAGTGGAAAGATGTAGCTAATACAGTCAGCAACAAACCCAGAAAATTACAAGAAAGTAACATGGGATTCACAGATCTCCTTAAGCAATGAAAAGCAGCATACCAGCTTTCCACAGAAAAATTGGTAAGCGCAGGTGTTGACTGCCTTTGGAAATCAATGCTCTTTCCTGACAAATGCATTAATTTAGAATGGCTGGTAGTATCAGCTGTAGACAAGCTCCCTGATCTCATAAAGACAACTACTATATGTCACAGATGCAGGAATCTAGTCTGGTTCAATGCTTTAATGAAAGAAACCTAAAATCCTTCCCTTAGATGCTGCTTTCCACTGTGAGTGGCCACATGTAAGTTTTTCTCCTACAATGATGAGGTAATTTTGAAAATGCTTGTTAAGAGATACAAAATAGGTAGACACTTTTGGGAACATTAATGGAGAGTTCAACACTAAATTCTGTGATTATACACGCTAGCCACTTGATCATACTTCTGAGTTTTGTTCATGTTCTTCTATTTGTCTAGCAACTTAAGTAAATTTAGCATTTAATTCCTATTTCTGTTCATATATATGAAACTTTCAACTTCCTACTCTGCAATTGAAGCAGGGTTAATTAGCCCACCCTAACGTTCAAATACCCTCATTAGTATGAGGTTCCCTAGTTATCAAGTATTACTGAATAATGATCTCATCAAGAAAATTTGTAATATTACAAAGTGAAAGCAGCAGAATTTCTGAATGTTTTGTTCACAAGAACTTACATGTTAACGAGCACAGACTTATGTCTGACAAGGACCTTTAAAGGAAATAGGAGAATCATATTAAATTCAGAGATATGCTTTTGATGTCTGTTTTGCTGTATTTCAGGTAAATTAAAAAGTCTGTGCATACTGTTTTGACTATTCCGACAACCTGAATTTTGAAGCAATTGGCCTGAATTTCTGCAATTGTCTCCATTTTTGTTATTTGCTTATTGTGTACCACATAATTGGTTTTCATTTCTTCGTAAAAATGATGTCTTTTATGTAACAAAGTTCACTTGTGAACTGACTCGTTTTGAACATACTACAGGAATATGCCCATTATCTTAGAGAGGGAAGTTTCATATTACCATCAATCGTGGGAATGTGTTTACAAGGACAGTATTTGGAGAGGCTTTGTTTTGAAGTAAAATGCTGTTTCACCCCCTTCAACAGCTGACCATATCAGCTCCACCATAGTTTAGAATTTTAATCTAAAACATGCATCAAATATGAAAAATGTGCCTTTTTATGAGTGCATCACACATGAAGAAAAAGAAAATTCTCAACGTTTCTCAGTACAAATGTACTTGCCAGAGATATTCATGCAATGATGAGTATCAGAAGATATAGATTTTTTTAAAAATCTTTTTTGATTCCAAGAATTTTGTCTGAATTTCTTTTATTTCATTTTTCCTTCCAAATTCCTCTTTTATAGGATAGTCTGTTTATCCATTTTAGCTTTTTACTATGTAAATATAAAAATATTCATTATCATAGGAATAACTGTCTACTGATTACAGAAATTACTAGTATGAAAGGCTGTGTCAAGTTCATTTATATAATTTGGTTTTTAACATACTTGATATAAGGTGTTTCAGAAGATGAAGGAAGAAGTAATCCTGCAGAGAAATGATGAATTAAGCTTAATTAACTTTGAAATGAATCCATGAGAAACATGATCTCTTCTCATAGAGGAGAAAGGCAAGTTATTTGCTACTCAGTTAATCCTTTCCTGTTGAAAGCATCACTGATCATAAAAAACTCACAGATTACCTTGCCAAAGGATTTCTCCTCCCCATCAGTGACACAAGGCTGGACCTTTAAAGCATGAGGGTTACTTCAACATATTTTTTCATAGTTTCCTAACATTATGATATACTTTTCAGCTCGTTCTAGCTAGCATGTCTGCTTAGTTTCTTTTTTTCTCTCTCTCTAAGGAAAGTCTAAAGCCCACATTCTGTTAGAAGTTTTGAAGCTTAGCTTTCTTACATATGAGTCTCATGGTTTTCACAAATGTTGGAAGACGCTGCCTGAAAAGGGTGCCTGTAGCAGTTATTTTCTACTTGCACAAAAACCTACATCAGATTATGGAATTCAAGAGAATGAGGTTTCTGTCATATGTTCCTAATTCACTTTTCTTCACTGTATTCAAAATATTTCAGCAGTCAGTGCTACCTGTAGTGGAAAGTTTAATTCATTTAGTGGATATTTCATGTAACTTCTCTTGAATATGAAAGCAGAAATAATTTCTGTTAGTTTTGCTGTAAGTCAAGTTTATGTGATGCACGCTCAGACACCTAATCCTTCCTGCTACTTATGTCTTCCTAATTCTAGCATCATCTTAATGGGAAATAATATTAGGTGTACGTATAATGGAGTCCACAAACTGGCTCACAGATGACTTCCAGGTGACACTGAAGGAACAAGTACTTATCTTCAGAGCTCTAATGGGCAGGAACCTGAAGTTTTGCCTTCTTGTCACTGCTTCAACCTATGTTGAGCAGATATTCTCTGCTATACCGTCATTAGATTGGTATATCAAGTCATCCCAGCCAGAAGACCTATTCAAACAGCCAGTGACTTTACCCAAATCCATTAAGTTTTCTTTGGAAAGAAGACCAGGTGAACTGTGGAAATAATGGATCGGCATGATGGTTTTTGCAACATGAGCTGGGGGTGAAATCCATTTTTGGTCTGGAAAGCAGGGTGTGCAACAGGGTGCCCATGACCCTCAGGCAGGTCTGTGCAGCTCTGCTGCTGGCAGTGGATACACCAGGACACCTGTGATTTTTTGGAAGGTGTGCTCTAGGGTTACCTTGTGAAAAGTCCTTGGTACAGGGGCATGACCCCTCAGCCTGTTTTCGTGGCCTTCTAGATCACCTCAAAGCATGTTTCCACCTAATCATGGTAAGGGCAGAAGATTCAGGCTTGGAGTTCATTTTTGTGAGTAGACTTGAGTACTTTCACTATTTGATCAGCAGAGGATAGGAAAATATTTATATTTGATGAACATCATAAATAATGGAAGAAGATTATTTGAACTGAACAGTTTTGTGGTTTTCCTAGAGGAAGTGAATCACTGCTTTCATGTTTTTAGGTCCTCATATGGCTTTTGAGGAGTCTCAATGACATCTTTGTTTTATAATATTTCAGAGCTTTTGTAAGGGTTCTAACTTTTCTTCAGCAACACACAAATTACTTGGGGAATAACATTTTCTTCTGGATTATGACTGGACTTCGTCATAAATAATAATGTTTAAAGTAAAGTAGTCTGCGTTAGTCTTTTGTTTTCTCTTCTTGTGTTTTTTCTGCTTTGGCATCGCCCACATTTATTCTTCTTCTTCTGTCATTTCTAGCTGGATTCAATTAATAAAAATATACACAAGACATCTATCTCTACATCATGTTTTTTTTTACACCTGGTCTTGCTGAGTTCGTATCAAGCTATTTCTTGGTGTGCTCCTGCAGGGATTTCTTGGCCAGCTGTCTGAGAGTCACAGAAATCTTACGGGAATTTCTCTTCCACTTTGATCCTAACAAATGCTAGGGTGGTTCTAGGTGAGAAATGCTTTCTAAAACTCAGGGACAGCAATACACACTTCTCCTAGAAGTTCAGGACATTGCAACCATCTTCTGTTGACACTGGTCAATACAGAAGTAGCTGCCATTTAATTTTTTTTTTATATTAAAGCCTGAGAGTATAATTGTTCTTCCCATGGTGAATGGTTCTTTCATGTTCAGTACTTACCAGCTTGCTTTACTGCCTTTGGTTTGCATTTAATTATCATCAGCCTCTGATGCTGGAAGGACAAATTGTCTCTCTAGCTACATGGCAGGAAAGTTCTATGTTTCTATGTTTTCCTGTCTCATGTACCTTTGGAAATCCATTAAGGAAATACCATTTTTGTTCACTTGTTTGTCCACTGTAAGTAGACCACAAAATCCTGTGTCTGTGTAGGTGGGGGAAGGAGGCTTGAATTAGGAAAGAGTTATGTAGTGATCTGAGATGAAGCATCTATGTAAACAGACAAACAAAGTAAAAAGAAGCTCTGCTATGTCTGTTTGAGAATAATACTTATTACTGCATCTGTATAAGATTCAGCCAATTAGCACACCTTTAGGTTCTGGTCCAAGACTGGTATGCAAGGAAAAAGAAACTCATAATATGGACAAGAACTGGAAAGGTGTTCTTCTTGCCTTCCACATTCCTGTAGTAGTGACAGTATCAGGTACTTTGTGGGAAACCAAGATGCAGGTGCATCAGAACCTTGCGTTAGCACATGGTTCACTTCATGGTGACGCATGCATCACTCCATGAACATGTGTCTACCAGAAGGAAAACCAGACACACCAAGTTCTTCATTAGTGAGGCTTCAATGGGCATTAATTGATTTAGGGCATGTTTCTCTTAGCTAAGTGTTGGGTTTATACTTGTGCTGACTAAATTCGTAGTAGTTTACTTGAAAGTATTAACTTGAAAGTGTTTATTCAACCCTTGAATAAACAAGGACACAAAAAAGAAGGAGTTTAGAAAGGATGATGATCTTTAGAACCAGATCACAAAGTCTAAAGGACTACATGGCATGGTAAGACGTTTACAAAAGCCTTAATGTAAGATAGGTCATCTGTCCCACTGAGTGGTGGCAGATGTTAAAACAACTGCTCTGTAAATGAACTCTGCTCTGTGCTAAAGAACTACCTACAGAGACCTGAGTCAAAACCCTCTGATAAACATATTTGAAATGGGTTTATAAATATTGTGCCACACAAATGGGAAGACAATAAAAAAAATACACAAAAATTAAATTGACACACTTGTGAATGAATGCTATTAATTTGTCTGTTTTACAGAATATGACATTGGTAATCCTTTGATTAGCATTTTTAGTTTAGATTGCCAGCCCAGTTATAGTGAGGATATAATTTCTTTCTCCAGAAGACAGTTTTCTGAGAAAAACCTGAACAATCACTTTGAAAATCTGACATGAGATGCCATGTCTTTTTTGGGACAAACTCTAAAAGGCTTCTGTGGTTTGGAAGGGGAAAAGTTGAAAAACAATTCCTGAAAAATGTTCTGATAGAGTTTTTTTCCTTAAAGAGACTTTTCTTTGACACACTATGGAGCATCACCCAGGCTTTTACCAAGGCACCAACCATTTCTGCCTTAACTCCCATGACTATTAACAGGTCTACAGTTACATTCTAGAATTACACCCAGGACTTTAAAAGCCAGGCACAAACCCCAGATATGTGCCACATGCTGAAACACTCCCAAAGAGCAGTTTTTAAAAAATCAGGCCACTCATCTCAAGATGTATCTAAGAGGAATCTCGAAACAGAAAATGAAAATCATTCTAGCCGTAGAATGCTGTCAGAATTTTAAAAACATGGTTTATTGGCAGCTATTTCCACCATGCCATGCTTTACTGTTCTAATTTTTATGTGCTGTTTAGCCAATATTTACTATTTTATCTACCTATTTTACAACATTGAGTGGCTTGTTTTATAAACCATAGTAAGACTAGACAAAGTATAGATTTATTGCTGCTAAAATATGTCATAATAATGCTCCAATCTACTGTACAAGTAACAGGTAAAACTGATTAATTCATCATCCTCTACCATAACCAGTTTCAGAAATTTATTGGTTTTATTTTAATGACCTTCTTAAGTCATCTATGTGTGGTGTCTTCAGATGCTCAAAATATAGATTTTCAAACTATATGCTAAACTCTGAAGGAAGGAGAAAAATAAGGTTGGGGGGATGGGGAGAGCTTAACAGACTATTCAAAATCAGTCCCAATTCACAATTAACAAACAATTCTGAATATCTGCTTGCAAAGTAATAAGCTGCTAGTATCAATTAATGTAAACTTAACAGCATTTGTGCAAGAATGATTGTGGTGAGTTTGCACTGAGCATTTTTCTTGTTTTTTTTCTTGGTCCTAATTTCTCTGTGCCTCAGCTCACTCACCTGTAAAACAATCAATCTTGGCTATTTCACAGGGATGTTCTGAGACTTAATTAATTACACTCATTAAAGGACTGTAGTTATTATATTGTGATATAGAAAATGTCACACTTTAATTGGTATGAAATGTCTAAATAGCTATACATGGGAAGAGATATGTCTCTTGAAGGCTCTTTTACCTTTAATTGCAGGAGTAATTTGCAAAGCAGAAAGGAAGAGAAATGAAAAATAAATCAGTATAATGTTTCCTTTGCTGCTAATTTTGCAAGACTTGTTCAAATTGGGTATGTGTAGACTTTGGGAACCGGAGACAAAACAAAAGACAGTATAGTATCTTCAGCCTAGAAAGAGGGCCTGGAACTCAACTACTGAAGGCCTCTCTTTAACCTACCACTACTACAATATAGCAGCTGAATCCTTTGGAAAGCTATAGTTCTGGCACTAGAAATAGTGTCTTTGTGCTGAGTACATTTTTGAGACCTTTTTTTTTTTTGATTCAGAACCAAGGCAAAGTGTATTTCTCATTGCCTGGGGAACTGCAAGCGTGTGGCTCCTCTGAAGGCTTTTAGTATATTTCTGCTTGAAATTTTGGTAGACTTGCAATCCCAAGTGATTTTTGGATTGCTTAGGAGGGAAATTGCCTTTCATCCCTTCAAGTAGTTTGGATATAGCAGCCACTCTCAACTCAATTAGTATTTATTACTTAAAACACTCCCTGCAGCTACCCTACAGGAGAAAATTAACATTTGGTTAAGAAATTTGCAATTCCTTGATGCAAATCAGGGAGGGAAATATATATATACACACACACACGTGCATTTGAAGAAATGTAAATTCCTGCCTCTGGGGAGGAACACCACCATTCACTGGTGTATACTGGTGGACATTCACCTGGAAAGCAGCCTGAACATAAGCCAGAAATGTGCCCTTGTTGCAAAGAAGGTTAATAGTACCTTGGGCTGTGTTTGTCAGACAACATGTTGCCAGCAGGTTGGTGAAGGTGATCATTTCTCTACTCAGCCCTGGCAAGACCAAAGCTGGGCCCTGTGTCCAGTTCTGGGCTCCTCAGAACAAAACACATGGAATTACTGGAGAGAGCTCAGGTAAAAGGCCACAAAGGTGTTTAAGGGACAGGAGCACCTCTCCTACGAGGGAAGGCTGGGAGAGCTGGGACTGATTAGCCTGGAGAAGAGGAGGCTCAGGAGCAATCTCACTCACGTCTGTAAATGCCTGAAGGGATTGTGCAAAGAGGACAGAGTCAGGCTACTTCCACTGGTGCCCAGTGACAGGACAAAAGCGAGCAGGCACAAACTGGAACACAGGAAGTTCCTCCTGAACTTCAGGAAACGTGTTTTTCAGTGTGAGGGATGACTGAGCACTGGTACAGGTTACCAAGAGAGATCATGGAGTCTCAATTCTTGGAGATATTCAAAAGCTGTCTGGGAATGGTCCTGCAGAACACACCTACGGTGGCTGTGCTGGAGCAGAGGGGTTGGACCAAATTACCTCTAGGGGTACCTTCCAACCTCAACAATTGTGTGTTTTCTATCAATGTAGAGTTTATTACATGTTTGCAATTTTTAGGTGATTTAAATCCAGGATGTTTATGCAGCCACAATGTCTACTGAGGAGAATTTGGCTTTTCTGACTTATGCAATCATCCTTCACCAATACAGTACATTTATTCAGTAGATTGAAATGTTTACTGAGATTACGCAAAAGGTGAATCAGACTCAAATGGGTTTATCTAAGCTGTAGTGCTTCACACATTCTGCTAGCACACTGCATGCTGCATTAGCTGCTTTCTGCCTTATTACTCTATAAAGTTCTAAATGTTTTGGGAGAGAATTGGCTTTCCACATCTGATACCTCTGCTGCTGCAATTACTGTTAATGGGTGAACTAACAACCAGTTTTAAAGAGAAGGGATAAAGCAGAAACATCTCATGAACAGTAATGACCTTTTCCATTCCAGTCACAGCAAACTAGCAAGTGAGAAATGCAAGCAAATGAACAAGAATATGACATGCTCTGGAGACTTTGAGCTGACATATGGTATTAACAGGTATCTATTACAAGCAAGGGAAATTTTCAGGCATCCATTCTTTAGAAAAAAATGGAAAATCTTGTAAACCTTTTTTTGCAAATGTTTTCTTTATTTAACTTCTCAGTGAAATTTCTGGGTATCTGACTTGTCTCCTGCTTCCCACTTTTTCACTTCACTATCACTTTAGCTTAAAAGTTAAAGAGACATTCACTGAAGGGGCACACTGGGCATGTGATGAGCTCAACTACGTAAAAAAGTTCCTGGAGTCCCAGATGTTTTGCTTTGACCTCTACATACAATTTCTGTGGCTCAGGTAGAATGATGGTAATCTGCACTGTCATTTTGCTTCTGATGTTGATGTCTGTTGAAAATTATGTTGTTATACCATACAACAAACATTCATGTACATGTCTAGGAAGCCTTTATATGATCCATTCTGAAGTGGATCTGATATAGAGACAAGCAGCTCCAAACTGAAGCACAATATGAACTCATTCCTTTTACTGAAAAAGAGATTAATTATATTATTCTATTTACTGTAAATTTTAACACATGATATTTATTTCAAACCAGTTTAAAAATAATGAAATGACTGGATTTTTTTTTTCATGTGGAATACATTCATACACATGGCGCCTGGTTTATATTGTGAAGTGTCATTTTTATGATGCTTTCTAGCAAGGTTAATGGGTAGAGCTCTGTGGCAATGAAGAACTGTATTGACTAGTTTGGCATTGAAATGACTACAAGGAAGAATAAGTCTAGTGCTAATCAGGTAACAAGTATCAAAATGATGTTCTTTAATCATTTGTTTCGTTACAAAGAGGGAAGTTTTGACAAGTAGTAGTCACTGAAGAAAACATGTGTAACATTTAGCCAACAGTAGGAAATTGGGGATTTAGAATTTGACATGTCTGCAAAATTATTTACAAAAGAGAAATGGAGAGTTGCATAGTACAGCATGCAGCTGTGGTAAGTGAAATCTCTGGCTACAAATTATTTCAAGACTAGTGTTCCAAACAGCTCACAGCTGAACTTAACCCAAGACTGGCAGCTGATGGCAGACCATGTAATACAATAATGAAAAAAGAGCACTATGGCAGCAGAGAGAATCAGAAGAAATCTACAGCTGTGATATGTGTAAGAAAAGTCTCTGTTTTCTTTGAACTCTTCCTTTTGTGTCCAGTATCACTCCTACCACAGCTTCAGATTAAAAAAAGAAATCTGTTAAGTATTTTTTCAATTGCAACAGAAGCTTTCGTAGGTAGAAGGAACAGATTCCAACATATACAGGGGACAGGAGATTTCCAAACTATATAACAACAGTTTCTGGAAAATACTGTGTTTCCTTGAGGAGTAAAAAGTGTGGCTGGTGTGCCTGTAGGCAGCTGACCAAGGTGTTGTGCACTGGAATGGGGGAATGTGTTGTAGTGGCACAACAATGGGGTGAAGGCATACCCCAGTATGTCCTGAAAGACTGAGTGTGACTGGTTATAAAAGATGCAACATCTAAGGAAGTAACATTTGCTAAGTTGAAAACTCAGGTGCACTCTGAAGAACTGGAAAGATACGAGGGCAAAGGGACTATTTCTGAAAGTATTATGTGCTGGGAAAGATGCTGAAATTAGTTGCGTTGTGCACTGAAAAGGGAATTTGCAGGGGGTAAGGGGCTGAAATCAGCGCTAAAATCCATTTTGTGCCTGAAGAAGTTGAACTTAACACTTTCAAGTAAAAATTTTATGGTTTAGAAGTGGTCAGATGTGCCACTGCCTTTTATTTCATATACTAAGTGCCTACACTATGAAGAAATTCTAATGAACTAGGTCCCCAAACAGCAAACACCATTGGCAGTAGGATGTGATGAATTATTCAAGCAGGATAATCCTGGCAGAGTTGCAAGGCTCTGCCTTCAGAGGCACACTGTGTGTCCTGGGTGGAGGAGGGCTTCTGTCAAGGGCATCCTGTAGAGCCTAGCCTGAAGTCACGGCACCTAATGACTGCAAAGCTTCAGCCTTGGTGAAAAAACAAGTCTCTGGCCTACTTGGGAGGAGTGTCCACAACATGAGTGAGGGGGGTTTCAGATGCACTTCAATTGTGGAACTTGTTGGAAAGGGTGTAAGGCAACCTTTAAAAATCTTGTTCGCCTTTAAAGAGTCTCTAACATGGAGCCATTACTTCTAGATGGTAAAAAGTATGCTTACGGCAATACACTGAAAAATATGAAACTCAACAGAAGAATATGATGATTACTTCCAAAAAGCTGTGTTTGAGAATATTTGGCTTCTGGCTGAACAGAATTTATTAAGCTAATAACTCTTCTTCTGACTGGAACTGACCAAAACTGCCAGAAGCAGGACACCCCTGCCGGGCAGTTTGGGATCACTTGAAGCATCAACTGGAGTTACAGTTCCTGCTATAATGGATCTGACCAAAAACACATGGCCTTTGAGAGCTTTCTGCATAGTAAAGTGAGCTTGTTCCTTTTCCTTGGGCTCTTGCAGCCAGGTTTTCATGGCTTTTGTCTGCATTGCTGGGGAGTAAAGCATCACAGTGAATAGATGGGGCAGCTGAGCTGTTCCTTTAGAGGCCTTGTGCTCACTTCAGACCTGAGGCCCCAGGGAGCTGCTGTACCAGCTCACTCCTCAGAGAATAACTTCTAGCTTTGAATTTCTGGCTCTGGATGACAATGATCTATAATGTATTGCTCACTCTGGTTTTAAAAAAAAAACATGAAGGACAAAATGCCACAGTGAAATGAAGCAAGAGAATGGCTAAGCCATGTCAAAATGCTTGGAAAAAAACAAAGCCCAAGCAAAGCCACTGTTAGTGTCAGAGTTCCATGGCTGCCACATTCAATCATACAAATCCCAGTGATGTTATGTCTGCAGCAGATGTATTTTATTATTTACGATGGGCTGTGGGGAACTTGCCTTTTAGCTGGATTTGTTTTGGTGCTACCATCTTTGTTCCTCTAGGCTGTTTCAGGTCTTCTGAGAGTCCTGGTGCAGAGCTAGTCTTTTCTCAGGTATCCTTAAACTTCAAAAGTTACCTTCCTGTATGTGTTGCTGGAACAATTTTTTTTTTTTGACACCATACTGAATGTATACTTTGAATGCAATATTGCATGTCATGTATTCGCTTAATGAAATCAGGCAGAGGGGTGAGCTTTCTGCTGTAAGATCTCCTTATTGGTCTGTCAGAAAGAGTGAGCATTGAGGACCAGCCAGTAATTTCCCAGAAATATGAAGAGCTGTGTTTGGTCTAAGTGTGATGAATTAGGTAGACTTTTAAAAGTTTGGCAAAGGAAACATTTTGTAAATTAGAGAGATCATTTCAGATCTACTTTTATTTAAAAATCTGTATACACATAAATTTTGAGCAAGGACAAGAGGATGAGCAGAACATCATGAGAACAGATGATCAGCACTCAGCAGTTGTGAGGACAAGACACTGTTACCTAGCAACTTCTCAGAGCTGTCTTTATAAATCCATCCTGTCATGGATGTCATGTATATACCACAGTTGGTCTTCACGGATTCTGCACTACTTAGTATTGTAAAATACATCTTCTGAGCAGTAGCATCCTTGGCAGGTATTAAATCATGCCAGTCCAGGCTGTTTCTTGCCCTACCTGCTCCCATACCAAGACGAGGGCTGTGGATTTGATTTTGTGTAAGTTACCATAAATTGCTTGAGTTCAGAGATGGGGCAGTGTTTGTGGGATCTGTTGCTCAACCTTTTTCTTTCTTGTACAGATTAAGAAAGAATGGAGAATGACCTGTGCTGATTTCTGTGCCTATATGCTGTTCTCCACCTTTTGCAGCAGAAGGTGACTATGATCTGTAATTTTTTCTTTCTGGGGTGAAGAACCCTTACTCTGGCTCAATATTAAAGTATGAAATGAGTAAGCGGACATATTCTCAATTTTGACAAGTGCTGCTTTACCTATTTGATTCTGGATAGACATTTTAGATGTAACAGGATTACAGATATTCAGCAAGACTGATTTAAGGCCTTAACTTTTCTTTCTAATCTTTGCCTACTAATCTCATTTATTTTGGGATAATGCAAATACACCATTGTTTCTAGTGGCATTTGGATTTGGAATTTGGAAATTCCAATCTTTGTTTAATGTTTTACTCCTTGCAGTATTTTGATGTATATGTTGTAATACTTTACAAAGGGAGTTGGACACATTATCCTAAATATAACACAGAAAAAATATTGTGCTGATTCCTGCATTACCCTTTTAAATTACTTTCTTTGTTATAAGCAGAGGGAGTGCAGCATCTCTTGCTTCAATAATTATCTCTAATTTGATATATTATGAGCTGGACTATTTCTCTTGGATTCTGTTACAGCACAAGGAGTTCAACAAGTTGAGCTTCCTCTACAGTTCCTAGGAGCTGACAGACATTACGTCTCAAAAAAAAAAAAAAAAAAAGAGATATTAAAAAAAGAATTTCATATTCTGAAGCGATCAAATGCAGTAGTAAAATATTGTGGCTTCTGACTTCCTCATGGTTACTTTAAGTGACTTGATACTAACTTGTAAACTATCAGAGACACTGAGACAACTCAGCTCCCATTCTGGATTTATTTTGTGGGTTTTCAGCACTCTTCCTATGGGGGAAAATGTCACTGGAGATTGCCACTATGTATAAGAATTTTGTAAAGAAATTATAAGATAGAAGTTTGTCACAATAGTTGTGAATTCAACCTTAACTCCTATTTGGTGACAGAATTGTTGGATTTTTTTTCTTTTTTTGGGGGGAGGGAGTGGTTAGATTTCTGTCTGTAATACACAAAGCAATGACTGTAAGGACAGAAAAGATTCTGCTGTCTTTTCCTTTACCTATCTTTTATTTATGTCAAGATCTTGATAAAGCCAAAAAACAGCCTGAAAAAAGTGTGATGTGACACATTCAAGTTCTATACTCAACAGTAATACTGTGTACAGTATCCCTGTCCTGTATATATATACTGAATGTTTATATATATATACATATAGGACAGAGAATAAGAAGCAGCTCAGAGCAAAATGATCTGTAGCTTATGAAATGAATGTGGACTACTGTCAAGCTGTTGCAGAAGGAAAAGTGGCATATGCTCTAGTGGGATGTGTAAAGAGGAGAATCTGCAACATCTTGTATTTAACACAGTACAGAGAAGACACATAGGGGGTAAGATATATCAGTCTTCAAATATCTGAAGGACTAGTGCTGACTTGACTTGTTGCTGACTTTTTGACCTAAGCAAGACAGGATGGGTTTAGGACGCAACGAAGTAGATGTCAGTTAGTAAGGGTTTTAATACTGAGGATATGTTTTAAGTTTTACATCAGTTACTTCAGGATGTTACAGTCACTGTCAGCTTCTCAGTACCTACTAACTACATGTGTTGTGCAGGTACTACAGCACCACTAACACTTGCAACATTCAAAGAAATGGACCGTGTGACCTTCTCAGGCTTCTCTGGGATTATGTCAATAGGAATAACTGCATTATCACTCTCGGCAACTTCCTGAAAGGTGGTTCTAGTCAGGTGGGGCTTGGTCTCTTTCTCCAGGCAGCAACTGACAGAACCAGAGGACACAGTCTTAAGCTGTGCCAAGGGAAATATAGGCTGGATATCAGGAAAAAGTTTTTCACAGAAAGGGTGAAAAGTATTGGAATGGTTTGCCTGGGGAGGTGGTGGATTCCCCATCTCTGGATGTGTTTAAGGAAAGACTGGATGTGGCACTCCGGTGACATGGTTTAGTTGAGGTATTAGGGTTGGACTTGATGATCTTGGAGGTCCCTTCCAGCCTAGTGATTTTGTGTAATTCTCTGTGATTATTTCATATTCAGTATTTGGTAAGAGGAAGGATGAAAGGTAACACAGTTTTGAAGTGCATTAATTTATATTACAATTACTCAAATACCTATTCATTCCAATTCCTAACATCCCAGTAGCAAATGTTAGTAACATCTGAAGAAAGTGTCCTAAATATACACAGAGTATTGATACAAATTATCTATGATACTAATTATCCTGTTACCAGAGCTGCAGGTCATCCTCAGCTGAAGTCTTGATTTTGAAGTTCCCTATGCACCCAAAATCTTTATTCTCTTTTATTACCTCTCCTAGCTGTGAAAAACTTCCTACAGAGAACTTCTTCAACCCCCTTTACCATGATATACAGTCTTTCAATCTGATTGATAGGTGGTAATTTGTAATCAGGACCACCTTTTCTAAATTGTGCACTCAGGACAATGGGCAGTGGAGAAGAAAAAAAAATTGCTCTTTCGTATCAGCTGGATTCCTACATGCTTTTCTTTTGGCTCACTTGTTTCCTTAATCAGAGTATTAAGACTTGTAACTTAGATTATAAAGTTTTTTGAGTCAGAGCTATCACCTACTGTTTGATTAACATCTTGCACATGGGTTTTACCTCTATGTAAAGCTCCCTGTGTCTCTTTGGTACTTGCTCTCTTGCCCTTCACTGGCTCAGAGTGCCTAAGGCAGTGGATCAGCTTAATAACTGCAATGATTTCAGGTCAAACCCTTGGCAGGACATGTGAGTAGAGCACTCATTCTGGAAATGGCTCTAAACAGCAGAGCATGATTATTTGATTAGTGCCTGATTTCCAGTTAAACATTTAATAAATCTTCTCTATTATGGTATGCTCTGCACAATATGTGGCATATGAAAGTGGACAGCTGTTAAGATGCCCACTGTGCTGTTCAGCATATTGGCCAGCCAGCCGGAGTGCAAATGAAGAAAGCTGCCAAGACTTGTGTGAGGGTGGGGCATCACAGGGAGAAAAAAAGAGGGCATGGTAGAAGAAAAAAAACGGTAGAGGGGTAGTAGCAATGATGGAAGAGAAAGGAAGTGCTTTATGACCTAGGGGAGGGGGGCTGTAGCCACTGCTTATCAGGTGAAGTGCAGGTATTGAACAGGTATTGTTCAAGTTGATTACTCATCGTTTACCTTTTTTTTTTTTTTTTAACTGCATTATATATCAGCTCCACATGAAAACAGAGGCTTGGAGTCAAGATAAAAATTTTGCAACCAGTTAGTTGCTGAGCAAAGCAAACTGAGCACGAGCTAAGGATGAGAGCACAGCATAAGACCACCTCAGGGAAGCTGCTCTCATTCACAGATTAATTAATTGGAAATGCTACTTTTGGCCCTGTGAACTATACTGGAAGATGGTAAAACTTTTTAAAAATGTTTCAGAAACACTACTCATTGAGCAAACAGAAAATCTTGACAGGAAAAGGAGCAAAACCTGTCAGAAGTATGGACTTAAAGATTTTTGGAGTACTCATACTCCTAGAAAAATCCATGATGAAGTACTTGGTAATATAAAAGAAGACAAGTTTAGAAAAAAATGGTATGTTTCTAACATGGTTCATTCTCCTATTGTTCTTTTCTAGCAAATGCTTCATTCATTATCAAACTATCCCAAAGAAACTCCTTGTGGTAACACATCTGCACACAGTCTATTCGGTCCAGAAAGGAACTGAGCTCGGGGAACTTGGCTTTTTCAAGCAAAAACGAACATACTTCCCTGTTTTGAAGGTTTATCAACAAAAAAACCTAAGTGCTGCTGATTGCGTTGTTAACACTTAAACTAGTACAGAGGGCAGCAAGGTGCAGTATTTTTTCCTATCAAATGTAACTTGATTAGTATAGTTCTTTTTATGTTTTTATGTTTATTTGATATACCTTCTCTTTTTACAGAAAGTTACATAGTTCCCGCCTTTTTATAATTTTTGTGTTTTTGTGAGTCTCTTAACTGCCACCATGCCTTCCAATTTCAGCCCCATAAGCCTTGAATGATAAAGTTTTCTTCAGCTGAAAGTAATTTTAATTTGAAATGCACACAAAATCAGCATCTTATTTTTTTAACTCAGCAGTGCAAGTCTGATGGCATTAGATGCCCCTAAGACCTAGTGCTTCTATGACTTTATTACACAAATTAAGTCTAAAAATTAAGCCTGACAACTTCTGAAACTACTGTGATTTGTTCTATCTTCCTGACTCCATTTCCATGCTTGAGAACTCCTGTGCTCCTGTTCATCCCCTGGCTGCAGCATTGGGACCAAAGGGACTGGAAGCCCTGGCATGAAATGCCTCCTCCCAGCACTTAATGGGATGGGGCATACCAAGGCTGTGGTTTTAAGAAGCACTGCATGTAAGAAGGGAGGCATGAAGTTAGCTGCAATAAATAACATTATTTATTTCCAGGAGGCTTTAACTGCTTTATACTCTTATGTAACTGGGACCACTGAGAGTGTGGGTGCGTGTTTAAATACACGTCAGTGTGTTTCTGCCACGCCATTTCCAGATGGCAAATATGGAACTGGAGAGTCTCTCCAACTAGAGCTTTGCTACAGTCACTCACTCTGCTTCAGATTGGGAACGAAGGAAAATGTCTAATAACATTTGTGACTGATTCAATTACCCTGGCTTATTGACGTATTTTATTGTTGATTCTTGATTTTTCCCCTTGCTCACTATCTCACATAAACTGTGCCCCTCATTTAATAAATAGTTTTTTCTCTTTATATGAAGTAGCATTTCACATAACAGTAGAAGAATTTTTCACCACACCTTTGACAGACATTTTATGCATCTTAGAATGACGATTGATTGATAACTTGCTGGGCAGACATTTCTTCCTATATGATAGTAAAAATGCGCTAAGATTATTATTTGGACCAGATTTTTAATGCCTATGGGGCTGTCTTTTGACCTGTAAATTTCTACCTTGGTAGAACACAAACAAGGCTCACAGTAGGTGAGCAGTTTAGTATATACATTTTAGGCCTTCATAATTTCCCTTCAATAATCTGAAAAAGTTTTTCAGGTAGCAGAAAAAAATGAGAGAGCTAATGTAAAAAATAAAACTATTTTTAAATCATTAATAGCTGCAGAAAATTCTCTATTTGAATCCAAGCCTAACCCTCTTGTGTCACTTTCCTGGGATTGCAGATGGAAGGATCAGTTCAGGCTCCGGGTTCTTTCGCAAATTTCTCTTTTGGAAACTGAAGTTAACTCTTCTAGGATGAATTTGAGAGTATTCTTGTTCCTTCAGAGTTAACCCTTACACTAGCCAAAATCAGTGTGTGAGAAGACCTCTGGAGTTAAAAGGTAGGCTGTATGGAAATTCAAGCATAGGAAGCCTAATCTTTTTTAATGTGTAGGTGCTCCTTGGTCCTTATGGATTCTGCACAGTGAAATAACATCTTGCAAATTGTGGAGGACATGTGCAATGACAGCAAACAGATTCTCCTTGTGGCAAAGCATGCTGTGTCACGATCTGTATAGCCTTCTGCTGTGAAAAGCAAACGGAAGTTGCAGCATGAGCTGGTTAGTATCCTCCCATATACTCAGTAGGCTGCAGGTTTCCTATCAGTACAAACACAAATAAATTTACTGCCTTGAGGATAAGATAAAATAACTCACTAACTTGACAAAATTCAGTTTCACAGCCACAAGAGTGTGGCTCTGTCAAGTACCATCTACCTGAGTAGGTTGGAAGCAAAGGCCGAATGAGCTCCTTTACCTGACACTTGTTTCTGTGTATTCAGTCACATCTAAAGCAGCTGCTTTCCCTGCCAGTACTGAGCTCATGTACCCACACCGTGTCCTGCTGTCTGGAGGAATCTGAGGAGAAGGTTGCCAGCTGCCTCTCCCTCCCACCAAAGCAGTTTTAACTCTGCAGCCTTTTCCTTCAGTGTCAGCACTGGCAAGCACAGCAGAACCAGGGGTGCATTGCAAGAGGAAACTGCCTTCATGGGGAGAGGGCTTGAACCTGGAGTAGAGTTGGGTCACTGCTGGGAGAACTACAGGATTTCCCTCCTGTATTTTCTGTGTCCAGCACTTGCTTAGTTTAGGTAGCCACTTATTTTGCTTGAGCCTTTGCTATTGCTAACCACAGCTTCCAGAGTTCAGTTTTAACCTGCTCTGTCTGGGAACCCCAAGCCAATAAGGAGTAACAGCTATGGTTCCATACATTGCACCAGCAGCTGGGAGTCATTTGGTGATGCAGTGGGAACTACTGACTTCCTGCCTTCCACCCTTTTTTAACACATGCAGTCCCAAAGGAGCACGATGCTGAGTGTGCTCCAGTCTCCAATTCCCAGTACAACCACTCATGCAGAGCTGACGGGTGCGTATTTCAGTTAGAATTGCACACACCATGTATTCTGATGATGAATTTGCTACAAGACTAGAGAAAGGTAACAAATTATTTATGGCAAGACAGATTCCTGTTTATAATCCCTGTGGCTACTGCTGTATTGCTGCTAGATTTTAGTACCTTTGAGAAGGGACTTCATATTAAGAAATTTGTCATCTGAAAAATAAAGCCTGTCTGCACATTTAGTACAAAGGGACTTCAAATATCCAAATAATCTTCTAAGCAGGCTTCTTTTCTCTTTCTAGGGAGGTTTTACAACTTCACTATAGAAAATCCAGAGAAATATATTGTTTATCTTAATAAAAATTATCTTTATGATTTAGCTTGTTATTCTTACCTCTGCTGAAAATATGGTCACGTAAATGCTGTGTACTGAATATTTCTAATACAGGTTCTTGCACAGACCTATAGATTTCTAGGCAGAAGAAGCCCCCCTTGACAGGGGAATGCATCCAGTCCTTATTCCTTGCCAAGGCAAAGAAAGAACATTTTAATTTTGAGTTTTCATACATTTTTATTTTGTAAGTTTGCTGGATTTCTGTTTATCTCCTGGGGAAAGAGAATTCCCACCACAACTGTATATGCAAACATTTTAATCAGGTATTAGTGTGGTTTTAAGATTAGGCATTTATAGAGGTAGGGCAGGACCTCAGATATGTTACACTTAGCACTGCACCCAGATAACTTTGTTCAGACCATTCCTTGGGGAGGCATGAAATCAGTTACTCTAGAACATGGAAATTGTGTTTTGCACAATGGCTCAAACCCAAAGGCAGCCAAGTGAAAAGACAACAGTACCTTTCTCCTCTGTGACCAACATCTGGTGTGCATGGCCACACCATGAACATTCAGTTAGGAAGACAACATTTGTCTGGCTAGGTTGGGTTGAGCTGATCCCGTGCTTTAATTTTTTCTATGTGACTTGTTGCAAGTCTTGCAACCTAAACTGCTTCTGCCCCATGTCTGTACTGAAAGAGAAATGATACAGCTGTATTTCTGGATGCCAAGGCCAGATTAATAATCCCTCCTGAGTCTGGACTAATTATTTTGGGCACAGTGCTGCAAGATCTGGCTTCCCTGCTTCCAGACTAAAACCAGTATCTTCATGTTATCCTGCATGATGTGAAAATACAAGCCTGGAAAGGGATTAGCTTGATGATTATCTTACACTCCATCACAGGGTGACCCACCATTGTCTTGGACACTTTACATTCTCCAGGTATGCTGTAGAGTCTGTAATTCAAGGTGCCATTCCACCTATTCAGTCATATCACTGCAGACCTGACACGAAGCGCTGCTATTCAGATTTGGTCTCATAAAACAGAGTGGAAAGAGCAGGGAACAGGGTTCTAAATTTAGTCTGTTTAGAATGCCACACCAATGAGTATTCCCATCTATTTTCAAAGCTGCAATAAAGCAGCATGGCAATACTAGTAAATGTCATTAGTTCTTTGAATTAAAAGAATTACTTCCAGCCAACAGTAATAGATTAGAGCAATTCTCATCTACTACATTAGAGTAATTCTTGGCAGTGTGAACATAATGAATCTGAGGAGTTTACAATACAACCATCCAACTAAAACTTGGAATTTAAATTCTCAGCCTGGAATCACTTCCTATTTTGCCTCTTTTCTTTTTAGTCAAGGCAGTATGATTTTTTTTTTCACTCAGAGAGTCATAAAGTTTCTGTTTGAAGTTTTTATTGGTTTTCAAAAATGTGGATGATTGTTTACTGTGATTTTTGTTGTAAATAATCCTTCTATTTTCAACAAAGGTAATTTTCAAGCTTTAAGATATTTACCTGAAATAACTTTTTCTTTTTTCCAATTAGTAGATTATAAATTTTCATTATCCAAATACATTGTTATACCATCTTAACTGGGCTACGAATATTAAAGTGCTGACCTTGGCCCTCTTGCTTTAGAAACCTTTCCAGGAAAAGAGTATCTCAAGCATACCAAGAGTGTATTTTTTTTTTCTCTCTAGTGTTTATTATGTGTATTGATAAAAACAGCATCATCACATAGCATCAGCATTATGTGAGCCTTTGAAATGCTACAGAAGCCAGTATTTTGTACTGATTTCTCTGTTATTGGTATAACCCTCTAGTATAAGAGAAGCTATTGTTGCTTTATGTTGAAGAACTAAGTCCTGCTAAGGCTGTTACCACTAGAATGGGATTGGGAATGGAACTTGATGACAACTCCTATTTGTGAACTGGTCTTTGCTGTTCCTACTCTCTGTCTGGACTACAGTTCAAACACTACATGAGTGACAGAACTAAATTTGAAGAGATACTTAAAATTGGTTGAGAAAACAGTGTGCTTTGATTCTTCAATTACTTGTGCTAAATTTGGAATTATATTTGAACAATCATACTGAAAGAGAAGAGAGAAACTCCTACTTGCTCCAAAGAGATGCTGGTTAGACAGTGAGCAAATACGCTCTGACACCTTTTAACAAGTTACTTCAAATGCTCTCTGACACCTTTAACAAATTACTTCAATACTATTAAAGGTACCTTTTAATAATCACATCTTTGTTTATCAAAGGTATTGAAAGATGTTGATGGCTCTAATGTAGAAAAGCATGCTAGAAGACTTGATCTGTGTCACAGATTATGAGATCTATACAGATATTGAATAATACCATTGGTGCTTTTTACCCAATAGCAGATTTAGAGCCAACTAGAAAATTCCTCAGATTTGAACACAGAGGAAATGCTGAACTTAATGGCTGCAACCTGGAATGATTACTGACAGACAATAATATCCTGCACAGCAAAGGGGAACCACCAGTCATAGGGTGTTATTATTTATTTAATTTCCCTTTATCAGCTATTTGTGTTTATTTGTATGATACTTTGCCTTGCTGGCAATCACAACAAAGGCACGCACCTGAAAAACTGAAATGTTAAATGTTCCTTCTGTTTCTTCTTCACAACTAGCCTTTCAATACCACTGTAATGCAGAAGCAGAGTTTTTTGCAAGCTGAGCAAAAGGAGTGGATGAACCTACTGTTTGACCAAGCACAACATAATGGGGAAAGGAACAAAAAAATTTACAGCAATGTAGAGACAGGGAAGCCCAGTATTCCTGAAATGTCAAAACTTACAAACATCATAAGCAATTCTGAATCTCGTTCATGCCCTTCCCTCCAGTCTTCATCATTATACTATCTTCTGTATTTTCAGATATTCTGAACCAAATAGTTGTCTACACTGGGAGAACTTCCCAGAGGAACTAAAAGTAAATGCACAAGAACACTGTGACTAAGTGCTGTACCAACAGATCTTGCCCTTCTCTGCCCATGTTGGCCAGCCTCCCCTTGGTTTAATTCAGGAAGGATTTTTACTTGATATTGCTTCCAGTTGTTTTCATTCCAGAACAGATGAATTATGGAAAAGAAATTCAAAAACCAGTTGTCTCTCTGCAGCCCAGCATAGAAACAAATTATATCACTGGTTTGACAAATGTGTCAGACTCAGTCAGTGAAAACAAAATGGTTTTTTTCTTGCTGTTCTATAATCAGTTTATAGATTACAGCAACTTGCAGATTACAGAAATTTATAGAAAAACCAAAATGGTCAAAGACTTGGAGACTCCATAAAACCCCATTTGTTTTAATTTTTTTTTTTTTGCTAATGTGTTCAAGTCCAGTAGATATTGTTAGTTTAAGTCTCAGGCTTATAATCAACAGGATAGAAGAGAATTTTTATGGAAAATGCGTATTTGTAGGCTTTTTCTTTCACAAAATAATCCTCTTAACCACTTTTTTCCCCCTCAACTGTTTGAGCAAAAATTAATTCTAAAGTGATTAGGAACTTGAATTATGAGCATTCAAAGAAACTCCTCCATGAACTGAAAGTGCTGGAAGCAAGTAACAGTCACCTAATAAAACATGAAAAACAGATGTAGAAATATATCATACAGAGAAATAAACCCTTCTTTGTGACTCTAGTTCTCATGTTGTGAAATCACTTTAGGTAGTTCTTCTTTTAAAATTATATCAGAAGTATCATAAAATATCATCCAGTCCTTTAGTAATAAATCCGATGGATGCTGCTGTAACTGGTCATGTTGAAAAGCTCAGACCTTCAGCAAAAGAAAATAATATCACTACATAAAATACAACTATAACTCTACAGCTGATTTAGGAACTGAATCAGACTATCTAGAACCATAGCCAAAGAACAGCTTTCCTTTCTAGTCCCAGTTCAGGGAAGAACAGCACTGCCTTTTACATGATCCCTAACAACTTCATATATGATGTATTTTATCATTGTCCTGTGCAGTTTTTGTTACCAGATAACATTTCTTTGCCTGATTCATAATTTTGACTAAGTAAATGTTTAAATAACTGTGGCCAGGCATTCATACCTCTTTTGGAAGTTACTTTTTTTACAAATATCTTATTTTTAAAGGTTGTTTTGCTTGGAGAGTGCAATATACACACAGTTCTCTTGCTGCTGGTCAACTATTGTATTCCAGCAGATGCAAATACTTGTAGTGGAAAGCAAGGGGTAGATTAATGGGTTTTGAACTATTTTTTGCAGCACATTTTTGTACACTGACAATTTGTTATCAGCAAATGCCAAGTGAAGAAAACTCCAAAGGATTCTACAGTAAAACCAATAATACCCATTTGAAAACATGGGAAACATAAAGAAACAATGGCCGCCAGAGGTAGAGGGAAGAATGGTTTATAAAATCTTCAGGATAAAATTTAGATTTCTGCACTGCATTGTTTTCATTTACTATTTAGTTCACCGAGGGAATCCATTGATATTTTCCATGGAACTCACTACAGGGAGATAGAAACTGAGTCATAGTATTTTGATTATATAGAAACTGAATCACAGTATTTTGATTACGTTTTTAAAAATTTGTACCTTTGTGTAGAAATAGCAGGAAAGCTAAGAGTAAATTTCACAACCCTGCTTAATATCATGCTCAGCTGTTTGTACTGTATGGTTTAGAAAACATTTTCTGGAGCAAGAAGGCTATAGAGTCAGGAATTTGTTTCCATTCCAAAGATAATTTAATCTGTTCACAATCATGGTAGAGCACTACAGGATTGATTCTCATCTTTGGCAAGATTTCTGTAAATTTTGCTTTTATTTATTCTTTATTTTTTTATTCTGTTTATTTATTTTTTATTCTGTTTATTTAGCAATGAAGAGTAAAGGGATATTCTAGATTATTCTATTCCATTTTCTGGTGTTAATACCAAGTCCCTAGCATAACCTAGGCCTTTTGTGGACCATTAAGTTAATGATAATCACTAAATAAATACA
>VZTR01016864.1:119238-153704 GCA_013400775.1 Chaetops frenatus | reverse complement strand
CCTAGCATAACCTAGGCCTTTTGTGGACCATTAAGTTAATGATAATCACTAAATAAATACAAGAATTTAGGACATTTTTCAAGACAAATGTTTCCCCCACCATACTTCTGCCAAAATCCTCCTACTCAAATCCCTAGTTATGCAGCTGTCTGAAAAACACCTCTAGCACTGGTTATTGATACACTGGTTCTGCCTTTTATCATTTGAGATACAGCAAGGGATGAGGACAAGAGGTGGGAGCCATGGGACAGCAGAATGCAGAGAGCTNAAAGTTAAATTAAATTTTTTATTTCTCTTTAGATTATATTATGCCTACAGGTATCTAGATAATAGAGATCTCATCTGTTAACAGAGACAGACAAAACCCAATTTTTTTGTATTTAATTGTAATATTTAATATTTTCTGAGAGATTTCATTGCTCAGAAACCATCTTTTACTTTAATGAAAAATGTAGTTATTTTTAAAAGTTTAATTGTACTATGATAGATTATATACAATATACCATCTTGTATGTGTATTTCAGTCTGGCATACTCTAGCTACATTATTATCATACTATTTACATGATTTCTGCTGATCCTTTCTGAAATACATTTCACTGTTCCTCTGATACAATTTTATCACTTGACTCTGTGAACTCAAATTGTCAATAAGACTGTCTGGGTGTATCATGTCTACAAAGAAACTGAGAAATTGCCAGTGTCTACTATCAAGGTATTATATCACTCCCTGCTAAGGTGAGAAACATATTCCTGCTTGCTGCTTATAATCCACTTCAGGGAAACATACTGCCCACTCTCACCAAACTCAGAAACATGCTGGAGAGAAGGTGACTGTTTTGGTTTGGTTTCTTTTTAAGCATTCTTCTTGACCTGGTCTGAGGTATGCCTTGCTGTCTGGACTGAAGGCTCACACACTATTTGCTTTTCTTGCTTTCCATGCAATTTCAAAATGTCAGTGTTCTCCTTGGAACCAAATAAAAAACACTGAATGCCATCTAAATGACTCTCAAAGTGGAGATTAATTTCAGTAAGTCCGTAAGTAAACTCCAGCTGGGCATCCTCCTGTAAGATACCAGAAGTTCCTCTTAATATCTGCCATGCAGATGTTCTGTTGCTCACCTTCATGACAATGCATCAGACACCCAGTGAGCTTTCAGCTTGTCTGCCCCTTTGTGCATATCTCATAACTCGTAAGATATTGCATATGAAAAAAAAAAAAGATTTGGTAATAGCCTACTGCATATTCAATGGAAAACCCAACCCTGAGAAAATAAGCTGGATTGCTGACACTAAAAAATGTGTTCACTTATCTTACTGTAACATATTTTCACTCAGCCTTGCATGAAAATTCATTCTTGGCACTGATGTGGAAAGCAATACAGAAGTTGCCTATCTACTAGAATTCATACTGTGGAAAATACACTCTCTCCAAGAATTTGATTGTTTCATGTCTGTAATACTGCCCAGGCTGAGTGATCAAAGCCTTTTATCTACATCCTTATCTCAAAGATGTTGGTTCCAAACTTACTTCAGTCAGAGTACCTAGGAACTGGTTGAGAAATAACTTATGCCAGCAAAGTATCTTGAACCTGTTTACTCCTTGCTCTTATCATAAAAATAATTAAAATATATTCCTTTTCCAGGATGACAACCAGAAAGTTGAGAGAATGCAGGAAGTCATGTATTAAAATAAACAGGATGCAGGTACATTTAGGTAAGGTTGCTTAGATGTAAGAACAGACATGAAAACAGAATTAATAAAATATTATTTATAGTATTAAAAAACCAGTAGGGCTGTGTTGTAAGGAACAAAATTACATGGAAATGAGGAAATTTGGGAATAAGACACTGAATTGCAATTACTTTCCATCCAACCTCTGAAAGATGCTTTGTTCTGGAATGCATACATATGCAGAAGTTGGCTTTTAAAAATACACTTTGTGTGCTTGTCCTCTTTCTTTCATCTGAGTATGAGTCATTCATTTCAGACTAGTTACTGCCAACTTATAATAGTGTTGGTGAGCAAGGGTTCTGATCCAACGTTAATGTGTAGTGAAAAGTATGACTCCAAAATGGATTATTCCTATTATGTGTAATGGCTTTACTAATCAGCTGTTAAGTTTTCTCAGTGACATCTGAAAATACACATAGGAAGCAGGAACATAGCTAAGCATGCACTTCCAGATTGCCTAAGGCAGACCCTTACATAGGCTGGTACCTGCAACGGCATATGATGTGCTGTTTTATTAACTTGAAAGTAAATAAAATGGCCATTAATTTTAAAGATACCATATCAGAGAAAAAAAATTGAGGAAAAAATGCACTTTGGACTGTAAAACAAAGGAGACAAAATGACTCCTTCCCTTTTCTGAAAGGAGCAGATATTGGGATAGGTGATACAAAAGTCATAAAATGAATAGATGAGAAATATTGTCTTGGAGTCAAGGGGAACACACTGACTGAGATAGGGAAGGACTGCTTAACAATGTTCCAATTTCAGTGCCTGGAGTCTTTCAGACTGACTTGGAGTAACAACAGTAAATACATCATAAAGGGCAGGATTCTCCTCACTTAGTAATGGACCAGGTTAGATAACTTCTCTCATTTCACACTTTACTCTTAACAAATGCATCAGGTTTTGACATGGATCTAAATGTGTTGTCATTCTTAGGTCCTGTTATTCATTCAGTATCTTTAAGCAGCTATAACATCAGTACACTCAGTCATTGGGACATCTTGTCAGGTGCATGAAAATTTCCAGTTGGCACACACCAGCCATACTACCTTATGTTGACTTTGACTGGTCTTTCTCATAGAGACACAGCCAAAAGAATGAGTTCAAGAATCAATTTTATGCACCAAACCAAACTAATATCCATACAGTTTTCAGATGTCTCTACACTACTTGTGCAACTGGTCTGGTATTGTGGTAATGCTGGAATCATAAGACTAAGAACTGCTGAGTGAAAAAGTGCTCCTTGCTTTGAATTTAAAGAGTAATGTATTATAAAGCAGGGGAAAAAAAATCTTTGTCAGTCTTCATACTGCCTAATTTTAGCCTCCTNGCGCCTCCTTGGCCAGGGCTCGTGAGGACAAGCCAGGCGCAAAGTTTTAAGTATAGACTTTGTATGATAGAATTAATAGAGAGAGAGATGAGGATACTTCAAACAAATTATTTAGAGGAGGAAGGAAAACTTTCCTCTTTGTCACTTTAAGGAACCTGAATTACTTCTCTGGTGGGTAGACTGATAACAACTGAAGATATTTGGCACTACTGCACTCAATTCTCATTGCAGCACATCAGTAGCAGTGTTACAGAATTGAAGAACTTGACCTCCTCATCTACCCAGGAACTACAACTAGTATCCACATTCTTGTGCTCCTCAGGGATGGCTGACTTTAAAAGTGCTACTTCCAGGGTAAGACACAACTTACCAAGAGGCCAAAGGGCTGAAATTGCAATGCAGAACTGCTACAGACATATTTTTTGTCTAAGGGGACATTGGGCCTGGCACTGACAGAGCACCCAGTGAAGAAAGTGTCCACTCTAGCAATAAGAATGGCAGGCCTGGGAAGAGTATTTTCATTTATCAGCCACACACTTTGCATGAAGGCTATTGTTTGTTAGGCTGCACTAAAACTCTTGCACAAATACCTAAAGAAAAATGTCTTTTCCACAGAGGGGAATTTCTGCTCATGCTAACTGCCTTGGTAAGTGTGTGAGATGAAAAGCAAAATTTGTGCCAATCTTTATTGTTTCTTCCTCCCCACATGCCAGCCTTCAATATCTTGCAAAAGACAATATGATCACCAAGGGATAAATGTGAAAATCTGCCACCTCTGTAATGATTAGCAAAACCTTCTGCTTTTGCATGTTGTTATCATGTTCAAAAGATTGGAAAAATCATATTCTGAAATTAAGTACAGTTAAATAGCCTTACTAACAGATTAATCATGCAAGTTGCTTACTTGTTCTGTTAATAACAAGAAACAGGCATTTAGTGGCATCAAACACTAAACAGGAATAAAGAGGAAGCTTCATATTTTGATATCTGATTCTTCTGGCAAATGACTATCATTATTGTCTTCTCCTGTGAAACCACCTGCAAACAATATATTCTTGAATATTAGAGTGAATATGTAAGCTAAATAAATAATGAATATATGAAGATTTCCCAAGGCAGCACAAAATCGTATGTGCTTTGAAAGCTAATGCTGACAAAGTATGCATGATGCTGTGGTATTCAGAAACTTCTCTTTATTCTTAAATTCACACTATGTTCATGTGGGAACCTACTGTACTGGGAAAAGTCTACTGTGATGACTGAAGTTAAATTCACAGTTGCCTCTTGATATATCACAATATGTCATTCAGCAATACCACTGAGGAAAATGTAATTACTATGCAACATCTTGTGCTTTCTTGGGATTTCTCACTAGGTAAGTAAGAAATAAATTCCTGTCAGGACTGCAGGAGTACTATTGTAGAGATGTAGGAACAGAGTAGCTGGGTCACAAGCCACAACACTATGCTGAAATTACTGGTCACAGGGGATATATTCTTTTGTAGCTGCAGGCTGTATGCCTTTTCTTTCCACCTGAGTGTGCAGAAACTTGCTCACTGTCCAAATGAATGCTCATACAATGCATTTAATTCCCATAATATCTCTGTAAGGTAGAAATCTTAACAGAGGAGCAACTGAGGGCCAGAGAAATTGAAACAAACAAACCAATCAAAAAAATCTATATAGGGACAGAAATTCACACTTTGATTCCACTTAACAACTCTCCCCTGAGACTCTTTTCCTTCCATGAAGCAAACAGTGCCCTGTAGGCACTGATCTCCTGCTGAACACAAGAGTGAAATCTAAGACACTGGCCTCCAAAACACTTTGAGCATACACAGAGCTACCTGAATCACTGCCATTTCCTTTGGATTAAGGACCTCCACTCACAGCTTTGTTTTGCTGCTACAATGACAGTTGTGATTACCAGGAGGAAGAGGCATTAACACCCACACACTTCCCCAGTTTCAGTACAAAATTCAAAGCTCTTATCTGGATCTCTTGATTTCTTTATTTTAAAGTCAAATATACAGACAAAATCAAAGGTAATTGATTGCTACCTACAACGAACAGAGAGGAATTTCACTTGTGACTTTTAAAACTTGCATGCCAAATAAAAAAGAAGACGCATAGGTAGTAGTTCACGTTCATTTTTTTTCCACTGGAGCTGGCTTAGCATAGGCTAAGGAGACTGAGGTCTCAGATTAATGTCAGAAAGACTGATAGCTTCTTATACCAATGTTTAAATTATACCATCATAGAATGGTTATGGCTGGAAGGGACACGATCAGCTAGCTCCAACCCCCCTGCCATGGAGGGGAACAGCTTTTACTAGACCAGGTTGCTCAGAGCTACATCCAACTCAGCCTTGAACACTTCCAGGGATGGAGCATCCACAGCTTCTCTAGGCAACTTGTTCCAGTGCCTCACCACCCTCACAGTAAAGAATCTGTACCAAATATCTAATCTAAACATACTTCTTTTTTAAAGCCATTTAACCATTGTCCTGTCACTACATGCCATTGTAAAAATCGCCCCTCCATCTCTTTTGGAGGCTGCTTTAGGGACAGGAAGGCTGCAATTAGGGCACCCTGGAGTCTTATCCAGGCTCCCAATTCTCTCAGCACTTCCTCATAGGAGAGCTGCTCCATCCCTCCATCATCTTAGTGTCCTCCTCTAGACTTGTTCCAATAGATCCATGTCCTTCCTGTGCTGGGGACCCCAGAGCTGGATGCAGCACTGCAGGTGGGGTCTCACCAGAGCAGAGCAGAGGGGCAGAATCCCCTCCCTCCCCTGCTGCCCACGGGGTTCTGGATGCAGCCCAGGACACGTTTGGCTTTCTGGGCTGTGACATGGCTGGGTCATGTCCAGCCTCTCACTCACCAGAAGCCCCAAGTCCTTCTGCGCAGGGCTGGCCCTGACCTGTTCAACTCCCAGCCTGTGTTGATACTGTGGGTTGCTCCAACCCATAATTTAAACACTAGGCTAGGATGCATGAATATAGAAGCAAGAAAATTGTAAAAAAGCTGCAAGGAAAACCAAGCTGTCTGCAAGCCAAGACTCTGACATGACAGAGAATATACTCCTGTGAGGGTAACAGACTTCTTGTTTTTTCTCACTTGCTCATTTTCATTCTTTTTCTGCACTCTGCTTCTCTGAGGCATTACCACAACAATTAAACATTTTAAAAAGTTTTTTCTTGATGTCTGTGTGTGTTCAGAACAGTTTATTCTGTCTTGAGTTTACAAATGTTACAGGCAGAACTTTTTCAAGAAAATGCAGTTACTGCAGGAAAGTATAATCACTTTGAATAAGGTTGGTTTGATTCACTGCTGAAGCAACTCCACTGATTTCAGAGGAACCTAACAAAGAACAAGGTGAGCCAAGCACTTCAGTGCTCCCCGTACTCCAGAGAAGCCCTTTGGAGCTGATATTCAGTGGAAGAGCAGCTAATAAATGGGAACAATCTTTCCCCCTACCAAGATGTCAAATACATTTGTCATGTATAGAATTTCTATATAAAATTACTCAAGAGCACATGGATATATATAAATCTTTGCTAATAAAGTATTTCCACCAAAGTGTATTGGTTCAAAATTGTGTTTGGCTTAGTATTGCATAAAGTTTGTCCAGCTTCGTGCTCCAGAGTTCTTGAATGAACTGTATTTTGAATGTATGTTGAACAACATGTTGTACTGATCACTTCTGTTCACTGGAAGTTACAAGAAACACTGACTTTCCATTTTTTTGGACTAAAAATTGCAAAATTATGCATAATAATGACTATAATAGATTCACAATGTTTTAAGTACAGAGCTCCCTATTTTTTAAATCCTTTCCATAACACTGTGCTGAATTCTTCATTACTGTAGAAACAACCAGCACCTTGCTTTATTTCAAGTTCCTTCTAGCCCCACAAACATCCTTGGAAAAAAAAACAACTATGTAATTCATAAAAACTGTTGCCTGCATTGTGAAAGGTACCACTGTGAATGGTACTATAAAAATAATCTGAACCACAGTATTGCTGTTTCAAATCTGTTGAAAAGAATTAGCCATCTGTCATGACAGCAGCTTGACCTGATGGGCCTTGCAGAGCAGCAGTGAGATCAGCAGGGTCCCTGCTGAGCCAGCAGTCCTTTCCTGCTGAGCCAGGCCCTGACGCTATTCCCTGGCACAACAGGTTGTCCTCAGGGGCACCTCTTCCACTTGTTCTCTGTGATCTGGAGCACCACTGTTGCCTGAATTTCCAAACAGAAGCTGTGCAAAAGTTATTGAAACCACCAGGCTCCAAAATAAACCCAGGTAATAAGCTTGCCTGAGTAGTATTTCAGAATCATCTTCAGATTAATATTTAACTTTTTTTAAAAGTATTTGTTTCTAATAAGACAGTGGCTTAATAGCTACGTTCCTGTGGGAGGAGAGCAGGGATAAGCAGACTATTACTTCAAGAGAAGTTATTTGTAAATAAATTAGAAAAAAAATAAGTTATTAGTTATTTTTCTCTTTCCTTTTGAGAAAGGAAACCAACTTTTAAACTGGACAACTTAATGAGCACTGTTCTTGGATGGACCTTTGTTCTGTGTTACCTTCTGAGAGAGGGAGGCAGTTCAGGAAGTGAGCTCTCATTTTAAATGTTTCTGGCTTCTGCAGATGTGAAATGAGAACACCTGACAACTGAGGGCACTGCTGGCTGCTCTGCTACTCTTTGCCAGTGCTGCACTCGCTCCTAATGAGTTGAAGAATTAATAGTAATACTCCTTTAAAAAAAGTAGTTCTGAGTATCTATCTAATGTCTGTTCTTTAACTAACTGGTGTGCTTACAGGTACTTTGAACACAGTAAAAGAAAATAAATTCAAATCCTTTGTGTTTCACAGTGGACAGTATAACAATATTGTACATAGGTTACACTGCAAAATGTCCAGAGACCAAGGGTGACAGTGCAGTATCACATTATTCATGAGAATATTCTTGACTCCTTTTGTCTCCTTTTGCCTATTCCTGTTCTAGGGGCTAGGGTAGTATTACTTAAAAAGCATCCCCATTCCAGTGAGAAATTGAGGAGATCAAACGCAGAGAAGTACACCAGTCGGACACGGGTCACATTTCCCTATTTTGTCTCTGGAAGTGGTATTTCTCTGGTGTTATCTAAAGGGCAGACCTGTGTAAACTGCATTTAGGTTTATAAGGTTCTGGGAAGGAATCAGTGGAATATTTGTGTTATGGTAAATTTTCAGCACTGTAGGGATGAAATGGACATTGGAATAAGACAGTCCTGAAAGAGTAAGAATTTTTAGCTTTGTATTTGGAATTGTTTCACGAAATTGATCCAATGTAAAGATTTCCAAAGATCAACTTTCTCTGATAAACCATGTCACATTGGTGAGAGAAGTCAAGACAATGGCTGTGAGTTAAGTGGTTACTACTTTGTTATGTTTTGTCTTTATATTTCCCTGATATATGCTAGTCCTTCTCATCATCTCCTCTGTACTTAACTCTGAGCTTCGACTAGGAATAACTAAAAAGAAGGAATGTATTATCTGGAACGTAAATAAGCTTTTAAGTATCAAAAATTCACACCCCTAGCGTGCTTCTGGAAAAGAAACTCTTTTCTCTTGACAGTGGGAACTGAAAAGATCTATATTCAGGATTCATTTCCAACTGACACCACAATGACAGTGTATTTGCTTCCTATTAGTTTGGGAATACATAGAGCACTGAACAAGTTGTGAAGACTGTCAATCACTACAGATCTCACTTCCAGCATGTAACTGATGTTCTGCAACCTTTCCCCCCTAGCTGGTCCTGACGCTGGTCCTGAGTTTATTTAGTTAAAATAAACTCAGAATTTACAGGTGGCTGTCAAAGCTGTGTTTTGTTCCCTTCATAGGAAACCAGTGACAAAGCTGCACTGCCTGTGAAATGTGCTCGTATGAATAATGCCTCCAAACCTCATCCATTTCTCTCCTTGACCAGCTTAGTATTTTGATCAGTTAACAGTTTACAAAAAAACTACTGGTTAAAGCAAGGATAAATCATAATAGAAGAACACAGGAGGGGAGACTATCATTCCAGGCTTGGTTATTCTCTCACTCTGTTGAAGAGCAACAATACAGAAAATTATAAAGAAACAAAGGTTTAAAATTTATGTAAACTGGAGAGCTGAACTGCTCCTGCAAGCTGTTGAGGAAACTGTTGAGCTGGTGGAGCTAATATGTACTTAATTTTAGTGGTGTAAGAAATTTTATCTGCAAGCATATGCATTGAAAACATGGGACTATGAGCATCTAGTTCACTTGGACGGGACAGGAGTCCTTGGTGCACTGCAATAATTACTCCTTATAGAAGCTCCTGAGATACACAAGCACAAATATATCTACCTGCCATTGACTTCTACTGATGTTAATTCAGTTACACTTACGATGCTCTTCAGATTAAAAGTATGCTGGGAAATTGACTGCACTCTTCTTTTAATATGATTAAAATCCTGCATAATATTTAGACACCGTTTATCTGTTTCAACAGTTTTAACTTTGCTAACTCTTCAGTTCTTTCTATAGGCAATTAAAAAACACATGACTGAAATTCTTCCATCTCAGTCAAACGGATTGATGAGTTTTAATGGAGAGCATTTATTTAATCCTTTAATTAAGTTTGGCAGTCTGAAATCATTAATCTTTGCTTTGAAACTAGGTACTGTAATGTGAGCATTTAAAACCATACAAGTCAATCTTGTTATAAGGTGGATGTCTGAGTGATATTGCAGCTTTCTAGAAGCTGCCTTTGAATCTTTTAAATTACCTTTTCTTGGTTCATGACATAAACCACTAAGGATTTTCCCCAGCAGAGGATGAAACCAACCTCAGTGTGGCACTGTTTTGGCCAAAAGCAACTTTTTAATCATGAAAGGTTAGTGTAAAAGTCGATAGGCAAGAAATCTGATCTACATTCTCCATCCCATGTAAACCTTAATACAGAGTTTTTGCTTAAAGAAAGAATCAAACACACTGCATTATCTGGTGTTATTCTGCTAGATTATTCAGTGACTCCTATGACCAATTTCCTTGTGAACATATTTGCAGTAGTTTAGCCTTTGGGGTGGAAATAATTTCATTTTAATATGTTTTCTGGAGCACTGACAGAGTTACAGGCATTTTTTTTACGTGAGAGAATTCTACAGACATGAAAGTGCATAACTTGAGATCCTGGGTTCTCTTTCTAGAGGAAAATAAGGAGTCTCAAAGGACATTAACGTATAAAATCCTTCAGGTAGCCATCTTGGACTTTTTAATCACCTGCGAGACCTTACAGTTGTTTTTTCAGCCTTTACTGATGTTTTAAGGTACAGCACACTTAAGATGGATAGGAGATGAGAAACCACAGAGAATTCTCCCAAGTAGCTGCTGTTTGGAATACAGTGATCAACAAAACACATCAGTTTGGGATACTTCTGAATGAAGGCAATCTCTGGGTTTGATTTAACAGTTTCAGCTGCTGTCACAGAGCACTTGGCATCCCGTGAACAGGAACAGGTTTTTCTGGTAGCTTTTGAGGTTGTTACTGTTCCTCCATCTTCTCCCACCTCACGGTGAACTGGTGGTGTGTGTGTTCCTTCTCTTGGTTGCACAGCTTCAGCTCCAGGTCTGTACTGAGCTGCAGTTGGTGGATAATTTATTATTATGGCCTAGAGGAGGTATGGAACTTTTCAGGCAATAGACTACAAAGTAAAGCTGATTAGAAAAAAAAAGACTAAGTTTTGCAGACATTTGAAATGTATGCCTTGAACTTCCTTATGCAGAAAAATGCTTAGTTTGGAAGGTTCTGATATTCTCTTTCAGAAGTCACATGTTAAGTCCAAAATCAGAAGTATAACAGAAACGCAAATGTGGAAAATGTGAAAGCTTTTAATTAAGCACTTGCCCTGTCCTGCATACAGGAAAAGAAACATGACATTTAATTTTATGAATTTATTTTTCGTTTTTCAGAAAGAAGTCAATTTTGGGGAATGGGTCTTTTTGTGTTAATCATTGACTGTTCCATTATCAAATAACCATTTGGCACTGTGAATATTTCAAAATGTTTGTACCACTGAACTGTGGGATTTGTGCACATTAACAGATCACCAGCTGGATGTTTCCAGTGGTCACAGCACAGCCATGTTGTTTGGTGCACAAAACAGGTAATGCAGGGGAAATCCTTTAATTTTCCTTTCCACACAACTAAGAAGCCTATCTCTTTGCAGGCATACCCCTTAATTTGAGAAATCCTACATACCTCAAACTGGGTGCTAAAGCTTCCACTACAAAAGGGGAGGGTGTCATTCATTTAATTTCATAGGCACCACTTTGATACAATTGATTAACTGTAGGTTGTGGGTGTCATGAGAGTTGCACTTGTGGGCAACAGTGAGTTTAACATTAGACAAAAGAAATACATCTTTTCTAAAGGGTATTCACAGCTAGTTTGTTTAAGCCTTGAAATAAGAAAAGTATTGTGCCTGTCAGCCTAAAAAGAAGATTTGGACTACAGCTTGTATCAACCCTGAAGCTGGTCTCAAGTTTGTTCAACGTTTGAAAAATTAAGATATATCAGATCTCTAGATCATATGAAAAAACGTTTACATTATTGCTTTATAAGTTTTGCCTATTTATCAATTTTGTTGCAGAAACATTTATTCTTGTCAAATGTTAGACAATCCAACAAAACATCCACCAACAGTGACCCAGTTGTTTAACCTCAAGCTGCCCATTTCTACATTCATTGCATGCTTCACCCTCTAATATAATTACTCCTGTTTGGAATAGACAGTGATGAAATGATCTGGCCTTTATGTATTATTACTTGATTAGTTTTTCCATATTTGCTGAAAAAAAAAATAAAATCAGTTACTGAACATTCTTATTATACTGAAGTGCCTTTGCATGTCCTTCATGCTCTTTAAGATAGTTGCTATATAACAAAAAAGTATTTATCCTTTCTTCTTCTGCACTACAGCTAAGTAAATTTTCATTAATAATCATTAAGCTTTATGAATTTTTAGAAAAAAAAAACAGTTTAATCTGTATGAACATCTTCAGGTAAATATATTTAGACCAAAGACCACTTATTATCATTTATGTTGCCACACTGGCTGGGGCTAAATGAATTTTTGACATTTTAGTTCTATATGAACCAGACTTACAATTAAAAAAAATGAGACTTGGCTGCTCTGATGCAAAGAGGCATGAGATGGGATTCATGATGCCAATTTGGTTCCCACAATTTATTTCCTATGTTGAGGTCCACAACAGCCTCCATGCTATATTCTCACATAATTAAGAAAGGAAGGAGGAAAAAGATGTGTGAAACTCTGGCTATGTCAGGAAACACAGCTTAAGTCTTTCTCAATCTGCAAAAAGTGTCTTAAGATAACCTGCATCCATACATGAAAAGTCCTTCTACTATTTCTAAAGCTAGGGTAATGCATGAGCAGTGTCCTGCCAGGATTAATGGTCAAACTTTCAGTGCCTTGCTTCTAAGCATTACCAAGCTCAAGTGTTTAACTCACAGATTCAGCTTCTCTTGGCTAAACATCTACCACTGTAGGATGCCACAGGCACCTGGGCTAACATCAACCCTAAAGTAAGGGGAAGGCCTTTGCTCTTCTAGGCCCTGCAGGCTTCTGTGGCACATTTGAAAACTTCTGTTTGCATATATATTTATATATATGCACACATACACGTACATAATAAATACACATATGTTTAAACACTTGGCTTATTTAATTATCAACCTTACGAAAAGGATACAAAAAAAGTGAGTGGTTTAAGCTGAATTTAATTCTTTCTGGAGCAAAAAGATGTTACCCAGTAGGCTGGGATGTTAAATAAACTAATCTCTGCAAGATTTGTGGCTTATTTGGGAGATCAGATAAATGTAAGAGCCTTGAATAAAAGTTTAGAGAAGCTAAAGAATTATACATTCTTTGCATGTTTGCTTTTACCTCTTTTTGCTGGGACATGAAACCTTCAGTCTGTGATCACAGAAACTACATCACCATCAGTGTAAAATCAGTATAGCAAGTCAGGAACAGTGTTCCCAATATAAAATAAAGGGCTTCTTTTTCTCCTCTTTAGTGTCTTTTTAAACTGTTCCATGAAAGGTTCTTTATCATATGCATTTTTTTTTAAACTCTAGGACATGTACACAACATCTTTCATCTATTATAAAGGGTTTGACCACCTACTCTTCAGTAAGGAACACATTTTAGAGAAAATTACATCATGTACTGCATGTAAATTTTTTTAGAGTCCAGCTACTTCTCTCAACTATTTCTGAGTAGATAGAGCAATACATTATTTGTTTACTTGCCCTGAAGCATGACACTTATTACTGCCAATCATTCTACCCATGTTTATTCTTGATATACAAGCAGCACCTTCTGCCAACCACATAAAGGCATCAGAATAAAGTAGACATCACAGCAGCTTAACAGATCTAGTCATAGCATGGTTCTTAATGAACTCTATATACATGTAAATGTCTATTATACTTAAGGAACTCTGTCAGGAATGAAAATTAGCTGAACAGTCATTAACTGAGACAAGGAGAAGGGTCACCTTGTGCCTTTGGAAGGTAATGCTTGCACTTACTGTTGAAAGGCTGTGAAAATCATATGGAAAACTAAACTAAAACTTATCTCATGGTATATTAGGGAGAAAGCATGGTTAGAACCAGGCAATGGTGACTAGAATGCTTACAATCTACTTCTCCTTCTTGTTTGTTGCATGACAAGCTCTTCAGATTACCACCTGCAAAAATCAACATAAAGACAACATATCTGATGTCAAATGGGAGAGTAATAAGAATGAGTGCTTCAATTAATCGTTCTGTAAAAGTTGGTATGGAAGCTCACCACAGTATTATTGAACTACCAAGCAGCTACAAAACAATGCTATTTAATGAGCTGAGGAAATGAGGACCGAGTACTAAAGGACAAAAACCAGAACGGTTGGCTTCAACAATGTGCAAGTCTTGGTTCATTAACTGAGTGAAGTATTTCACAATAGTCTAGTAGACTAGAACAAGCCACTACAACCAGCCAAGCTGCTTGAACAGGTACTACTACTGGTGCTCACAGAATCTCAACTTTTTACCCAAGGACTGGATTTACTCGGATGTACAAATCAGCCTGTTGACATGTCAGACAGTCTACAGCTATGGCCATGTCTCAGCCAACACACCAAAGGAGAACACTTCCTTCACAGCCTCCATCTCTCTCTCTCTCTCTCTCTCTCTCTCTCTCTCTCTCTGTGTGTATATATATAATATTTACTCTTATTTATGCATTGAGACTGGAATACAAAATTTAACTCTGTGGGCACCATGACTGGGAATATGTGTCTCTGTCACTCTGGATATAAAGTTTCAACATTCCTCAGGAAAGACAAGGGATGAAACAACTCCCTCCAATATTGCTAGGGTGAGACTGACCGAACTCTGGTGGAATCAGTCCCTCTTGCCAGGAGGACCTCACATGTTGAGGGTGTTGCACTCTTAGCTCCTATTACAGGTCTGCTTCACCAACAAAACTGCCCTACAGCCCAAGCACACTATAAATTAAGATCTCCCGAAAAACCTTTCTAGCTCTGAAGCCACAGAACAGTAGCTCTTACTAAATAAATTAAAAAAAAAAACCTGTAAGACACAGTTTAAAAGAAAACAAGTTGAATGACTTACATGTGACTGCAACATTAAGCATCTCAAGGCTGTGGTATCTCAGAAATAAAGAAAAGTATTAGATAAAAGCATTATTTTACTAGGTAAAAAACCTTTTCTTAAGGCAAGATATTGACTGCCTTGTTTTTTGCAATGATGGATGAAATTACTGATCATTGACCAAAACCAGTCAAACAGTCTCTAGCAACACAATAAAGACCTTGCAACACAGAACACTCTAGATACGTGTATGTACAGGTAGCACTTGTGATATGGGAAAGCCATTTTCAACTGATTCAGAATGGAGACTCCATATTTTGCCTTCAGAAAGGGACTACAGCCACAGCTGGGACCGGTTGCCTCCTTCTGCCCTGTGATGTGGCATTTTATGAAATGAAAACATTTTCTAACTTTTTGACCAGTTTTAGTCAAGCTGCCCTGCTGCACACAGAGCTTATTCAAGGAATCCATCTAGCATATAACTTGTCTTTCCCAGAGGCTGTAGGGCAGTTTTGGAGTGTTAGAATGGAGAAGAAAGCTTTGAGAAGTACAGGATACAACTAAGAAATGCTGTGAGCTGGTGCAACACAATTAATTCCCTGTGAGATTGCCATTGGAAACTGTCACATCCACTCCCCTACAGGTTAACAGTAGTTCAAGTGTTGAGACTTTGTAAGATAAATTCTGGACTTTTCCAGGTATTTTGGTGTTTTGCTCTCTTTGGCTTTTTCCAGGTGTACTGCTTTGTGAAAGCAGCAATCCCATTACAGGGTCATAGAAGTAGTTTGGAGTTGGAGTAGATTTGGTTTTTGACTGTTTTGATAAAGTCTACGTTCTGTTTACTCTGCCTTATCTGTGTGGTCTGTACCATGTTCCTCCCTGAAAGTACAATACAGCAACAGGAATATCAGGAGCTGAAACTTGCAAAATGCTGTCTTTGTGTGGCATTAGCAGCCTGCAGAGCTTGGTATGCTACACACAACCTGACGAATTCTGTTTCCTCCCCACTCTACCATGCATATTCATAAGAAAATAAAACAGTTACATACAAACAGAAGCTGTGATATATATTTATAACAAACAACAGGAAAAAAACCTAAGTATGAAAACAACAAAAAAAATCTATTAAGAGATTGTTTTAATTACGTTGTTTGATTGTTTTAACGTATTAACTAACATACCAAAGAAGAAATCCCCATTCTTGGGTAAATTACTTTGACTGGGCAAATATCACCCAGTGAAATAAAGTGCTGATCAGGATGGAAATGTAAGGTTTCTAAGCTTCTTTTAACTAAGTAGGTGTTCCCTTATGTACAGAAAGCATCTGAGATTTTCATGTGAGATCAAACATAAGAAAAGAGAGTGAGAGCAAAATGCCCATGATGCTGACTAATTCAACATGATTTTGTATAACATTCAAACTTGCAACTGATTTATTGTTTTCTTCTGGGAAAAGTGGGCCAAATGAGGCAGGCACCAGTCACATTTTTGCTCTTTAAGCCTGTTTGTCTATTAGCATTCCTTCCTGCAGGAGAACTTAAATCAAATGCAGTATGTTTCACACCTGTAGCTATGAGACTTCTGATTTTGCTAGCTGGAAACATCCTTACATTCTTATTCTGCAGTGTTATTTTTTTCCCTTCAGCAAGCAAGACAGCGTTTTCTAGAACTTTTTATTTTCTCTTTGCACCTTTTACTCAAGGCTACTAGCGTGCAAAGTGAACCAACCCTTTAAATAATTTAACAAGAACACACACACACATCTGTCCATATAATGCTACACTCAAGAAACTCCAGCATTTCCGACGGCAGCTGTTGACTACGCAAAGGGCGAAGCAGGAAAAAGGGGCACCCAGAACCTCAAACCTGCAGCAGGTATTCTGACCAAGGCAGGAAGCTCTTCAGAAGTGCCACCGCAGGCACGCCAACACCATCTCAAAAACGCAAATAAACTTTTCCTAGAAACTGCGCGGTGCTCGGTTATTTAGTGGCGATCGCTATGGCTCGGTACGCACATCCCCGCACAGCCAGGCTCCCGGGCTGGTTGCAGCGCGGGCCGCGGGGCTCCGGCAGACCCCGCACGAGCGGGCCGGCGTGGGGGCTCCTCCGGCCCGAGGGTCACTCACCATGTTCACTTCCGAGACCACGTCGATGCTGGCGATCTCTATCCGCATGCCCACATCCACGGGCGGACCTGCGGGGGGAGCGGGAGGCGGCGTTAGCGGACCGGTACGGGGCGGGCCGGGCACGGGGGGTAGCGCCGGGCCCTGGCAGCGGCCGAAGCTCGCAGGGGCGGTGCGGGGACGCGGGTCCTCGGCTGAGGGGCGGCAGCGGCGTCTGGGGAGGGCGGGCAGGGTGTGCGAATGGCTGCTGAGGTACTTGCGGGGACACTTGCGGAGACGCCTCCGTGACACCGGCGGGGACATCACCCCACAGCATCCCGGGCACTCGCAACTGTAGGGCTGCTGCTAACACTTAAATAGCCAGATTTGCTTAGAAATGGAGTTGTCGCGCAGGGCCGTGTGGGGCTGGCCCTAGGGGGGTTTGCCAGGACCCCCGGCCCTGTGACCGGCCATGAACCTCCTGACCNGGGCGCGACCCCCGCCGCCGGAGCGCCGGCTTCCCGTCAAGGAGAGTGAATAATTGTTGAGGGCGCCTCAGTGTGAAAATTATTCCCCTCGATGGGATGTTAGCCATAAAGTGAAAGGGGCATGGCAAATTCGACAGGAGTGGCACATTTTGGTGCAGGTGGCGTTCCGCCCAGCGGCGGAGGGTTGAGGACGCGCCCAGCCCGGGCTGGCGGCGGGGGCTGCCCCGCAGCGGTGCCCGCGGAGCCCCGCGCAGGAGGTCGCCGCTGAGTTTTACTTGCCATTTTTTAACCAATGTAATTGATCTTGCGTTTAGAACGCGAGTTTCTTCTCTTTTTTTTTTAAGACTCCCGGAATGGATGCGAACGTAACCTGACTTCTCTTGTGCATCATTACACAGTGACTGATCGGAGCCCTGTGAACAGTTCATGGCTTTGCCGGTGCCGCTCGCTTTCACTGCACCGTAGCGCAGCAGAAATAAAATTTATCCTTTTCAGGTTCAACCCATCTCATCTGTGCGCTTCACAGTCCTGCGTGCGGTGCCCTTGGGACAGGTACTGGATGCTTCTGGGTGTGCTACAGCGTCACGCAGACTTGTTTCTGAGAAACAGTAGACTTGGTGATGCTTTTTTTTTTGTAGCGAAATATGCCAGGATATTTGAAAAATGCTGGAATATTGATATAGTTTGTGGCACACATTCTAGTAATAGTTTTGAGCATCTTTTGCAGCAAAACTTTGAACAGTACATTTTTCTGTGAAAATTTGTCACTCTTGGAGAAGGAGCACAACATGCTTCTGGAGAGATTACTATGGTAGCCTTTCATCTCACATCTGCTTTCTCCAACCATAAGTGTCCACGTTTATGAAAGCAATCATTTTATCAGCTCTTTGTAACAGTATCTAATAAATATTTTCTGTTTTCTTTGAGGAATTTTATATTTTTTTCTTTTCCTCCTAGTTCAGTAATTAGCAGCTGAAAAATGTGACCTCCCAGCTCAACTTGAGAGTACTTTAGGATTGGTGTTTGGAAAGAGTTTTGTTCAATTATTATTGGTGTGGCTTGGGTAGAGCGCTTTAAAAAATCCAACCTATAGCTGTCTACCAATAAGTATCTTTTAAATTAGAGTTGCATCACACACAGCCATAATAAAGTTACCTGGTTTTCTGAAGCACTGAATTAAGATTTACCATGAAACTATATAGTCCCTTTTATTTCTTGATGGTGTGCAGCATTATATTTAACTTTGTCATAAGCCATGTGAAAGTCAGATATGCCTGTATTAAGGGAGACCACTGCTCTTCGTGGCTTGCCCAAATCTGTTTTAAGGCATAAGTACAGGGGTTTATTCTATTAGAATTCTTAATCTGTTGCACATTTCAGGGCAGCTTTAGTTCAAACGAGCTGTAGTCTGGCCCCTGGACTGAATGCCCGTTAATGGTTGAACTGTTTTAGGTGAATTTCTGATCTTGTCATCAGGTCTAAGAATGAATGCATGAACAAAACCTGTCATGCAGGTCTTCTGCAATGAGGGATGTCTTAGCCCAGCAAGTATATTTCCAGGGAGTATGACGATGTTCTTGGCAAGCTGGTTCCTCTCAGAGCTCTCCCTACCAAGCTGTCCTGGCTTCTGGAGACCAGCCTCGAACTTCCTCCACTGAACATCCCAAAAATAAGACCCAAACCCAAAGTTGAAATTCAACTTCGTTTTGTACAGCTTGATTACTGGGGATATCTGAGCTCAAAACTTGGGTTTTGAAACAACTGCAAATGTCCTGCAGTGTGGAGACAATACTGAAAAGCTCAGTCAGTAGTGGGAACTTGGAAACAAAGAGAATTATGTGGTAATTTTAATACCATAGAAAGGAGGAGCTGCATGGCATTACACTGCCAGAGCAGAGGGAGTGAGAAGAATTTCTTTTGCCCCATGGAGAAGATTATGGAAACCTATCTGAGACCTGTTTCCCATTGCATTCAGGACTGAAAAAGGTAAATTATTGTCAGCAGGATTTCCACTCTCTCATGTGTTGCTAGCTGAAGTAGTCAATGAAATAAGAATTTGAAGTTCTGCTCTCTTTGCAGATGATCTGTTTATAGGAGTATATAGTATGCTTTTCCAGGCCACCAATATGGAAGGATTTTGACGTAATTTTGATTAAAAAACCCAATGTGACATAGTTCTTGCTGCAGGATCTTTTTAACAGCCCCTTATACAAAGAACAAGTGACATCCAAAATGAATGACTGTGGGAAGAGGCTAACTCTCAAAGCCCAGATATTATCACTTTTGTTTACAAACATTTTCTAAAAGCTTATACAGGTGATGAGGCATCTGATGATCTGATTTTGGCATGTGCTTCAAATAGCAGCTGCTTCTGCAGTCAATAAATTCATTCCAAAAGAAAGAAGTGTACCTTCCCATCCACTTCAGTGGGGTTTGCTCAATCACTCAGGCTGTGAAACCTGATGGGTACTCAACGTGGCTTTTGGGCATCTTGGAATTTGTTGAGCACCCCAGAATGTAAGCACCTAAGTAGATAGCTAATTTGCAGTTTTGGAAATCTGGCTGCTTAGTGCCCAGAGTTCTAGGAGCTTAATCCAGAGAGTTTTGTCACTAGTTTTCATTATTTTTAGTTACCTGTCACCTCTGAGATATGCAGTTGGAAATCTATGGTTTTTAATAAGGCTGGAGATAACACAGCTGCTATACCAAAAGTCCATGTCCTCTGCATGGAAGTGTCTACCTTGGCAGAAACCATTGAATATTTCTTTCTATTGCTACTACCTTTCCTGTCCACTCTGTCAGTGAAATGAGCTCCCATGGCACAGCTACCACCCTGACCCATGTGTACTGTGTAGTGACACCAGCAGCGTGCTGAGGTGAGATGCAGCCAGCTCACAGCCTGTAGGAGCTGTAACCCTGTTGTACCAAACCCAATTTGGTTTTCAAACACCTGCGGTGGCTTTAATTTCTGCTCTTATTGTCATTTCTTATGGTTATTTTCTCACACTGCTGTTCAATAAGTTGTCTTGAAACCATTGCTAATGATAGTGACAAATTCCCAATCATTCCTACTCTGGCTTTAGTGTATATAAAATCTACGAGATAGATATACAGCTTGTAAATAAGATTTTTAAAATATATTTTCTGGTGTGTGTTAGAGAAGGCAGACCTTTTGGGTGGGAAATAGTTTCATATTTGTTAAACATATGTAGGCACTAATAAACTAAACCAATTAAAATCCACTAGTTCTATGACATTTTTTAAATTATTCTAAGGCATGCCAAATGCTTACTAGAAGCAAGACAAATAATATAATCATAAAGCATGATGCAGAAAATATCGTGGGCCAAATGCATGTTCATTTTTTTATCTTCATTATGTTTAAACTTTCAGGAAGGAATCTTTTTTTCTTTCACAAATGAATGTTTCCACTTTATTAAATACCTTTTACACTGCATATTTTAATTTAGCATCAGAAAGTGCACACCATACAAAGATAATGTCCTGCTCATATAATTTTGGCTAATTAAAAAAAGCCAAACAAACAAGATCACTGAAAAAAAGGGAGAGAAAAAAGGGAAATTCTTTCCATGTCCCACTGGGTAAGATTTGTAGGCAGGAAGACCACAAGTTTTAAAGAAACAAAGGGGAAAAAATGCAAAACTGATGACTATGGAATCTCTCTCTAGTGATATTTCGTGCCTTCTTAAATGTAGATTGAAAGTAGGTGTCTCTGTGCTTCTGCTCAAAACAAAAAAGAGGAGCTGTGTCCCTCATACTGCTGATTTTGTATGTGGAGGTGATGACTGAAAATGTTAATATTTGTGATACTGACAGGTTTTGAGAAATTGCAAATAGGGACTTGCAGACCCAGGATACTCCTAATCTGTGTCCAATTGGAACCGTTGTGTGGATTTTTCATACTACATACACAGCTGAAAGAAAAATGAGAATTAGGATGGGTACACATTTATTTTTTTATTTGCTTGGCACTGACCAGGCAACATTTTGCTGTAGTTATACTAATAATATATATTCAAAATTTTAGATCAAATTTTTTAAAAATTAAGCTGAATGGTTGGGTTTGAAAACTTTGAAGTGAAACCTTGGAATTGTGAAATGACTACCTGTGTAGGTAAAAAAACAAATCTTGTTCATATTTATACATAAAGAGGCAGGTAACGAAATAGGTCACTTACTTCATCTGCTTAGTGATAGCGCTACTGTTATTTTATACCTACAGTACTCCCTTGAGTCAAATAGAGCTTGTGAGCCATCTTCTCAAATGACAGAAAACTGTAAGCTGGAAGTACTTTTAGTGTGCCTTGGGGATTTCAGTGCAGCAGCAAAGCTGTGCAAACGATTGAGAAGAGCTGAGGACTGACATGCTGAACTTGTGCTTTATCCTGGGGTCTGTAGACAGTGTGATACTGCTACACACTGAGGAGACCACCTCACCCTCACACCCCTTTCCCTTTCCTTTGGGTCCCTCAGTAAGCCCTCACTCTTATCTCAGGGGGAAAAAAGGTACGTATCTTCTTTGTGCTCCATTTCGTCTCTTTTATACACTGTAAAGATCAAGTAAGACCTTTCTAGTGCACATTCTACTTTGCTTTAAAAGACTGTAAAATACTTAGGACAGTTATTTTAAGGTATTAATAGTAAAAATACTGTGAATCAAAGTTAATCAAAGTTAACCTTTAATAGTCAAAATGAGAAGAGATTATATGAGCTATAGGATTTTGTCCTGTAGTATCTATAGCCAGGATAACTTAGTGAGTCTTTAATCATGCCGGATGAACATCTGTACCACTCATTTGAAACCCCTCTTTAGACTCCCCAGCTTTGTGTCTAGACCCCCATCCAACATCCGTTCTTAACATTACAGAATTTTCTTCCTCTCAGGATGTGCATGCCCAGCACTGCATCCCTAATGAAAGAAAAGCCTACAGCAGTGTATTTTCTTTGCCGTGCCTCCTCACTACCTCTGGGAAGCAACCTTGCTGACCTTCCAAGTCCTTCATCCCATGTGTGAAAGATTCAGAAGATCCTTCTGCCTCTGATTCTGGCTCAAGAAAAGTAGCAGGGGCTAAAGATTAAGGTCTTTTTGCAAGTTGCTATAGAAGTTATCAAAAAATACTCTCTTAGCTTCAGAGAACAAACCACTCAGGATAAGTTATGAAGACAAGCCTCAAGTGTTCAGACAGACATGAAGAAGGTGAAGGTAGCAGTTAATCTGCATGCATTTCTATAGTTTAATGGACATATTAACTACAAGAAGCCACTCATCTTAAGTGTGGTTGGAAAAAGGAAGGCAGTTGATGGCAGCACTGCAGAAGCTGGCTTTAAGGAGAACAGAGACACGTGATGTATGATATTATTTTGATTTCTCTTAAAAGGTACTTCAGATGCTTCCTTTTTATACAGCTCCTAAAAATTGAGGTTTGTCAGCAGTGGCAGTATGTCAAAAGCAGGACAGAAAGAGTTAACACTTGATGTTTTATCTTGGAGAAATTGGGCACACGTATACCTTTCGATTACAAGCAGCTCCCTTGATTTTAAGAGGCTGGTGCATATTGTGGCAAGGTGCTTATACATTTGTAGAATTGTGTACTTTGCTTCTGTGCTTTTTAGATGCTTTTTAGGCCTGCTCCTGTCTTGATTTGTGCAGGGTTTTTAGCATAAGAAATGAAACACTGTTAGTGGAATGGCTCAGAAATTATTTTTCTGATAAATGGATTAATTTTACCCAGATTTGCCTTTTCATTGTTTTCTGAAGCAGCTCACTGCAAAACCCTATTTAAATTATCAGGTTTTATGAATAGTATTCTCATACAAGCATTTTACCACACAGAGCCACTAGAATGCAATGTGTCTCTTTGTCCCATTTCAGTGGTGTGATCCACTCACTACATATACTTGTGAATGTGAGTCATGTAAATAAGAGCCTAGCTTGTTTGCTTCTAGCAATGAGGAGAGAGGATGGCTGAATTTAGTCACATATGCAATTATGCTGGAGATATCTTCCATAAGCGTGTAGCTCAGAGAATTCCTTTCTCAGGAAGAACAAAGTAAAAACTAGATCAAAATGAAATTTTCTTTGAGAAAATATCTATTTTTGCATTACATACTCTCAAGAAATTTTGAATTAAAAGATACTCCTGAACAACCTGATCTATCTTTGAGGTTAGTGCATCTCAGCAGAAATTGAGCTTGGGTCTGCAGTTGAGCAGGAGGTAGGCTAGAAAACTTCCTCTTCTCTTCCAATTTCAAATATTTTGTGATCTTGTGGATCTAAAGGGTGGTAAAATTGCTTTCTGCCTCTACTTCTGGTTTATAATTCTTCCACAGAAACAGAAGTTCCAGTTCCTTTTTAAACTCCAGTAGCCTCTCCCTATTTAGTGTGTTATATTGCTGAGAAGCTTAAAGATCCTGGCTAGTTTTTCCTCAAAACTAGTTTTACATTAGATGTTTTGGGGTTTTGACTTAAATTTGATTTGTAATGAAAACTGGTATTGAACAAAGGATTTTTCTATTGGCCACCACTTCCAGTTTTAAAATTAAACCTACCCAAAAGTATTTCTAGTGTGCTGAAGACCCAGGCTCCAAATCACATACTCCTCAAACAGCCAAGTTCAGTAAGAAAGGAAACAGACATTTTGGTTGAGATTTTATAGTACTTATTTTTTAAGACGTTATACCTATATATGATGAACCCCTAAAAAGTAAAAGCTAGAACAGAGCCAAGAATGGGTATCACAAATAGAAGCAGTTCTTTATTTCAGTGTTGCATCTGCCTCATGAAAGGTAGGCATTTTATATTTCCACTCATTATTAAGGTCGTCTGCTGCTTCCAAAGATGGAAGTGACAATAAGAAAAATTTGCATTGTATTTCAAGAATATGTTTACAAAATATGTCACCTCTCACATGTAAGTGTGAGTTTTATGGGAAGAGCAAAATATAACAATAAAACCTGCCAGACTGAAAATTTACAGGCTGTTTTCTTTCATGATGGCAGATTCCTCTGGAATTCTGTTGTCAATTTACAGCCATGAAAATGACAGCATTAGGTATCACCATGCACAGTCATACCTATGCTAGGAGAAAACAAAGTGGGCACGATTTTAACAAATGCAATAGTCCTACACACCAGCTGCTTGCAGACTCCTTTCTTGTCTCAGAAGCACATTTGAAGAGTGAGATAGATGCTTCTGGCTTGCTGAAATAAAGACCACATGCGAATCTCTTCTGCTGGGAGTCACTTTGTCATCAGGGAAGTGTAAGACAACAAGTAATTTTACTTATCTCTTTAAGTGATGTAGAGGTGCAGGTCTAAAATCCATGATTCATATATTTATGTCGTGGGGGCTGGCAGCAGTCACTGGAAGTGGTCCATACACCGAGAAAGGGATTGTGCCCTGTCGTTTTTGCTGCTTTTAGCTAGTTGAGAAAGAGCTTAGAATAAAGGCTAAGATAAGTGCAAAGTTAAGAATTTGAAGAAAAAAGAAATTGAACACAAAGACAGAGAACTGGTAAAGATGTTCCTCAGCCAGATCACAGAGCTGGGATGCTACTGGTTTTTTTAGCCCCCATTGGTATCTCTTCCCACAGGGGCACAAGGATTCTCCCATGGGTAGCTGCTCTGAGAAGAGGTGTTCAGGATGGATGGTTCAACAGCATGCGGTATTGCTTTATTCACTTTTCATTTTGGAAAAGACTGAACTCTTTATGGCTGCCTTCAAGCCCCCCTCAGAGGGTGAAACCATCGTGAGTTCTCCTTTAGGGCAATCAGCAGAATGTTAAAGCTCAGGAAGCAGTAAAAGAAGTGAAAGGTGAGATAAGGGATGCAGGAGCATCCCCTTGTTCCCTTGAGCTTCTCTTGAGCAGCATCAAGCATTTGTGTGATGTCAATATTAGTTTCAGACAGTTTTTAGTAACATTTTGGGACAGAAGGGAATAGAAGTTGAAAGAAGATCTAGGGTTTTTTTGTGCAGAAGAGGCCAAAGGAACAAATAGCAATATTTTAATTTTATAATTTGGAAACCCTTCTCTCTCATCTCTTCCTGCTGTAAGGGATGATTTTGAAATCCTTCACATGTGTTGACTTCTCATATTCTCAATCTCTTTGTTGTGTCTTCCTTTGTCTTGCTAAGTGTCTCCTTAAGTGACTTGTTCTTTGTTTCAGAGAGTTTCTCTCCCTTCACCTGGTATATTAAGGCTTAATTTTTACTTCAGCTCTGGACATTATCAAGGTTTTAATTTCAGAAAATCTGCAAAATGTGTTACAGTGAGAGGTGCTAGGCCATGTGAGTGGTAGACAAGATAAATTCCTTTTCACCCCCTTTGAGAAAGCAAAATGTTGCTTGCCTGTAGTCAGATAGGGAGCCAAATAATTCAAAAATTTGTGTAAGAGGATAAAACAATAATGAGGCTATAAGAGAGCAAAGTATTTAAAGTATAGAGAAAAACCCAACACTGTAGTAAATTAGGAACTCAGAATGAAAAAAGCTATCTTGTTCTGATCCAGAACCACCAGTGGGAGCGGCAGGGTTTTTGTTTACTTCAGCGAGTTTTGGAACAGAACCTAAACAACTCTAGTGTCTAAATCATTCATAAGACAGAGTAGATTTTTACTTCTTCATTTTGGGTAGGGAAAATTTCATGTATTGCTTTGGGTTAATAAGACAGCAAGGCACCTTATCCATCCTCTTAAAACCATTCATCTTGTGAAGTCTGCCTCCTGGAATTGTGTATTTGTTTCTGTTAAATACTCAGCCTTCTTTTTGTCCTTTGAGTTTTTCACCCACTCATTTTCACCATCAGCAGTGGAAGTCCTCATTTCTCATGTCTGAGTGGGATAAGAGGTGAGGGAGTTGATGGTGGAGGCCTGCTCACAAAGACAGGGTATTTCTCAGATAGTGTTAATCTCATGTACTCTCATATCTGTGTCCAGCAGGGAAGTATTTAGAAAGCTGATTATGTATTAAACATCAGAAATGAGACACAAAGTTGACAAGATGTCTAAATTACTAAGGGCACGGGTATTGGCTAAATACTGACCTATTTGGTAATAATTCTTAGTATTTCTATATGTTACATTTTTAATTCACTGTGCACATTTGAACTAATTAATGCCTTCAAATATCCCCGCAACATATGGAAGTCTTTTCTAAAATTTGAACAACAGGAAATTCAGAGATGGAGGTCTGGAGATCAAAATTTTAAATGCAGATATGGGTATTTGACCTCCACAAGGTCTGTGTCAGTCTTATGTATAAATTGATGCATGTAGAATGAGCTACACTTGTTAGAAGATTTGGCCTAAATGACTTATCCAAGGTCACAGAAATCGGTGGCAGACCTGGGAGAGGATCTGAAGAGTGCATCTTTAAATGTAAAAAGCATCTGAGGTATAAAACTATTTCTGTTTTTAAGTGCATTATGCCCTGTGAATTTTGTAATGAAAATAATGAATATTTTCATTCTGTTCTTGAAAAAATTCGATCTAGTGCCTAAGACATGAAATGCTGCAGCTGCACTGGATCGACCCCATGGTGTACACAAACTAGCACACCCTGTGACTGTGTCCAGGAGTTTGCACTGGTACTGTTGCAAACTACTTAGAGTGGACTTGTCACTGCACATCAATTACCTGTTGATCAATACACTTTGGTAAAAGCAAAAGGGCATTGCACTTTGTCAATTATTGTACTTCTTTCTCTCTTTATAGGAGCAGACTGCCCTCCCTTCATAAGAAATACTCCAGGAAGATTGAAAAGGGTGAGGATCTCCTCAGAGGCCCTGGACCTACAAGGTCTAACTTCGAGGCTGGCTGTGCTTTGAGAAGTTTGGACCAATGACTTCTAAAAGTTACTTCCAAGCTGAATCCCACTGCAATTTGCCCTCAGTGGAATCATTGTGTGGGAAGGGGAAGAGGTAGAGACTATGCAGTGGATAGATACAGAGACTATTCACTGTGCAAGAGGTGAGCTAGCTCCCCATGTATCTGTAGAATGGGATTAGCACCCTCTTGCTTACCACATGGGCCCCCTGCTAGGTTACCACTGTAAAATACCTCACTGGGTGAGTAGTGAAGATCTGGGAACTAATTATGGGAAGTGGCTAACAAATATCTTGTCTTGTCAAACGGTGTCAGCTGCCATTGCTGTCAGCGGGAGGGAACAGCACACTGCACTTCCCAAGCAGTTCTCAGCTGGTTGCAAGTGATACTCAGGTACACCTCAAATTACTTGAGAGAAGTACTTAACTTTTTCTCTTTTCTACCTGCTCATCTTTACAGTGTTTTCTTTGCCTGATGCCTTTTTACTGATGCCTGTAAGACAAAACCTGCCCCCTTGTGCTGCCCAGTGCTGATAGAGTGCCCTTTCCTTTCTGAGGGTATGAAATCTTTCCTCAGTAACTTTGAGATGTGAGTAATGCCACTCCATGCAACAACCACCAGATGGTAATGAAGAGCAGAATAGTTGTGTGTCTTCTGTAGATTTAGTATATTACCACAATGGCAAATTTTGCTTTTACAAGCAGAGCTTACAGGTCTAAACACCAATTTGTTCAGCTGTTTACCTCTGGGCCAGTCTGCTTGGCAGCTTTATTTGCATAAAAGCCTTAATCATTCTGTTAGTTTTTATACTAAAATATGTGAAAGGATGTGCTCTATATCCAATGCACAAATGCTGATATTATGATTTAGTACAAAAATGTTCTCATTATGAGGAATGTTTTGACTGTATATGGTGTACCACTATATGAGCTATCTCTTGTAAGAAGGTAGATGCAGAACACCTTTAAGTGACTGTATCCCGTGCTTCTTCTGCTGCCATTATATTTCTCCAAATGTCATGAAGGATGTACCTCTTTCAAGGTAAAAAGTCTGTTGCTGTGCATTCTTGACATCAGCAAAGGGAGCAGCACTGAGAAGCGAACCAAACCAAAGCAAAGTTCTTAGCTGAACATCATTGTCAGTGAAGAGGTGGTGTTGAGCACAGCTCGCCACCCCCCCAGCATGGCAACATGATGAGGGAAGAGCAGCATAAACCGAGCCTCTTAGGTACTGCTAGCCCCAGACTTTTGAGAACCAGAAGTCAGCCCTACAGAGTTAATGAGATTCAGAAGTCTCAGTTTTACTTACCTGCCTGCAGGTATTTTGGGTTCTTTATGCAGTACCTTGTAAACCATCTAGGTCAAATTTTCAGGTTTTTCCTGGTGTTATACAACCTAGAGACTTTGTAACTCTTTCCTTTCTTCCTTTCAAAGAAAAATGAGGCTCTTCCTCCTTTGGTGCAAGCCAGGTACCAGAAAGGCAGAAAGAAAATCATCAGAGCTATTGCCAATGGCTTCGCTGTGAGTCAAGGGCCAGATCTGTGGCTTCAACGGAATATTTAAGTCAATCCCTTGGTATCTGCCCGTGGCTCATAAACTCCTGGGATTGCTAGACATAAAATGACTGGGAACAATGAAGCCTTCCAGGAAGGCAGTTTGTTGGTGCATCTTTTCTCTTGTTCCTTCTGGGACCAGTTGCCAGCAGCAGGATGCAGCTGTCTTAAAACCAGTAGGCAGAGCAGCTGACTCTACCTGAAAGCAGGAATCTGAAGGAGACTGCAAGTGGGAGCATCCAGCCTTCCTCCTCTCTCCTTCTGAGCTATAGCAGCCCCCATAACCTCCCCCTGCCTCAGCCCCTTGCCCCTCTCTGCCCTGCCTGTCACTTCTGAATGCAGCAGAAAGCTTGCAACTGTTGCTCGTGGCAACCAAAATTTTTGACACATTTTGCATTAAACATGGGAGTCCTGACAGGGGAGGGCAGGATAGAGGGCAGTGGCTTTCCCACTCCCCACAGCCTCGGCTGCCATGTCCTTCACCTCAATGAAACAGAGACAGATATGTATTTCTTTTAGTAAAATCTGCGTTTCCCCCTGCATGAAGAGGGTTATCATCTTACTTTTCTGGTGATGCCCGTTTTAGAGATAGAAATCAGGAGAACTCCTTGATTGCCTGCTTTGCCACTGAGGACACGACTGTAACTTGTCGTGAGGGCCCTGGCTGCAGATGTGACATGGGTCAGAGTCATGCCAAATTACATGAGTGTGTGTGCCAGGAAAGGGTCAGATGTGAAAGAAGAGATGAAGGCACATGAATCCTCTAGTGCTTTCTTGGTGACATCACTTTTTGTCCCAAATTGCAGTTCCTGCAGTGAATGCTTCCACAAACACATTTCCATTGCAGTGTGTAGAGTAGAGGTCCCCTTAAATATGAAGTTCACAGTTTACCTCCTTAAACATCCATGTGTCAATCACTATAATCCATATAAATCTTCTCGCAATCAGTAATAGCAATATATGCATGTGTATCTGTGTAAATAAATAAATAAATAAATAAATAAATAAATAAATATGGTACTTAAAGGATTTTCTAGTCTTATTCCAATCAATCAAGGACATGTGTGTTAAAATAACCATGGTACTGTAGAGCAGTCTTGTAAATACCATATGTCAGAGGAAAAAATACACAGCTAAATGCATGTCAGCATCAGCTCCTGCAGTTTCGTAGGAGTTCTGGCCATGGAAGTGAAGCAAAGCTGGGCCAGCTGAAGGTTCAGTTTTCCATAGAGCTTATGTGGTGCTCTGAAAAGACAGATGTGGAGGTGACTAGAAAATTGACCTGGGACACAGCAGACTGGAATTCAGCTCCTGTTCCGCTGCAAATTTCTTATATTGGAAGCAGTTACATTTCATACATGTTGTTGCATTGCCACTAAAGCTTTTTGTATCTCTATTCCCAGCAAAATAGAAATAACACTCTTTCTTGTATTCACTCCTTACTTAGTCTTGTTTATCTAGACTGTAAGTGCTTTAGAGAGGTAACTGCATAGGTAAAAACTTTGTAATCAGATACTGAAATAGGAACCTGGAAAGAAAACTTCTAGAACTACATCAAGAAAGGGAACTACAGGGAAACTGGAATTGGCAGAAGAGCCAGGAAGAGCTTATGCATCTATTTTACTGTTCCCAGAGCAGAACTTAAGTTTCAATCAATAGACCCAAAATCCACATTCCTTAAACATAAGCACATCACTAGAGGTGCAGTCAAGGCCCACAGTGTCCTGGTATTCCCACTGATTGAAAATTCTTCCCTGAACAGGTAGTAAAGACTTTCCCTGAACTCCAGATCAAATTTTTGATAAAGCAAAGACATGTAGGTTTGCATGATCTCTTTAATCAGTGTGGATGATGGAGAAGAAGGGAATGAAAGACACTTTAGTTAGTACAGTAAAGGTATCCATATCTACCAAAAATGGGATTGGGGTATGCATTTTCCAAAGAATGAATACTCAACCCCTGATTTTTTTGAAAGGATGTATGTGAAGACAAGTTGTTTGTTCAAGACTGTAAGAAACTCGATTTATATGGATAGAAACGAAAAAATCCAAGAAATCAATGACTTAGCTATTTAGATAAAGAAACATTGAGATACTTGGCAGTGATCCCAGTTTTATGTTCTGTTTTCTAAGAGTTAGAGGTTTTTAACTATGCAAGATATAGCTGGGCATTAAAGATTTTCACAGCCTTTTCAATATTAGCTGGTATGTCTTCATGGATTTGATGTCAAAATTAAATCAGGTAAAAATCAGCTGAATAATTAATATCTGCTGGGGGAAGAGATGGAACCTATAATTTACCTATATAACCAGTAGTGTTGGTGGAGCCTATAGTTTACAAAAGGAAAAAAAAAGCCAAACCAAAAAATACAAACCCATAAAGGTTAGATAATGACTAACACAAGAAAATAACTGACTTCCTTTTTCTTTCCACTTAATCTGATGGTAAAGTAGAAATGGGAACAGTGATGAGAAAATCTGCTTCTCTGTGTTGTGACAAATAAAAAATGATTAAGCTATACTTAAGATCCATAGCTTTGGATAAACCTGCTTTTGAGGCTTGGCCAGAATGTCTGTTTCATCAAAAAATCATTAGTAGGATATATCAGTATAGGGACAGTAAAAAAAAAAAAGAGAAATCTATTTAAAAAATTCAAGTGCTTTCTGAGCATATGGAGCCTGGCAAAAATATTCCTCTTCTTACAATAGTCCCCGATGGGTGAGATTTCTTCAGAGAAATCTTGGAAGAATTGGTGGTAAAAGCTGGAGAAGCTGGGAAAATGCTGAATTCAGCAAACACTTTTGGGGACCATCAATCCAGCCTGTGACCACTAAATCCTTCTTGGAATCATCAAGTTATTTTAGAGAGATGATATAACCCAGATATTGTATGAAGAGATCAAAGACCATTTGAAGCAGTACTTTTCAAAACAGCATACATCTACTGGTGACAAAGAAGCACATCCAGAGTTTCTGTGTGTCTATACTACAAATATATTACCAAAAAACCCCTAGAATAGCTCTTAAGTTGTAATTCAGAAAACACTAAAATTAAGCAGGGCAATGCATATATCAGAAGCAATAAACAAATACTCAGAGGTGCTATATGTGGCTTACAGGACTGTTTACTGTTATTTTGAACTGCTTTAAGTTTCCTTCAAGTCTAATTCTGCAAAAGCTTCATCAATCTACAAATTATACTGTTTTTCAGATATTAAGGACAACAGTCTGGTTTTGGTATTATTCTTATGGATTTTTTTTATAGTCATTGCTGGATTTACTGGAGATATTAAACACTCATAAATTTGAGATGTGCTAGAATTAATTTTCTAGATTTGGAGAAAGTGAATTTTCATTTAGTTTTGGCACTTGTAGGGGTGAATGCACTCACATGGCATCCGGATACTGCATCAATACAACCTGAGGCAGGCTTGGTGTGACAGGAGGGCACAATGCCTAAATTTTCTTAGAAAAAACAACACCGGCACCTTATCAGAAGCTACGAGCATTTCTTCCCCTTGCATGGCATCTCCACAAATCTTGTAACCTGATGTTACCTTCACTGAATGTTACTTCAGTTACTTTACTGAAGTACCTGTACTGAAGAGACAAAAGGTATCAATAATACTGTTCTTTGTTCTAAAGAACTTGAAAATAATTCAAAGACCATCAGATTTGATGAAAGGAGGAGTTTCTTTGATTTCTAGCTGTAGCAGAACTACTGACTCCAGGCATGGATTTGAGAGCGGGTTGTGCGATAGCATTTCTCATGGCATTCGTGTGGTGAGATCATCAATGGTGAATAGCACTCAACTTTTCTAGTTCAGTCCATGCAGGTATCTATACATATCCAGAAGGTATTAATCTAAACCCAAGGGTGTCCCCAGCTCTGCCTGGATGTTTGTTTTCTTCCTCAGAAGCTGCAGTGAGTGACAGTGCCATAGAGCCACATTTTGCTCCAAGTTTGTGACTAGCCAGCAGGATTCTGCCCAGTTCTCAATTACCCTCTATTGCTCTCACTTTAGTTTTTTGAGTTCTGCCAGAAAAATTTTACTGAGGTATTCCTATATAAGATAATCTCACTAGAAAATATTTGCAATATCCTGCAATAAGGGATTACTTTTTATTTCAAGGGAGAAAAACTAGACGCGCTTTTTACTGGAGGCCAGTTCTAAGTATCCCCCTGGCATAGTCCATGCTAGAGCAGAAGACTGATCCAGAGAAACAAATCACACTTTACAGAAGATCCCAAGTGGCTGATTAAGCCAGAGAAACTTATCTGACTCTGGTGAAATTAGACTTCTGAAGAGCTGTGCATCCATCTTTCTGTTGCTCCTCACCAGATTGCTAATGGAGCCAGAGCAGTGGACTCTGGCTGTCGTGCTGGTTTCCACCTGTGTGTGGAGTTAAACAGGCAACCCCCAGAGCTTCATCACAAGAGCTGAAGTGACCTTGGTGTGACATCCTACTGTCTGTGTTGTCCAGGTTTGTAAATACTGCACAGGGTGTGTGTGCCGTCCATAGGCAGGCTGCCCCACTAAGTGATGGTTTGGCAGCACATTTGTCATTCCACTAAGGCAGTCGGATCAGGATCCTGTAAAGCAGTCAGGAGATGAGGATCCTTGTCAAAATCTCAGGAAGCAGACTAGTAATCTGCAGAGGCCTAAATAGGGCTTTTAAAATTGGAAGCAGAACTGACTGCCTAGACAGAGTTTTTGAAAGATAAACAGCGTAAGCAAGCTAAATGGATTTCAAGCACAGCTTTAATTGTTTTTCAAATGAATCAGCAAAGGGCACCCTAGCTGGAACAAGCTCTGAAGTACAATCAGGAAGATTTCAAGTGTACAGTAGTTTTGAAGATAATCAGGCATTTCAGTGCTAAACGATAATGTAGTAAGTAATGAATAAAGACTTTTTACTGTAGGCATTGACAGTGCTGTAGTTTTTGAGTCAATTACAATACCTGCCCTATGTGCATGATGAATTTCACCACCCTCATTAAACCTGACATGCACACTGATTTTCAAACCTCAACAATTGTCTCTGCAGCACATTTGATCAGAAGAACGAGTTGTCTATTGCCAATATTTACTGTGTGTGGAACACCCCCCATTCTCTTCCTTTCCCCAGTCCTCCCCTCTTCACCCAACCATACCAATAGCCTGTGACAGACTAACAACACTTCTGAGTATATTTTATTGTAATTCATCAGAATCCCTTGGACCTTGCATAATGGATTTTTTTTGGGTCACCAAATCATGCTTCCTAATTATAGGAATGATAAGAAAAGAAAAAAGAAAAAAACCACCAGATATAATGTGAAACGACTCCCTTATTCTGGCATTTTTTTTTTTGCGTTTAGAAACCTGGGATAACCCACTCGCTTCCATCTGTTTTGGGCGCGCTCTGTTTTAACCTTGAAGTCAAAGCTTTCCTTCACCTCCTCTTCCTACTTCTCTCCTGCCAGCAACCTCTCCTACTGGAACGGAGAGACCCTCCTGCTCCCAAACCCACCTCGCTGGGGAATTAATCGCCCCCGCCCGCCCCCGCTCTCCGTTCTGTTCCCTTCGCGGGGAGCAGAGGCGATCGGGACGAGCGAAGACTCCGCCACCGCGGTCACCCCCGCGACGCCCCCAGCCTCCCTTCCCGCAGCGCCAGCCCACCTCCGCACCGCCACCGGTGGCAGCGGCGGCCGCCGGCCGGGCCGGGAGGGGAGC
>VZTR01016864.1:99381-119067 GCA_013400775.1 Chaetops frenatus | reverse complement strand
CCGCTGCTCCCCGCGGGCTCCCGGCGGCTCCGCTCACCCGCACCCTCTTTGCCTCGCAGTCTCACCGGGCCGCCAGGGCAGATCAAAAAAGAGGAGAAATTGCGGCCGGAGAATTTCACCAGCATCCTGAACAGCCTCCTGGATGGCTATGACAACCGGCTGCGACCGGGATTTGGGGGTACGGTGGCGGCGCGGTGCCGGCGGCGGGCGGGGGGTCGCTGGGCAGGGGCGGGGGACGCAGCGCTCAGCGCTCGGACCGACCCGTTACTGATCGAAAACGTGGGGGTGTGTCCCCACTCAGTGCTCCGGGGTCCGAACCCTCCGGAAAGGGCCGGCAGCGAGGCGGCAGCGCCTGGCCCGAAAGCCCGGGGGTGCTGCGCAGTCCCGGCCGTGGGGGCCCCGCTGGGGCGGTCCCGGGCTCAGCCCCCGCTTTGCTGCTCTGCCCACATCCCAGGCTCAGGCTGCTACTGCTGCGCTGGAGGAAAAATAAGCTCTGAAGCCGGTGTGCGTTGGCTTAGTGAGGATGGAGGGACCTGTCTAACACCCAGATTCTTGTTCTTGGCAGGTTTTGACCCGTAAATGCCGCGATCGGGTCTTAATAGAAACAAGTGTACTTTTACCAGCCTGGGAGGTTAGGTCTGATGGATTCTGTTCCACTAGTTAGGGAAAATCAAAGCTCAGGTGCCTGAGCACGCCAGTTCTTTACCACAGTTGCTGAAATACCAGCTTCGTTTTAGAAGTAGTAGACTTAATTGCTCTATAGGAATTAGATGTGGCAGAATTTCAAATTTGCCTTCACCTGTTCTCTGCATGTGAGGATTTTGGGCCTCTTCCTTTCCCTAGGCTGTTAAGATGCAGTTTTGTGATGCTGAAGAAGCAGCCAGACTTGCTGTTCTTTATGATTTTGATGTTTTTGTGTAGGGACTTGGAACCACAAATTGTTAGGATCCAGGCAAAATAAAAGTTTATTTTGTAATCTGCAATGAAGACACTAAAAACGTAAATTTGAAAGTAAAAATACTGTTAAAAATATTTATGAATAAATGCTACAGCCCTTTTTATGATGCTCGAAGCTATAACAAGGTTTTTATAGGCTGCTTCCAATACAGGATTGAATGAGATCCTTGCGTAGGTTGATGTTGCGAAATACTTTTCTTCCTCCTCTGAAAGTACCTTCTCCGTACATGTGATCCATCCCCACTGACATGTATGCCAGCACATTCCCCACATGCCATATGCAGTGCTCACATGCATGATCCTGGTTGTTAAAGGACAACACCTGGCACCATGGGCCACTCTTATTATTTTGAGTGTATGGAATAAATGAGGCCTTCTTAAGTTAGCTTGCACATTAAGTGAGAAGGAAGCTAAATTTATTAACACCCGGAGGAGTCATTGGGAACTTACAGTCTTTTGCAATTTAGTCTTTGCAGAGAGGTTACAGACACTTCTGCACGCGTACAAGAGATGTGCTAAGTTTGGCATCATTTTAGGTTGAATGCCAACTAATTAGTCATCTAGCAAAAATGCTTTATGAGCATTATCAGATTTCCAAAATTAAACAACTACTAAATATGTAATATATGGTGATCTTTATTTTAATACAGTTGTCCTTTGCAGGATGTTTTGCAAGAGTAGTGTGGCAGACTTTGAGCAAAACCTAACCAAGGAGAAAAAGTTCATTGTATTTCACATTGGCAGTTTTGAAGAGATGAGGGAGGAAATACTCCCAGATTTCAGCCTGGGGAAAACACTTCTGGGTCAACATTTCACAAAATGGATATTATTTTGCTTCTTCCTTCCTTATAACCATCTCTATGGTTTACATTTAGCCACTCATCTTTGAGTTTCAAACTTTTAAGTAAAACATGGGGGGAAAATGCTTTCTTTTAAAAAAGGATGCTTGCCTCCCTAGCTCTTTACAGTGAAAATTATCTACACCTGATTTAAGAAGAACAACTTTGGATTAAAAAAAAATCAAACAACAAAACCAACCAAAGAGAAATTTCTGTAACTGATCAGATTTCATTTTTTGACATTTTTCAGAGTAATAACTACAGACTCTTTATTGAAATACAGAATATCAACTTCTACCTATATTTTGGGGTTTTTTTTCCTCCTAAATCTTTATCAGAAATCGGATTTGTAGTTTAAAAGCGGGTCACTTGCTAGTTTATAGCATTGCAAACAAAATGTCAGAGGGGATGGTAATATTTAGAGATGTAAAGTATAGTATGTTTTGGTAGTGTTAAAGCTACATCATTTTCTGATGAACAGCAGAATACTTATTTTTGTTTTCTTCTTGAAGCTGATTTACCATCTAGTTTTCACACGGCCTGAAATAAAATGAAGGTTTTATTTTAAGAACAAAAGGCCTCACAGAGGACTAACTGATGCTGATTTTAAACTTCAAATTGATGAAAATATTGCTAATTCTGGCACAAATTATGTTTAAAATCAGACTGGGGGAAGTAGCCAAATTCTGAATTTTGCTGGCATGTTCCAGAGTCACCACAAATAAAAATACATGAAGATAATTCACATGCAGAGCAAAGTAGAAAATGTTTGATTTTGGAAATTTCCCACAACTGGATCAAAATTCTCCATACTACCATTAATTTGCACAATTTTTGGTAGTTGTGGAGGAGGAGTTAAGTTGCCTCAGCATGCTTACAAATGTGGATGTGGTCTACTGGGAGAGTTGTGAACCCCAGCAGAGTATGTGGAAACTTCTCTTGGTGGTACTTACATAGGAACATGGCATATGTTGAAGGTTAATTGCAGAATGAAGTTCCCCATGTCATTGGATTGACACCTTGCATTATAAATTCACTTTATTAAGTGGATTTAATAAACTTAAAAAGTTGCTGTCACCTTACTAGGCACTGTGAAGTTTGGTAGTACGAAAAACAAAACCAGAAAGGTTTATTAAACAGGTTACTAAAGACCATTTAAGTGAAAGTTCCCTTTGAGTTTGGGCTAGGGTAGAATCTAAAGAGAGAAGCAAAGAATTATCACCTAGAAACTGAAAGAAGTAAAGCACAATGGGCAGTTTCATGTAGGAAAGGAGAAACACTGCAGCTGCTGTCAGGAAGACTTTAAACACATAAGAGTTTTGAATTTGAGTAGATGGAAAGTATTGAGGGACTAATGAGTAAAGTAATGCTGTATGATGTTTGAAAATAGTGTGATGGAAATGAAGTTAGTTCATTCCCTACATTGTATGCTCTGTTACATCATTTTCCTGAATTTCAGCATGCAATTTATAATCCAAGTGGGTTTCCTGGTCAAAACCACTCTATAAAAACAGTGCTTTTACAGAAGCTGCTTGTGGTGTCATTAATTAAAATCGTCTGCTGGAAAACTTCAAGAGTGCTACCATAGTACTATTTTGATTCAGCCGTAAAATGTGAAGTAAAAGACTTTTAGCTAAACCCTGTCTCCAGATTTCATCTGCTTTTAAAAATTTCGTGTATTACATGAAGAAAAACTATAGAAAGTTACACAAGTAATTTCTGTGAAAATCACCTTATTATTTTTCTAGTGATTCGTTTTAAAGTGACAGTAGAAGTCCAAAGTCTTTGAAAGCGGCATTCTTCACTTGAAAGAAAAGGCCTGGGTCTGATTTGCCATTTTAAACCCTTGCATGGTTTCAGAATTTACCTGAGTGACTCTTGACATTAGCAAGAGCCTCCAAGAGCTGATTCAAACCTGTATTGGATGTTAACTTCAAAAAATGTAGCGGCGTCTTTGAAATTTTTGTGATAGAGTAAGTAATTACACTTAAACCTGAACTTTGGGATGTAGGAAGGAATAAGGAGACTGAAGCTGATGAGGGTGACAACACTGTATGCTGCCATGTACCGCCTAATTTTAGTGAATTGTGCCTTTTAGAGAACATCTGATCTCTGGCATCTTGCTTGTAATGGCCACTTATGTGGGCAGACCAAAGAAAGAAAGTGGTGTGACTTGCCTCCTGCCCAGGGTTCTTAGGTAGGCTGTGAAACTCCCTGACCACATGGCCCACAGCCTGTCACTGGTGCATTGTGGTGTGGCTGCCCATCAGCTGGGGAAAGCTGGAGCCCTCTCTCCCTTCCCAAGTTCTGTTCATCTGTGTGAGGTAGAACCTGGCATAAGTTTTGAATCTCGCTATCAGCTACTGGGGTTAGCTCTGTGGCTTTCTCATTGGAAATTGGCACATATGCTGCTGACCCCTGAATAGAACGAACAGGACTGTGTTCATTCATTTCCCTTTTTCTTCCTCCTTTTGTATTCTTTCTCGTGATCTTGTAACTGTGGAAGTGCAGCTGAGCACTTGGTGGAATTAAGGGAATATTGGCCATTGTCTCTCCTAGGAAGGGTAGGAGAAAGATTCTCTGCCCCATCTAATGAAGCTGATGAACAGCATTTCTGAAGAGTTTCATTTCCTGTCTATGCAGGACTTCAGTCAGAAAATAAACACAGAATACATTTGAAGAGCAAAGGCACTTTTCTCTTTTTAGAGAAAATAAAAATGTCTACATGATTATTTGCTCTTACTAAGGAACTCAAGCATACCGTAAAGGTTCCGTTGCTCAGCATAACAGATATTGTAATTTCTTTTTACTATTTGGTTTGCAAATGGACTTGAAGTGAGCATTGAAAAGTGAAGCAGATAATTTTTTTTTCCTGCCATTGTCCATCCTTTCTCAGCTGGTGAAAGCTGATGACTCAAAGCTTAACAGGATATGGTGTTAGATACCTGTAGGTGACAGATTTGAATTTGGCCTCGGTTAGTAGTGCTTGAAGTCATTACCATCTGTCTGTTGTTCAGTGATCTGTATAAAATTAGCTGATATTCTTAGTCCAGTTCTTAGTAGACAGGTGTCCACATCGTGAAATCTGGCACCAGTGTCAGGCTTATTGGCTGTCTCAGCAGAGATGTTTTGCTGATAAATAGGCAAAGAAACAATAATCTCCTAATTTCTGGAGGTATACTTTTCCCTTTTCAGGTTCAGATGTGCTGATGGATGAACATATGTAGAGACAAAGGTTATTGCGTGCTGCTGTGTTTGTTGTATTGTCTTTTGGTGGAGAATGTAACTCGTGTTTGAATTCTGCATTAATTTTTTTAAAATGCCCTACCTACTTCTGGCTTCCAAACAGAATTCTTACATATAGCAGCTGTTCTTTCTGATAGGATGAAACAAGAGAACATGTTTCATATGATGTTTTTTTTTTCCTTTTTATCCCTTACTTAAAAAATGTCAACCCTATTCAGGCAGCAAGAATTTGGAAAGAGAAAGCACCAAATCTTTCACATATAGTTATATTTAAAAAAAAGTCTGTAGCAACTACTTTTTTTTATGTAGCTGTAGGAACTGATGTAATATGATTTTATGTGGTTTATATATCCTGGGATTGATCTCATAATAGCAGTAATAACTGCATAGCATTTAAATTTTACTTTATATGTTGAAACATTTGTATAGACTTGTTAATGTTTCTGATTAGTTGTGGGACCCTTGATGGCAAAATTTGCAATATGCAGAGAGAAAGCCTGTGCAGGATTTGAGTGTTTACATACAGCAGAGATCTCTGCAGTGACAGTTGCCTATGGAGACGCAGGGATAATGGAGCCCGAAGTCTTTCACTGGGAACTGTGCTGCAGTTCAACCCATATGTTGACATAAAATGCATGGGAGAGCTCTCTTATGTTCCTCTTTCCAGGGTTAGGGCCTGGCATCACTTCTTCAGCCCACATGTAACATCTGTAACTGAACTATTCTGGCTTTTTGCAGGGGTTGCTTTTAATCCTGCCTGAGCTTCTTTAAAACATATTATCTTGCAAGCAGTGATTCAGACTTAACTGTTCTCACTGCAGTGTGTAGGACTCTCCTCCTATTTCATTGACATAAAAATACACACCAGTATGATATAAATAGTTCTTCAGCATTCCTGGAGATTTATGGTGGATAGATGCTTTGTGACGATCCATTGAGGGGTAAGCCCAAATGGTCATATTTGAAGTTAATTGGCCTTCTTACAACTCACTGCATTTTATTGCCAGTAATAGAGCGTTAAGGATTCTAATAGGATCTTCTGCTTGCAGAGCCTGAGTTGATTAAGTGGTGCAACACATTCGTTTTGGAGGGCTGCTTAAATCACCAGTAAAAGTAGGTTAGGTGACTACAGATCACCTCCTCGTTGACAGGAATTCCCACGTTTAATAATAGTTTAAAAAAGAAGCAGCAGCATGACTCACTATACCCCCACTATTGTTACCAACTGGAGTTATGTTTTCTTCTAGAACAAGAAGAATAAGAGATAGGTATTGGTGTCGCCATAGATACTCCTGGGTTGGCATTAAGTACTGGGATGTGCTAGAAAATCCAAGATTTGTCATTTCACAACTGTTAAGGCCAATGTAGGTGGAAGACGTGGAGCATGAAAAGGTTGCAATTGGAGAGAAAGCATTAAGGAGATAATCAGCTTCAGTGTCTTTGCTCCTACTAGACACTGAACTGTTTGACCAAGGTTTGGGCTAAAGCAAGGATTTGTGCGTCTGTACTAGCTGGGTGACTGTTATGATGTCTAAAGTATTTCTAGATCCGCATTCATCTGCCATTTTCTAGTGGAATAAGATGTGATTTTAACATCTGTTTTGTCATTCTTCTGCCATCATGTTGAACAAGCAACCAAAAGTAAACACTGTTTTGTGGCCTCATAATTGTCTGGGAGTTCCTGCTTCCTTCTTTCTCATGGATCATACTAATAAATATTTGAGAACAGAATAGCAGTTACTGGAGAGTGAACTCAAGCATAGTTTTAGGGATGTGCTGCTGCTGTAGCATTAAGTTGTAGGCTTGCTGATAGGGATTCTTGATTTTAGCTTTCCCCTTCTTTCTGAGGAACTCTAAAAAACAAAGTTGCAAAAGCCTCTGAAAGCCTATTGCCCACAAAAGTGAAATCATTTAATAAAACAAAAGAAATCAATGTCTGAGAAGAAGCAGCTCATGCCTGTGGGAAAATCTGTCTCTTTGCTCAATTTGGTATGATTGTAAAATTACAGTGTTCTGTGAGCGAAAGAAAAGAATATACCATCGGAGGAAAAAACACGTAAAGGTTTGGGGTTTATTTAAAGACTATTCCTATTTAGTTTCTTAGAACTAACAAGTAAAGCAGTTCTTGAAAGGAATTCAGGAACTTGTCCCTTGTACTCAATAATAAGGGAATACTGACTATTGTACTCGGCTCCTGCAAGAATTCCTTTCAGGAGCTGAGTACAATATTCAGTGTTCCTTTATTATTGAGTAACAAAGACTAATTCCTATATTTTCTTATTAAAGCTGTGGAGGAAAATGAATTTCGCATTTCCATAGAACTGATTTTGGAAATATTTCAAGTTCAAATGAGATAAATATTTATGTATTTAAACCAAGCCAGGATAAATTTTAATAGTGTGCTTATGGGAGATCAGTTGTAATTGAATCTCTTCTATTTCTACATGCAAGTATGACTGGGCTTTTCTCTCCTTTTTTTCTAGCACTGTAGATAAATGTCTTCACTTTTAATCTCTTGGAGCTCTTCTGCTCTCCAGAAATAAATATATTCAGGAAGTGTCATTGCACTATGTTGTTGGTAAAATGAGAGATCTAAACACTCATGGATTTCCCTGACTGATGAATGCTTTGTTATTTGTAGAAAAGGGAATAGTTTCCATATGACATGTTTAGAGAGCAACCCATTACAATGCAAATGGCATGGTATGAAAGTGTGTTATCTGGAACCTGGGAGTTGCTTCTTAAAACCTCTTTGAGACAGACATGCCAAACCTTGCAACTTTTCAGGGACCTCTGAGCTAGTGTTGTGCAGTGAAATTTCTTAAAAGTTATTTTGAAAAAATGCCCTTCTGTGAAACTTTGCTTCCAGCAAAGTAATCTTTTTGACATTTAGATAAAATATTCTCAGCTTTTCTTTTCTAAATAATTTGCAAATTCTGTAGTAAAACAATTTTACATGGTTTCCTTTTATTTTTTGTTCACAGCTTGAGACTTGTTCTAGGTGCAAGTTCAGGTTCCCTGTTTTCCCATTGCTTACTTCTTTTTTCCTCTTTGCCATTTGATTCAAAGTGACATCTGTGAAGAATGATTTTTAAATTTTTTTTTTCTTTTCAAGTGGGACATATTCTGCTGCTGCTAACTCTGTTGAGTCTTTCCTCTTTTCATTTTTAGATTACAAATATTATCATAAAGCCTGAATTACCAGACTTGAGCCACTTATCCTCTTTACTAACTTGAGTTGTAGGGGTTTAGAAGCTGGTTGTGAATTTGTAGGTCATGCATGCTTTTTCAAACAGATACTGTTTGGTAAGACCTCCAGTAGATTTTTTTATTTTTAAACTTAAGATGTGAGTTAATTACCTGAATTAAACTGTTAGCTAATGCTTTGATCACAAAATCAGCATAACAGCTGATAATGATTAGCAGCTTTCTAGACTTTTACATTAGGAAGAGACCCAAGTCCCAGTGAAATTAGTGCATGTATTCTTTGGTTTAAGGCGAAATGTAGAGTGTACAGAAGAGTGAATGCCCGTCTAAAATTTCAAGGCAGTAAAGGAAATAATACATTAAAATGAAACTGCTTTCTCTGGTGGTTGATTGGCCATATGCAGCTGTGAGAGTGTAAAACCTCTGCTCAGTGCACTGTTTTTGACAGTGTCCTGAGTATCATTGGTTCTTTCAAGACAGGCATTGTAGCAGAATGTGCATCTTGGTTCAAACTCTCAAAAATACTTAGACCTACAACTTTTATTTTGGATATTAGTATTAAAGCACTTAAGTACATCTCAGGAAATGGATGCAGTTCTTGATCATTCAATACTAAATTGCTCAGTGCATGGCATGCTAATGTCTGTAGTCCAGTTATTACCAGTAGGTCTAAATGTTAGTAATAAATGCTTTGAGGAATGTGGATTTCCTGGATTCAGTGCTTGTTGTTAAGTAGAATGGTGTTTTTAGTGAGCCTTTCAGTTTTTTGGCATCCGTTTTCTTAGCCCTTGAGTCAGCGTTGGCTTTATGAATGGGGATTTGCATGGAAATGCTGCTTTTGATTTACTTATGTGGTAAAGGTAATTGAGCAGTGCTTCTTATTTGAGACTTATCTGAATTGACCTCTGTTTGCATTTTGCTCTTGCTCATCCACAGAACCCTGAAAGCGGTAACTGTTCACACGCCAGGATCATTTATGGGAATTGTTGACCTGCAAAATTCAAATTTTCTTGCTCACTTCCTTTTCATACATTAGGTCCTGTTACTGAAGTCAAAACAGATATATATGTCACCAGTTTTGGACCTGTTTCTGATGTAGAAATGGTATGTATTTCTGGGATTAAAATGCCATTTCCTGGTTCTGAGAAACCATTAGCTGCAGTAGGAGTGGATGCTTCATCTGTACTGTTCTGTCAATCCTGCAAATTAGGCAAGATTAGTAACAGCTTAATTTACAGGTTATAATTAGATACATCAGGCCTGATTCTGGTCACACTTTCAGTGGGTTTTGGCTGGCTTAAGAAATTCACTTCATAGGATTTAAAACAGATTTTTCACGGCACAGAGGCAGAATCCAGCCTTGCAGGGAGTGTCTAAGTCAGTCTACTGAGGGGAAAATGTGTAATATCTTTGAAATTGCTTTTTGTTTCTGAAATTGTGTTATTCTCAGGTGAATAATAATGACATCACTTCAAAAATACTTGTTGATGTTTTCATTTCAGATGAATGCCCTTTGCTGATCGTTCTGCTTCTTTAAGCATCATTTTCAGCAAATGTTTTTCTGATAAGAGTTTTCATAAGTATCTGCAGAAATTAAACGTCTGAGTGACATACATGAAATAGTAACAGAGGAGAAATATTACATTTGCATGTTCTGTTATTTGTACCTGAATGGCTTTTGCTTTCAAGGTCAAATCCAGCAAAACTCTCATCAACTTCTAAAATACAGTGATATGCCCTTAAATCATACAGCAATTGATCTTGTTATAACATATTCAAGAAATCCCATGGAAATAACACAGCCATATGTGCTGAAGCGAACTTCCTCATGGAAAAGGCAGTTTCAGGATAGTAATTTTCTTCCCATATAGTGCTGTTGTTCACTTTGTATTTCACCTGATCTATTATGTGGAAAGGTATGTGGTAGCAAAGTATTTTTTCAAGGGCTACATTTGTGACAGCAGTCTCATGTTCAAATGCATCTTACCCCTTTTCTGGTTATCATGAGCAGTATGATGCTTATCAGAGTGACAAGGGGTACAGACAGGAATGTGGTCCCAGGGAAATGTAGTCATACGTGCCTCAACTCTACAGTGAGGGCTGCATGACATCTCTCAGGTTTCATTTTCATGGGAAGTTATTAGTTATATTGGAGCATATATATAGGCAGAAGAGAGACTGAAGATAGGTAAGGAACTTGCAAAAGGAGAGTTTACAGCAGATATTTCTTCTTTCTTCATTAGAGATTATTTAGGAGGCTATTTAGGGATACAGGAATTGTTTCTGGAGTACTCTAGTTAATGTATCCATTAGTGGTGACCCAATGTAATCTGAATGTGGCTGCACTCATAAAACTTGCTACAACAGTGAAGTGTGCTGTGGTCTCAGTACAGGTGATGATCAGAATGTCTCTTAGGCTGCTTGGGTACCCATTTTCATTTTGTAATGAAAATGGTTGAAATCTTATGTTACAAAATCTGTCAGGTAGAACTAATCACAGAAACCGCTACTTATGAGCTATGAAGTCGCCAGCAAGAAATGACGCTAGAGGAGACACTTTTCATGGATTAATTGTAAACCACAGTGGAGGATACAGTCATGGAAAAGAAGACAGATGTAATCCGAAGATGCATTACACTAGTAGACATGCCTCCTCACCAATGCAAATAGATATGGCCTTACAAGTAATTTCAGTGGAAACATTATGCAGAAGAATTTGAAATTAAGTCAGAAAACATTGTTTGGCTTAACAACATAATGAGAACTGTAAGTTAGAAAGGACTTAGAGCCTTCCATGTGACCTTTTTCAATGCCAAATGATAGGTTTTTTGTGAGATGCTTTAGCTGTCCAAGAGGAGGAATGCATTCTTTCATCCATTCATTCACCTGTGATTTCTCATGATGTGCCTATGTCTGCAGTTCTGCAGTTGTTTGCATGTTTTCTTTGGAGCATCTGAGCAGCTTTTCTGAGGAAGTTAATGGGATAGTTAAGTACTTTCAAAAAAAAATATATATATGCAGATCTCTATATAATTTATTATCCCTGTTTTGTGGGTGTGGCAAAGGACTTACTTAGCTTTCCTCAGTTAAAAGCTTCCTTTCCATGAGATGAAGTTAGGTTTTCTTTCCTAACTTTAAAGTAGAACTAATCATTTGTCCTGGTATTTTCAATTTAGCCAGCAGCAGCTAATCTATGGATGTATTTTCTTTAAAAATCTGTTGATAATTCTTGTCAGAGATCATTTTGTTTCCAGTTATATGCTTGACTTCAAATTCAGTTGCCTGTTTCCTGCAACCTAATTAGGTTAATTATTCCTTAATGATTAAATGTGTTGCAGTTTATTGATATGACTAATATAAGAAATTAAGCTATTAAGAAGTATACAAGACACTATAATTGGTGGAAAGATGTTTGTGTAGTGGACTTGGGATTTTCTTTTCTGATGATTTCTTTGCTCCTGAGGGATTTCTTATTTTACAGGAAACAGACATGCAAATGTGATCTTTGTTTTTCTGCAATTCAATACAGGAATATACAATGGATGTCTTCTTTCGTCAGACATGGGTAGATAAAAGATTAAAATATGATGGCCCTATTGAAATTTTAAGACTTAACAACTTGATGGTTTCAAAGGTATGGACTCCTGACACTTTCTTCAGGAATGGGAAAAAGTCTGTTGCACATAATATGACAGCCCCAAATAAACTCTTCAGAATAATGAGAAATGGCACCATCCTGTATACAATGAGGTATCTAATGTCTTTGTTTGACTTCTTAAAACTACTGTATGCAAAAGTTGTACTGCCTAGACAAAATGGCAACCAGAGACTATTTAATTTGTTCCATTATAGGCTTACAATAAGTGCAGAGTGTCCCATGAGATTAGTGGATTTTCCCATGGATGGTCATGCTTGTCCTCTCAAATTTGGGAGTTGTAAGTTGCAATTATGAAATTTCTTGTAACTACAGAATTTAAATAGTAGAAGTAAATTTTGGGCAATTGCTAGACTCTCTGAATATATACAGATATGTCTTGATATGCAATCCCTACGTAGACAAAACTCCTGTTAAGTTCCTTGGGACTTCCATTTAGGACCTCAAAAATTAAACCCAGAGAACTAAAAAAGCAGGCGGTGATTCAGCCATTGTTCAACCTCACTGTTTTGGATATACAGTTGCTTGGAATATGTAGTTTTTCTTGCTTCTTGGAGAGGAATTGGATACTCAGTGAAGTGAGTGATACTATGGAGAAGACAAAACAGCCCAGTAAAAGACACCTAGGGAAGCAGGTTAGCTGACTTTCTCCACAGGTAGTGGAAGCACATTGGCATCTTAAGAGATGTGGGTTATGTGCAGAGATTTGACCTCTAGATGTAATTGCCTGTCTGCTGGCTTCTAAGAGGAGTCTGCATGGCAAGTTTAGACTAGATAAATAACTTTCTAACTGGTGAGAAAAATCTTAGTACAGATGACTTTCCTTTTCTGCTTTGAAGTCAGATGCAGGTTTTTGAAAAATGTCTCAACTTTGGGTAGAAGAAACAGTTTGGAACATCTGCATAACAAACAAGAGAGGGTAGTTGTGGTTCCCTGATGTGAATCCAAAGCAGAGACCTCTGGGACCCCCTGGAGATGGCTGGTGCACTCCATTAACTATCTTGTTATGCTTTCAAGCCTTCTTGGTCACTGACTTCTCTGCTTTAGACCCGCCGATGGCTGAAGGTTAATCTGTTTTCCTTGGCCCCAGAACTCTGAAGTCAGAAATGGCTGGAGAACCCTCAGAGATTTTCCACATCATAATACAGCTTATATAGCTGGGAAGTCAGCCTGAACAGGGGTATGAAAGACACTGCTCTGATACGATTTTTTCCTCAGTGGAGACCAGCTGCTGCAAGATTTGTCTTTGGTGTCAGCTGTATGATAGGGGTGCTTTGATAGTGGGGGTTCATCCACAGTCAGCTCTTCAGCCAGAATCACCACTCAGCAGGAACTGTGCTGAACACTAATGTGATATTTCCCACAGTGAAACTTGAAATAACGTGTAGGCATTTCAAATGTAAGACTGATTTGATTCAATTTTAACAGGAGTTTGGACTGTGTAGGGATTGAATGCTAGCCCTAAGATATGTCTTTTGCATTAAATGTAAAATGTTTCTTTGTGTATGCTTATTTTGGGGCCATTCTGAATTTTTACTGACCTATGGTTTCTTGCAAATATTTTAAACAGAAGTTTAAAATATTGTGGTTTTTAGTATAACCATTCTTTTCTGTAAAGGAATGTGCACCCAGTCTTCAAAATATATCCTCCTTGTACATACTGGGTTTTTTTTAGATAAGTATACTTTAATAGTAAAATTTTAGCTAGAAATTGCTAAAATAAAGATAAACTTTGCATGCCCAGTAAGGGCTGATTCAGAAGGGATTTGGTTTTAGTCATCACATTCATATGTGAATTTATGTGTGACACTTGAGGTATAACCTCAGGTCTTATTTATTCTTCTCTGAGGGTGGCTTTTTGGGGGTAACTTATCACGAAGGGTATCTTCTGAAGTTGTTCAGATGTGTTTCACTGTTTAATTTCAGTAGGCTTGGCTTGGGTTCTTAGTAAGGCATGAGAAAAAGTTTCCTATTTATGCAAACTGATGCTGTGTTGTAGATGCTTATCCAAAGAGTGAAATGATTTATACCTGGACAAAAGGACCTGAGAAGTCAGTGGAAGTTCCTGAGGAGTCTTCCAGTTTAGTTCAGTATGACCTGCTTGGGCATACGGTATCCTCTGAAACTATTAAATCTATTACAGGTAGGAATCTCATCAGTAAAAATCAACTTGAGGTAAAACTAACCTGTAACATTGCCCAAAGCTTTTTTTCTTTTTCTTCCTGTAAGTTTTATTCTACTGAATGTCATAGGGTATGTATTAAGGGCTGAGAGTGTAAATCTGAATTAGGTTTCTGTCCTTGAGATTTACATTTGCAGATTCATTACGGTAGATTGCGACAGTCTTTCAGAAAGCTGGAATGAGATCATTACTCCAAGGGACAAAATGAGCATTTAATCACTGCTTAAAATGCAGTTTGAAGAGTCAAGAGGATGCCTGGGTGAGGAAGTAATTTCTCAGCACTGTATCCACATTATGTGCAAAAGACTTCCTTTGTTTGGTGGTGTAAACAGCTCAGGATAGAAGAACAGCATGCAGAATGGATTATTAAAACCATAAAACCCCTCTAGTCAGATAAGGGTAGGCACAAATGCATTAGTCACAATAGATACTTCTGCTGATTTGTGCTGTAAGAAATAAGGCAAATGGCAACTACAGGCATCCAAAATGAGTGAAGTATCACTGATGAGCAGTGTGGTGATAAACAAGCATATTCCCAAAATATTTTTAAATTTTGGAATCATTTTCTAAGCATCAGCAGGTTTGGGTGTTATGAGATAGTCAGAATGAAACCAATAAACCAAATATATTTGATGTATTGCTCTATGGATATTTTACTTGAAGATAAAATGGCATTTTGCAATTCACTAGAAATTTACTTCTCAGCATATAGATTACTATGAGTTAACAAAAAAAGTCCTTGCTGTCCCAGAAGGCCTATTCTGTAGTGCTTTATTTAGACAGTTTATTGCGTTTATGGCAAAACTACATTATTGGTCTGTTTGCTTAATATGAATGATAAAATTTTAGATAAATTTGTGATTTTTGCATTTGTTTCCTTATCATAGCGAGGCTGCCTTATAAACCTAGCAAAAAGCTCAGATGCTTGCATAATATTTGATTTGTATCATTGTTCTTATTGTTTTATTCAGCAGGTAGGTACCACAATGTTACGGATACTATGGTAGGTAGATAAATTGTGTCTTGGGATTCTTTTCTTCAACAGCTGTCAAAAGGATTTTTTAAATCATGCTTATACCATAAAATGTAATCCAGTACTAGTTGTATTACAGTATTTTTGATATCAACTTCCTTGTAAGGACCTACTGTTTCTAGTATTTTTAAAAAAACTTTCATTCTTGTTCTAAAGAAGATATCTATATGAATAGCATCACCTTAAACAATCCTAGTTGAGAGTCTGAAACAGTCATTCTGCAACACAAATTTTATACGCAGTCAGAAAATATTTTCTTTTTTTTTTTTTTTTTTTTTAGGTGAATATAGTGTTATGACAGTTTATTTCCATCTCAGACGGAAAATGGGTTATTTTATGATTCAGACCTATATCCCATGCATTATGACCGTGATCCTCTCTCAAGTTTCATTTTGGATAAATAAGGAGTCCGTTCCTGCTAGCAATGTATTTGGTAATTATTTCCCTTTTTTTTTTTTTTTTTTAATTTTAACTTTTTCTTGTGCTTGCTCCTTTAGGAACTCTCACTAGAATAGGCCTTTTTAGTGGCTTGGGGTATACTCCATGCTATTGCAGAAACAAGGGAGTAATTTAAATTCAGAGGGAATTTTGCTACTGATGTATGAAGAATGTTGTAATGTGAATTGTTGGAATCTGAAGAGAAACTTGTAATATATAACCTGAAGGGTGGCATAGTTACCTGTAGCAAATGGCTGCTCAGCTCTAGGGATTCTACCTGCTTGAGGGAGAATGCTGGAAAGACTTGGCTCTGAGTAAAACACTCAAGCCCTTAGTCTACATCTAGGTCAGGTTTATTGTCTGGTGAACAGTAGTGTAAGTCCTCAAACTCACACTTTATAGAATACTTGTACAATAAATTGGAGTGTGTGAGATGTTCCAACGTCTTGTTATGAGGTATCTGTGTCATCAGTGGAAGCTTGCTGTGAGTAAGGCTTAGATTATGTTACTGTAATTTCATATTTAGTGCCTTTCTTTCCTTTCTTCCATTGCCATCATGAAAATGAATTACAAAAGCAAAATGATCACAAGATATTAAAATTGCCCTCTTCAAAATACAGCTTGAATGAGATGCTACAGTGAAAATAACAGAAAATCTTCAGTGGAAGACAAAGTGTAAGAATCTAAATGGAAATATTTTTCCTAACAAAGAAATAGGATGAAAACACATTAAAATCAGCCTTTATAGATCAATGTCATGTCTTCATAATGTACTGCAGTCTAAAGCAGGAGGAGAATGCTCTACTAAAAGCCTTTCTGTAGACTTACAGATGCTGGCAAGAGTGATAGGAATTAATGTTCCTAGTGATGGCCCATTGAAGCATGTAGCTGGAGTCAGAACACTGTTTTGTATCACAAGTGAGACAAGGTTGGTGATTAGTTATAGGGAGAAACAAACTGTAAACCTAATACAAACCCCACCAACTTTCAACTCAGTCATTACGTTAGACAAGCTATTATATCACTTCATATGCCTTTTCAGTGGTGTTAAATAATGGTATTTTTTTTGAATGGGGTATTGCCATGAACTGGACATACAGAATTTGTACTTACAAACCAAATTAATTTTTCCATACAGATTATGGAGCGATATATGTAATATATTTAATCATATCCATATGTGAAGCTCAGAAGTACTACTACTAATAAAAAAATAATTTGGACTTCCACTAGCTTACGGATAAGTCACTAAAATGCATTTGATAGCAAGTTACTGAAAATATGGCAGTGAGTGTCTTACCTGTTTTCCAAAGGTTGTTTTTCTTTTTAAAAGAAAAAAAAAAGAGATTGNTAAATATAAAAGTTTATGTTAAAACTTAATGTCTATGTGCATTGCCAATCAGAAGCTTGTAAGTATTTAGCTTTGGATAAATACAGTATATGTGCAAATACAGTAATTTTAACAGAACTTAATTCCCTACCCTGTAAATCCCTATGACACAAATCTAGGGGCAGTAGTACTGGCAGCTCCAACTCTTAAAGAAGTATGCTTTAATAGCGAAGAATCTGATAAAGACCATCAGTAAACTAATATTGTCACAGACTCCTGTGTCCTCCTTGTTTTTGATTAATGTTTGGTCATTTATTTCACTTTACCCTGTTTTTATGTCTATTAAACAAACGTTTTTAGAAACAATTCGGACAGACTTTTTGCTTGAGGTGGGCAGTGGTCCACTCAGGCCCTTGGAAAGGATAGGGCTAAACAGAGATGGGTCTTCTCCAGGGAAAAAAAACCAAACCCAAACAACTTTCCATTTTTTTTTTATTTCTCAGACTTAAACATTTCCAGTGGTGTGGTTTTCAACACCTTCCCACTGAAGAAGGTTTTTGTGAGCTTGCATCTGGTTTTTTATCCTTCTGGAAACTCTGAGATATCCTTTGAGATCTCATGACCTGGCTATTACTCTTTTTAAATTTTTCTTCTTCAGTAGGAAGGACTGATTTCATTGTGACCAATTCTCTGTATGCCAGTGTGTAAGTGAAGCTTTTTTTATTATAGTACCTTGATGGAATACCATCATTTAGCAAATAGGCATGTGAGGAATCTGTTGAAAAACATATTCTTAATGAGTTTAAATTCTTCTGAGCATAAGAATTGCATCTTGAATTAGAATGGGTTCAGTGTCCTTTTCATAAGAGTAGGGAGATCTCTATTTGTAGTCACTAGTTCTTGAGGTTATAATGCTAGGATTTATGCAGTGTTCACTACATACTTGGGGTTTTACATTTGTATGATAAGGGATATTTTGGATTAAAACAGAAAAAAAGACACCATTAATTTGTTTTTATACAGCATGTGTTTGCATTTGAAGTACTACCATGAAGTGGCCATTTTTGGAGTTCAGTGTTCATGCTTGTACACTTTTTAATTAAAGTTGTTCTTTCAGAAGATGAGATTCTAATTAAATTTCATTGGCTGACTAGTAGCAGAAGGCTGTAAAAAAAAGTAATGGTTTCTTAACTAACAGAGTTTTGAACATAATATTCTTCCTTAGCACTAAAATAATTTGCCATGACTTAATGGCTCCTGGATTACAAGTGTGATCAGAGGCAGAGATGCAGAATAATCAGTGGCATTCAGAACCCTTTACAGGAAAAGTCATGTTTTTGTTGCAGTTGAGGAGTGATCCCCAATTAAAAAACTGAAATTTTATTCAAATGTTTAGACAATAACTTGTAAAAAATTCTACTGAACTTGACGTGAAAAACATGTGAAATGAAGCCTTCTGTGTTTTCTTCATGTGAGCTGTAGATGATCTGCTGAAGTCATGGTTTTCTGTGCCTTCTTTAAAAAGTGGTTAACTGTTTGTGGGCTTGGCTGCTCATGGGTATGTGCTGCTTGCTATGACTTAGGTCTAATGCAGTATTCACAAGCAGCAGAGAAAGACTCACAAGTGATACAAAATTCTTCGGTTGAAGCTGCTTGCCAGTTCTTGCTTTGTTGTACTGTGATGCAACAGTTCTTTTGCTTTATGTTTTTGAAGGAATAACCACAGTGTTGACAATGACGACGCTGAGCATCAGTGCAAGACATTCACTGCCAAAAGTATCCTATGCTACTGCCATGGACTGGTTCATAGCGGTTTGCTTTGCCTTTGTCTTCTCTGCTCTTATTGAGTTTGCTGCCGTCAACTATTTTACTAACATTCAAATGGAAAAAGCCAAAAGGAAGACAGTAAAGTCCCTTCTTGAATTCCCAGTTGCTCCAGTACAAAGAAAAAGAAGTACAGAAGAGACATTCACGGTATGTTTTCACCTTATGCAAACATTTTCTGTATTTTTGGTAGTGTTTCTCAGTAAAATTTGGCCTTTAGCTTCCTCCCAGGTTCCCTTTGAGCTAATGATGAGGTATACATCAGCTTAATGGAAGGCTAATACTACACTATATTGAATTATAAAAACCTGTAAAACATTATTTATTATTTGCATTATTGAATAAACTCGGAGAGAGGTGGCAATTCCGTCCATCCATATGTGCAGTCTCTTCTCTGTTATGTGTGTTTTGGTGAAGGTCAGTTAGGGTGGGAATCTTGAGGAAACTTAGTTTCCTTTTGCACATTGATTCTCTATGGACTGTTATGCAGGCCAAGATATACCAGATTATAAGGGCAAAAGGTTATCTTATGTGGATAATGTCTTTAATTAATTAAAATATGTTAAAGCATTGCAGCTGTACCTTGGAGCACTTCCCTAAACATCACAGTTCTCCTTGCATTGCATGTGTTGCGTATCAAGAGTTTTCTTTCTTTATCTGTTACTATTTCAGGAGTTTTTGAAGAATGCGGAATGGAAACCTTTTGTCTACCATACATATAATTTTTGTGTAATTTGTGTATCTTTGCACAGTAGTTTACCTCAATTCTTGATAAGTTTTTGGGGCTCTGTTTAACAAAATGCTTTCCTAATGCTTTGGATTAAGTGTGACTCGTGTGGGAGCTGTTTTAGTGTGTGGACTAGTTAATAAAGGCTCTATCTCATGTCCAGCTGAGCTCACTGATGACTACCCTTTCCTCCCTTTTCCCATTCCCAGTAAATGGTGCTTGCTCTCTGCTGCATCTGTTCACAAGAC
>VZTR01016864.1:46234-90787 GCA_013400775.1 Chaetops frenatus | reverse complement strand
TGATGTTGTTGTTGTTGTTGTTGTTAATTCCTGAAGTTGATTAATGATGAGATGTCAGCAGATACAGTCTTGTGTCTAAGGTCTAGACTTTAAGTGAAACTGAAAATTTTAGCCTCTGGCCCAAAACTTCTATTTGAATACCTAGACATATTTTGTAATGGAGAGGTACAAAAAATGTACCAGACCACTTACTTAGTTTGCTCCTTCTTTGGAGTAGTAGAATAACAGCTTCCTTTGTCCCAGCAGATAGTGAAGTGGAGCTAAATCCTGATCCCTTATATGTGAATGGAAGTATCTGGAGAGCAGCTCAGTCTTGGTGTACTTGGGCCACAGGTCAGATTCCTGGACTCCTTATGTGGATGCATAGCCTATCTCCTTTGTGTCACCTAAGCAGTCCTACAGTTAAAACATCATTTCAGTTTTTAAATCTAATGACCATTTTTTTTCCTGCCTCACTACTTCTCCACTGCCTACAGTGTTATGGTTTGGGTTTTTTTTAGGGCAATGGCATTTAAAACTCGGATCCTAATGAAGGATGTCAGGCTCAAGAAATGCATAGAGTTCATCTGAATATAAGGACAGGACCATACAAATGAAGGATGCTGTGCCATGTGAATCGTTCCTTTGACATGTCAACAATTTTCTGCTGCTTTAATTTCATTAGTCAGCATTTTTGTTGTTGATGATTTACAGTCAAGATATGCTAGCTTCAGGTTTAGGTAGGATGGGAGTGGATGCAGTTAGTAAACAACTGACACATTTTGTACTAAATGCTACTTGAAAGACAGGAGAGACTGATCACCTGGGAGAAGGTTACAGTGACTTAGTGGGAAGTTTGAATGCTTGGATACCTGAAGATAGAATAGATCCAAAATAGTTCATGAAATATTTTGTTAGCTGTGATGCACAGGTACAATGTTTTGTGGAGCTTTTGATGCATTCTTGATTTTATTTGCCTTTTTTTTTTTTCCTGCTTTGTTTTTTGGGTTTTTTGAGAGGGGGATTTTTGTTTCTGGTTTTTGGTGGGGGAGGAGTGTTTTATGTTCCTTTGGGGCTTTTTTGTTGTTGGTTGTAGTTTTTTGGGGGTTGGTGGGTTTGTTTGTTTTTTGGGCTTTTGTTCGGTTATTTTTGTTTGGGTTTTTTTGTTGTTGTTTTTTACTCGATTCACTAGATTTAGTTCTACTGATCAGCTGGCACTATTCATAATGTATAAAGCTAAATAAGTGCTCAAACAATATGATTTGGGCATAAATGTGAGAAAAAAAATCGAATTTTTTTTTTTTAGTACTTCACATAATATGTCTTTTTAAATAGCACGAATTAAAGTGCTATATTAAAAAAATTTGTCTCTCTTCAACAACCTGATATTACTTTACCTGTAACATGGTTGGGTGGTAGAATGAATTTAAACTGTATCTGGAAACACTTCTCTACTGCAAAGTGAGTAGAGTAATTAATTGAAGTAGGCAGTGTAATACAGGATTTGTGCCTAGATTCGGACCCAACTCAACTGTAATGTAAACTCCACTGAATTCCAGAATTCAAATGGCAAGGTGTTTGATCAAAACTGTTGGGATTTAAAGGTGGGCAGTGAGGTTTTTTCTTGTTGTAGTGGAAATGTGGAAATGCTTTTTGTGGGGTTTTTTTTTCAATATGCACAAAAAGAAGCAGGAGTTTAGTTGCAACACCTGGTTGATAACAAAAAGTCCTTCTTGAGTGCTATCTGCTCCAAGTCTTGCCAGGAAATGTTATAATTGATCATTCAATTTTCTGTAGGTATTGAAATGAACTGTCTCAAAGTAGGCAAGGAAATATGAAAGATGCACTTGTCTGTTACTCATCTGATGCTAAAATACCGGACAGTGTTTACTGTAAGTAGTGGAAGACATTATTTAAATAGTATTAGGTTAAGACTTCTATTTTGGAAACCAAAGCATAATGCAGTTACTTAAAAAAATAGTACATCCCATTGTTTTTAATTCCAAAAATATCTGTGAATGTCTTTCTCTGACATTGTGATGATCTACTAGAAAAACAGAAAGAGTGCTGTGCTCCAAAAAACCATATTCCTTGTTTTTATTATTAGAATATACAATGCATGTTTCTGTTCAATAATAAGTCCATTTCCTGCCAATACCAGTTGCAGGCATTCAGATAGGTCTTCTATTGATATATTGGCAATTTCCTCCCTTTTTAAAATATCTTTTTTGTAGAGGGAAATGTAGTAAAAAAATCTGTGGTAGCATTTCAGAAACACCAAGTCAGGGCAATTCTTTATGGTGACAGGGGTAAAATTCTCAGATTGTCCAGCATCAACCCTTACACTGCAAATCGTTGTTGGGGACTTTATAGTTTTCCCTGTGATGATTAGTATGAAATGATGTCTTTGAAATCAAGACTCTTCATATTTTTTCCTTAAATCTTTTCATGTATTTATATTTAAATTTTAGTTTTGTTTCCCCTCCACAAAGTTTTCAATACTGGTGCATCCAATGACACCAAATCACATTTGAGTTTCACAGCTGTGTGTGAGATTTCTGGCTGACTTCATTTTTGCACTTGGAATCAGAAGAAATAAGCATTGAGAGGCTCGGGAAAATCTACAAGGCAATGAGTGTTCCAAGCATTTTCAGTGAACTACTAAAGCAAATTTAACTACAGATTTAAGGTCAAAAAAATTTGAAAGATTCAGAAAATAACTAAGGGCTTTGGTTCCTGATCAGCCATTCTTCCTTTCAGAGGTGTTACACAAATTACCTCCACAGTTCATTAGGACATGACTTGGGCTAATTGATTTGTTCCCCACCATAGTTAGGTTTTCAGTTCTTCAATTTTGTCATAATATAAATAAAATCTTTAAGGATTGTGCACACCAGTGCTTAAGAATGTAATGTATGCATACTTACATTTAAATACATATATATGTATATATATATATACACGTGTAAGGCTTTTAGGCAGCACATGGATGGGTTTATTTGGTATAAATTTGACATCCATTTATTCAAAAAACGTTCTTGTAATTTATGGTTCTTTAATAACCTTGTATTCACATTTCTCTTACTTTGTACACTTTCAGGCCTGTCTAGTGATAGAACATAGAATGGAGTTCTCTTCTTGCCTCTTCTCCCCTCCTATCACATGATTCAGATTGCAGAATGAGTAGAGTGGATAGTGTACTGGCTCTTACAACTTACCTCCCCCTTTTTTTTATTGTCCAAATAATTTGCACTGCACTCTGCCCTGCTAGAGCTATGGACTAGAATTCATTGTGTGGAGCTTTTACTTGGTCATATTCCAGGGCTCTGTAAGGCAACCCAAAATCTCTAGTATTATTCCAGTAAAATTCTGATTGACTGGCTCTGCAACATAGTAGTAAAACAGGGTAGATTTCTCCTCCAAGTTTTGCTTTTGCTCGCAGCAGGTCAATATGGTGACTCAGTGGGATTTGGGACGAGCAGCATTATTTACTCTGATGACAACATGCTGCTTCCCTGATAAATGTCAAATAGTGTGAATTTGGCAGGCTATACAATGTCCTCCCAGAAGAACAGACTGTCTTCCTAGGAAGGATTGGTAAGGATAAAAACCACTATGAAAAATTTTAATAGGAAAATATTACTAAATTACTATACAAACAGTTTTGTTGTTGAAGCTAAACAGTAAGTAGTGTCAGACTTTGGTTGCTCTAAGCCTTCCAATTTTTGCATGAATTTTTGTTTGGATTAATTGAGTTTTCCCAGTTTGGGAAGCCCATGCCCTCATATAATACATTACTCACTCCTATATAATAATTTACCTGTGTCTCATTGAAGTTCTAGTAGTGCTGTCATGAAATAATATAATCCTATCCTTGGAAAATTAACAGAAAAGCATGAAGATGTTTATTGACTGTTCACTTTTAATTTCATTCTACTAACACCTCATTGTTACATGCCTGATTATTCTAATAAACAAATAAAATTATTTGCTGTTTTAAAACTGCTTTGATTGTTGTGCCCTTTTCAGGGGTTGAGGTTGTTGTTGTTGTGGTTTGTTTGTTTGTTTGTTTGTTTGTTTGTTGTTTTGTTTGTTTGACTGGTTAGTTTTGTGTTTGGGTTTCATTTTTTTATTTAGGGAGATGTAGTGTGCAAAATGGTGATTAGACACCTCAAAGGCCTAATTACTAAATTCCCCTTAGGTAGGCATGTACAGAACTGACTTGCTACTTCTTAAGTGTTTGCCATGCATCTTAGGTGGATACCTACCCCGTTTCAACTCAGTGGCCAGCATGCCTATTAGATACAGCCTCCCACAAATCCCACATGGGCGACTGAGCAGACTTGAGTCCTGACTTTTCAGTACTGGAGAATTAGATTAGCAGCCAGACTGCTAGGTAGTCCTTGGCATGTTAATTTCCTACTGAAGCTGCTCTTGTTATGTTAAATAATTTATATGGGGCCATGGAGAAGGCGAGGAGTTCATTATGGAGCCAGCTTGTCTGTGCGTGCACTGCAATGGGAGGGCAAGACTGAAGTGTGGAGAAAGCAACATCTCTAACAAGGAAGGATGACCACTTGTCCTAGAATATCCAGTGGCCTGGTGGGGAAACGGTTGAGATGTGAAAAGCCTGTGTTGATATCCCTGTGACAGTCAGGGCAGATTTGAGAGGTGGCCTCCTATCACCAAAGCCACGTTCTCTTGCTGGTTGCTGCCTTACAGAGAGGAGGACAGAGTCTCTTTGTGAGTGTCTTTTTACAGTGTGACTTAGCTGTCTTGCCTCAGGAAAGAGCTCAGGGCTGGAAGCACTGGATACAGTTGGGTGGCTCCTTCTGCCAAGGCATGAAATTTAGGCTGTGATCCTACCCGGGGCATTTCTCTCCAGCTTTGGCAGCTGCTTGCTGGATGTCAAAGTGTTAGCTCTCTCTCTCCCACTAGAACTGGTACCAGATGGTGGTGGTGTGACTTTTAAATTCTGCTGTGCATTTATCCCTGGAAAAGAGAAGCTACTGCTTTAACTATTGTACTACCTACCTCAGTCCCACAGAGAGATACCATTTTAGTGATATATTAGTGGCACAGATCTGTTGTCAACTAGAAAATGTATTGACCTGCAGCAGTGAGCTCTCCACTTGAGTAAAGAAACGATGCAAAAGCAGCCGTGGGATCTTGCACAGTGACCCTGTGAAGCTCTGTCACACAGTGAGCCTGATGCAAGTCTTCAGAAGTGTCTGTATAGCCAACTCCACGACTGCTGAACTATTTTCCAGAGTCCTGAGGAAGATTAGAAGAATAGAATAGAATCTAAATTATATTGCCAATACATGGTTCTAGTTTTAAAGTGCACCTGTTTTTCAGGAGTTGATGATGGCTGTGTTTCCTAGTGATCAGAGGGCCTAAGAAGGGGATTTTCCATGCTGAGTACTACTGATACTCTGTTAGCTCAGGCAGTAAGAGCTGCTTATTTTAGATTCACATCTCAAAAGGATGTGTCCATCACAAAAACTGTGAAGAAATTTAAAATTACAGAGACTGATTTAAAGCTGCTATGTAGAGCACTAACAGGCTACAGGAAGATGCTCTTGAGTTGCATGAAACAGCTGACTGTACAGTGCTGTACCAACACAAGAATATCTCACAGCTTGCAGTATTCTCACTGCTTTTGTTTTTAAATGCATTCCTAAGGATTAAGTTCCGTGATGCCCTGGTAATCACTTTTATCATTGTTACATTCTCCCCAAGACTTGGCTTGTGACTTTTGAATTATGTTCTTGTTTGTTTTACAGATTCTAGGTTGGCCTTATCATAGGAAATATGCGGTGTGGTTGTTACCAGCTCTCTTTGTTCTGTAACGAGATGACTAAGTTTGGCAGTTCAGTACTGCATATTGCTGTGCTGATGATCCCCTTCCCTTGAACCTCAGCTCAGCTGCTGCACACTACTTCACTTCATGCTAAATTTGCAATCTTGACTTCATTGAAGTGCAAAATTGCCTTGCTTGTCAAAAACTGGTAATACATACAAAACAATCCAGTACTTTAATTTTTTTGGCTCAAGTTGAGGCTTACATAGACTTAGAAATATTTTCAGAATTTCCACATTATGTGAGCAGCTGTTTATGGTGTACAAACCACGTTAAATATTGAAGAATTTCGATTGACTCATATTTGTGCATCATTTTACTGCTGTAGTAAACAGCAGTATCCATCAAAGTTGAGCTTAAATGGAAAAGCAAATGATATATGAGTTGTTTTTTTTTGGTAATATATTTTTTGTAGGGTTTTTTTGNTCATATTTGTGCATCATTTTACTGCTGTAGTAAACAGCAGTATCCATCAAAGTTGAGCTTAAATGGAAAAGCAAATGATATATGAGTTGTTTTTTTTGGTAATAGATTTGTTGTAGGGTTTTTTTGTTTGGTCTATACATTCTGTGACAGGAGCTGACCATCAGACTTACTTCACAAATCTACCACAGTATTTAACAGTAAATTGTATAGATTTATCCCAAACTATACTTACAGCATCTTTCATTGTGTTATTCATGGTTAATTACCACATTTTACACACACTTGTAAGGAGGTTGGGTTAGATGTCCTCTCTTCATGCCAAATGAAATGGACTTTGTTCTAGTACTAGCAAGAGGGCATCTTGTGTCAGGACATTATACATAGGAAGAATTTGTACTCAATTATTCTTTCCCTAATTCCATTATTTTAAAGATAAAACGTATGAGAAATAGCAAGTGATACTTAAAGCAAAATCTCTATGCTTTTCAAAGCAGTAAATACTTCAAAAGCTTTTTGCATATTGCATGCTATGTGTCAAAATTTGTCTGACTGAATTTTAACCTCCTGTCCTATCCTACAGCCTCCTTCCTCCTCAGTGAAATATGCCTATGCATAGGATGGGAGTTTTCTAAACCTCTTTTACTGAGCACGTTTTTTGTTCTATTTTGGTTTTTTTTTAGTTGTTTTATTTACTAATGAAATACTCATTTGTACAGAAAGGAGAAGTAAGTATCAGTCTCTTCTGAAAAACAGTGTAGTCTACATTTTCCCTTATATGGTCAATTCCTTGGCATTACTACACTCTATCTACCTCTGGCATGATCAAAGTTCTGGTGATAAATGTTTGAATTCCCATCAAGGCTGGAATTTCATTTTCACTGTTGCCGATCTTGGCTGTTAAAAGTAAAATAGGCATTAGTGTATCCTAAGCAACTATAGAGCTTTAACCAATGAAGATGTCTTACAGTTAGGACAATATATGTGTTCTCAGAACTCTTGAGAACTTTGTTTTTGCACAGACAGGAATTGTGCACTCAAATCACAAAAAATTTTGGAACTCATCCATAGTGTTTCTGCCAGTAAAGGTTCGGAGGCTGAATTCTCCTGACAGGATCTATAGCAAGAAAGTTTCCTCTTGAAGGGGGATGTATCAGAGCAAAGTACTTACAATTTCTGCTTTGATGGTGGTTATGATCAGAGTTTCTGGATCAATTGGTTGGACCTGATGTCAGATGGATAGGCCTTTTCAAAGGACGGGTGAGGTGTCATTTACCTAAGCAGAATTTGTTGTTTTTTATAAAAGAAAGGCAATCTTTTTCCAATCTATTAAGCCTGGCGCTGCATGGTGTAATAGCCTGGATGTTATGGTAGTTTCCAGGCTCCTGCTTTGCATTTCTGAGCTACACAGTTTTAAATGTCTCCCAAAAGTCTCACTGAAATGCCTCCAGAAAATCAGAACTTTTCTCAATCTAGAGTGAAAATGTAAAAAATGTGCACTCAGTATTTCCTGTGGAGCCCCGTCTGGACTAGCACGGCAGTCCTGTTGGCTCAGGACAATTGAGTGGTTTCCTGACATGCCCTCATTAAATAATCCTTACTTGGATAATCCCTTCCTTTCTTGGCTTGCATTTTTATTTGGCTTCTATTTGATTTTCATGTTAAATTTCTTGTTTTTGTGCCTGTGATGGGTTGACCCTGGCTGAACACCAGCTGCCCACCAAAGCTGCTCAATCACTCCTCTCCTAAACTGCACAGGGTAGAGAAAATATAACAAAAGTCTTATGGGTCAAGATAAGGACAGGGAGAGATCACTGACCAATTACTATCACGGGTGAAACAGAGTAGACCTGGGGAAAATTAGTTTGATTTATTACTTGTCAAAGCAGACTAGGGTAGTGCAAAAATAAAAACTAAATCTTAAAACATCTTCCCTGAAGTCTTCTTCCTATGCTTAACTTTACTCCTGAATTAATATCTTCTGCCCTACAGTGGTTCAGAGGGATGGGAAACAGTAATTACAGTCAGTTCATTGCAAGTTATCTCTGCAACTCCTTCCTCCTCAGGGGAAGAATCTTTACACTCTTGTCTTGCTACAAGGTGAGGTCTCTCCTCGGGGAGACAGTCCTCCGTGAACTTTTCCAATGTGAATACTTCCCGGGCTCTGCAGTTTGTCATGAGCTGCTCCAGTGTGGGTCCCTTCCATGGAGTGCAGTGCTTTGAAAACAGGCTGCTGCACACTCTGGCAGGGGTCCTCCATGGGCTGCAGGTGTATGCTTGTCAGACACGGGGGAGGTTTCTGGTAGCTTCTTGCAGAAGCCCCTGTGGCCCCTCTGCCATGCAAACCTTGCTGTGCTAACCTTGTCAGTGCTTCCAAACAAAAAGGTAGTATTTTTGTGTTTCTTGCTGTGTTAAAAAAAATTAAGTGAAATAATTTTGGGAGGTGGCAAGTGCTTTGTATATGTTTATAATTTTGTTGGTCTGATTGTCATTATCGCATTATCCTTTTATGCTGAAATGTCTGTGAAATGTTTTCCTAATACAAACTGATTGTTGTATTTCGCTGTGTTTTACAACAGAATTTGGTTCATTAAGGCTTGCCACAGAATGAGGCTTGTGCGATTTTTTCATTAGTGAAAATTGTCACTAATCTTCAGGTGATGTAGAGTTGTGAGAGAACTTCTTTACAGAGGAGAAACAGACTAATGTAGGAAGAAGTGAGTTCTCTTTGTAACATTGAATAGAGAAATATATGAGGGCCCTATATATACAACTAAGAATTTTTGCTAGAAACTTTACAGCTCAACAACTCAACAAGGAGGGATACCTGAGTGCTTTGAATGAGGAGAGTGAGCTATTGCCATGATGTTATCTTGAGTAAAACAAGTGCAAGGAAAGGGTAAATGAGGGGATGTGATGGTCAATGTGCTGGTGAGGCCAGCCTGGCAAGGAGCGTGCATTCTGCTCAGCTTTGACAGGGCATGGATCTGGGTGATCTGGGTGCTCCATGGAGCATGCTTGTTTCAGTATCTTTCAAGGACAAGGTTCTACTTGAGAACACAAATCCAAATTATTACAATGACACTGTGCAAGAACAACCAGATTTCTGTGATACATTGTCTGTGGAGCATGTTAGAAATGTTATTTCTGATTTCCATGCTCTGAGTGATTGGAAGGTGGTTTCCAGAGAATTAACAAAAAATGTACCCATATTTTTGGTGCCTGTTATACTGTGTTATTTTTTGATGTTACAATGTTATGTATTTGGGCTTTATGTGTACATTTATGTGTATGTTATGAGAAAATTGTGTTTCTCTCTAAACGTAAGGTTTCTGAAGTATTGGAAGTTTTCTGGGTCAGTAACAAGAAAGGGAATGCCTAGTAGGCTTTTACACATTTTGGCCATTTGAAATAGAATAGATAATTTTATTCTATACTAGAGACTTTAATGGAAAATAAGTAGTGAATCCAATAGCAACAGGTCTGATTTGGTCATTTAGATGACGGTTGAAGTGGGGGAGAAGATGAGGTATCATGTAAATGTATTGATGGAAACAAGTTCCTGCAGAAGAAATGGAGATGACTGGAATGTGAGAAGCCTGACTGTTACCTGTTTGTCTTACTTGTGTCTGTAGTTGATGGTGCACAAAAGGGATGTATACTGAGATGGTTGCTGAAAACAGGTGACAGTACAAGTGAAGCACATAAAATGATGCTTCTGTAAATTGATTGCACTTAATTTATTGTTTTTCTCTTTGGACTGTTCTTTATGGTTGCATGTGGAGTGGCTGAAGCCAGCAGCAGCAGTTCTAAGCTGCTTGTTTAATGTAGGCAGAGAACAGGAAGGAACCGAGAAAAGTCTTAATTCCAGTGCAGATCTACTTTGCAACCCCTGTCCCAGTCCATGGATTTTTGCTTCCCAGGCACTGCTTGGGAGCTTCATACTTGAGCAAAGCCAGATTGTCCAAGGATCCATATGTGGAAGATAAAACTCACCTCTCATTGACTAGCACCAGCTTCTCCACAGCACAGAGGTGTTGTTTTGGGCAGTGAACATTGATGACTTCTATCTGCTTAGCTTTACAAGCTAGCAAGCATCCATCAGGTATTACCGTGTCTCTAGTAAATGTACCCCTGTCCTGATTGTACTTTATGATTTCAATTCAGCAGTCTTGAAAATGGCTTTGCTATTCCTGGGTCATTGACAACCCTAGTATGAAGGTATCCAAATTGCACACCTGTGTGTACTTTCTGCACTTCCCAAAGAGTGACTCAGGCTTCTCTATCAAACAATAAAATGAGTATTTCTTTCAGGAAATACCAGTTTCTTCTAGTGTTTCTTCCAGTCCTCTGCTTCTTTGGATTGCAGATGCAGAAGAATAAATAAAAGGGATTGACATGCTTCTGTGCAGGAAGGGAAACTGAAATTTAAGAGGAATTCTTTGATATATCAGCTGTGAGCTGACGAGCTGGCAAATACATCACCCATGAGCAGGCATAAAGCTGTGACTGTTTCAGATAAATTCAGGCCAACGGTATTGCCAGTGACAGTAATTGTACTGCAATTAACAGGATTAGGGACCAGCATTCCGGTCATGATGGGAATACTATCAAGTGATTTGATTTTTTGTTTAAATTACTTTTTTAGATTTCTTTTCAGCTTCAATTTCTCTGTTTCCTTGAGCAGAACAGTGAAGCACAACTGGTGTAGCAGACAGACAGTTTCACTCTTGTCACTACTCAGGGTACTACTAGTAACTTGAATAACACCTAACCTGCACTCTGTTACTGCTCTGTCACTAGGCTGGAGAGAACTGCTGTTGGACAAAGGAGGAAAGACAGCACTGCCTGCTTTCTCTCTCTTTGATTTGTGCTGTGAGCTTTGGCAGGGTTCTCTGGAAAGGTTAGAGGGAAGGGGAGCCAAAGGCACAGTCGGTGTGGTGCAGGGCAGTGCTTGGGAATGGTATCATCACAGAGGCATAAAACATAGGAATTTATAGATATATACGTTACAAGTGGTTGTTTCATCCTGTCTGTATTTAGACTTGTGTACCCTATCTGTCCTCAAGTCTTTGTCTTCTGGAAAGCTCTTAGTTTCTTATTTAGCAGATGTTCACATATTATATCTAAAGTATTATATGTTTTATATCATATTTAGGTGCAGGGCTGAAGGTCATGATTCTTCAGGCACCTTTCCAGAAGGAAGTTCAGGAGATGTTAGTCTTCATGTTAAGTGCAGAGAAGAAAGGCAGAGGCCGAGTCCCACTCCCAAAAGTCAGTAGAATATTAAACTCTGATGGATTTCCTATTCCTGTACTTCCTTATCTGTATTTCAGTTTCTCATGCAGCCTAATAAGTACTATTTGGTTGAAGAATATCTTTCAGAAAGACATCCAGACTTACCTGAAGACACCAAGTGATGGAGAATTCAACACTTCAGTTACTTAATGAATGGAGAGGAGTAGTTGATGAAAGACTAATTTATTAGCTGGTTCAGTTGTGCCTGGGCAATTTATTGGCTATGGTTGACGTGAAAAAGCACTGGCTTTATTTCTGAAAGAGCAGCAATGCAGTAACTTCGTTTGCTAAGTACTTGAATTTTAACAGCCTCTTCTGTAGAAGACTAGAATTCCTCGTATATGGTAGTTATTTTTTCTGGAGATATAAAGCATAAGTAAACCTTCATGGCTGGTAAGTTGCATCTAGAATGTTTTTTCTATAATCAGAGAAGTAGGTAGGCATTAGAGAATCTTGTTTTGAGCTTGAGCCTGGAAAAAGCTGTGACTCTAACCTGAGAATCCTTAGCTTCATGGGATTCAGTTCATATAGGTACTGCATCACATGGAGTGTGATGCTTTTAGATACCCTCACTCTGGAATTACAGCCACAGGTAAAAGGAACTCTTTTTTGTCACTTTATATACTATTAAATCCATTTGCATGAGTTTTCAGTATCTTTGCTCTTCAGGATCAAGCTACTGGTTATGTTTGTGAGGATTACTCAGGTAGTGCTTGATTTTAGTTTCCATTGCTTTTGTTTGAGTGTTTATTTTAAGAATGACAAGTATCTTTTTGTAACCTTGCAGAGTACAGATGCCAATTCAAACGTGAGGAAAAGAACGAATACCACAGTACAGTCTGAAGCTGATGGTGGGAGCCGAATTGACACAAGGCACAGCTCTGTCCAGCTTCCCTCTGTAGCTCAGGGGTCTTCTGACATTACACCCCACTCCCTTTCTGCATCAAGTCCCAACCCCTTCACACGAATCAACGCATCGGAGACATTGTCTTCTGCAAGAGCCACCCCTCCAGCTCCTCCTTCTACCCCAATTTTAACTGGATTTGTATCCCAGCATGCCACAGCTGGATCCCCTTCCATTCAGCACTTGCTTGGATCTAGACTGGAGCAGATTCAGACCACCACCCCTAATACATTAGGAGCATCTGCAAAGCCATCTGCTGTCCCACCACCTCCTCCCCCTGCCTCCCACTCTGGCACGAGTAAGATAGACAAATATGCACGCATTTTATTTCCTGTTACCTTCGGAGCATTTAACATGGTCTACTGGGTGGTGTATCTATCCAAGGATACCATGGAAAAATCGGAAAGTCTAATGTAGTTTTGCTGCTATGTAGTAGTTCCTAAATTATACTCACATTTGATGCAGAGTTTCTTCTTTTGAAACTATTTAAAAAGGTCAGTAATTCTTATTTATAAAAGCTGTGTGCTGCTTTCCCATTCTAAAGGCTGGAGTTATTGGGGATAATTAGCTAACTCTTAACAGAGTAATGGGTAACAGTAATGGGTCTTCCTCCCTTCAGCCAGCAATGAACCAACAATCACTTGAGACAAACTACTCTGGCTGCAGAGAACTTTCCTTTGGGAGGAACCTGCACCTGAAAAAAAATCAGAGGCAGAGGTGCACAGCTGTGCAGTGGAACACGTCTGACTGCTAGGAATGTGCATGTTGGCTGCTACAAATGCCTGGGGCACCCAGCACTGCTGTCTGGACGCAGCGTTGCATTCTCTGAGTGCGAGGTCTGTGTCCTGAATGTTTTGACAGTGCTTGCTAGAAAAGGACATTCCCTGCAGATTAAAATTGGCAGAATGAGGGGAAGAAAATGAACAGCAGCGAAGGGGAAGAGAGTCCAGCCTGGGAGAGTGCAACTCCAGGAAAGTTATGCAAAGGAGTTGTAGAGCTCCGTATATTTTTACTAAGCATTATTTTGCATTGTAACCTGGGAAATTCTCACACCAAACTAAGAATGAGTGAACCTTGTAAAATCTGAAATCTGATGTAATTCTCAAAATTGGATTTTCTTGTTTGGTAAGGTGATCTTAAGTGGGCGATTCTTCTTTGGCCTTGCTGACCAGCTTGAGTGGATTTATTCCTAAATTACATCAATTGTATAGATGAGGACCAGACCACAATGTTCAATTTTTATTTGAATTCTTTGTTTTTTCTTTGGATGCTTTGGGGTTTGGGTTTTGGTTTATGTTTGGGTTTTTCCCCCATACTTTTTAGTTCCACTTCTGATTTCCTTTAAACACATACTCCATTCTGCCCCCCCGCTACTTATGTAATGTTTATGTCAAATTAAATTTTCAACATAGTTTTAAAAGTGGCCTCAAAATTAAGCAAAAAAACCCCCATTACCTGTGCATAGATGAGTGTGGCATGCCACTGAGTGAATGAAAGACATACTTTTTGAGAAGGACTGCTGTAATATAAATAAGAAAGTAAATGTTCTGGGTGGATCCTAGGCTAAAAAAGTTAATTTATGATCCATTTTTTTCCCTTTAAACTGTGGCATAGATAGGTGCTTTTTTTTACCAAATTGCAGTATGCAAGCAGGCAACATCATTAAAGAATTGAATAGTTAAACCTGATAGAAATTCTGATCATATATATTATTTTCACTAGCGTGGGTAGGAAACATATTGACAATAAGTACAAGAAATGTTTCTACAGATTTGTCTGGCTTGGCAAATGGTTAGTGTTTCTGTGCAGGTGACAAGTGAAAATCAAAGGCCAAATTCTCAGCTGTCATCTGGCTGTGCCTTTAAAGGGTCTTGACTAATCCTTAGCTTCAGTTGACTGAAGAGCAGATTGGTAGCCTGTTGTCAAAGTCTTACGCTGCAGTGCAGATCAGGTGAGTGTTGAGTGGTTCTGTACCCAGATAATGACCAAGGGACCTGATGGTAGAGACCACAAGCTGGTGTTAATGGAGGGCATGCCTTAGACTACGCTGGGACAAGAGTCAGGGTGGAAAGACCCCATAACAGTGCAGCTACGACCGTGGCTCTGTCTCTCCAAGCCTTTTAGCCAGCTCATGGCTGAGATTCTGACCTTCACCTTGTGGGACCTGGAGATGGCAAGAGGTACTGCAGTGTGTAGTATGGATCCCAGATGGTTCTTTCATGTGTAATGATGAACTGTAGATGATAGAATGCAGTGGGAATGTCTTACATGAATTTCTTATAATGTAGTGATACAAACAGTTGCCTTCGTCTTTCTTTTACTTAAGGGTTGCTCTCAAAAGGCCAGGTATGGTTCTTTTTCATCTTTTACATCTAGAAGATGCCTGAGATTACACAATTCATTAGAAAAACATTATCACAGAACTGGAAATAGAGCACCCGTGCAAAAAGTCTAACTGCAGTAGTTTGTGTCTTGGATGTACTGCTAGTTGCTGTAGCTGTTTCCTCTCTAATTAGGTCACGTTACAAATTGTTAGAATAGAAGATAGTGTGCAAGAGGTTGAGTATTTATTTGGTTAAGCCAGAGGAAACAAAGCTAAACCTCTGGCAATTATTGATTATAATTGTGCAAATGATAAAATACTTGCAGCATGAAGGACGATGACCTTCGGTGTGGAGAACCTAGTATTTGCACCAGAAGTTACTGAAATTGCTCTTTGCTTTCTCCTGTAATGAAAACCAAGGATGTTTTCTCACAGGCAGGGCTTTAAACAATTCATTAGAAACTGCTGTCTGTTTCTTCCACCCATCCCTGTATACTGATTTTATAATCAGATTTTTCTAGTGCATTGTTCACTGGGATCAACACTAGTTCAGGCTAAGATTGATCTGAATGTGCTGCTTGAATTCACTTGTATTTTCTGTTTAATTTTAAAGACTTATAAGGAGGAAAAGGGATAGCAAAAATTAATAATTTCCAAATATTTATTTCTATGCTTCCATTTTGGGAGAAATTTTTAATGATACCACAGAAAAGGTTACTTATTTTAAATCTGCCACTGTGTTTCTGAAGGACCTTCCATGCCTACATTCGAAATGAAGTACATTAAAAAAAAAAAAATCATTATGAGTCTAGAACTAATTTGTTGAACTGTACTACATTTTTATGTTGCAGCATATGAAGAAATTGCCGTAATTACCTTTCCAAAGTACATGTGGACAATGTAAATGGGAATTTAATATTAACAGTTGTTCTTCATTATTTTTAATCTCCCTGAATGATCAGAAACAGTAAAACAATAAAGAGCCTGCAGTATGCTCAGTGACACCATGACTGGGAAGCACAAAAGGAGGAATATGCTAAATATAGCAACCCAAATGCTTGAAACTGCTAACTAAAATCCTAAGGGAGAGCACTGCAGGTGTCATTTTAGTGACCAAATAGCTTATTAGGGACGAGCTTCAGCGAGATAAACTCTACAGGAGCTATTTTTTTAGGTTTTTTATTCTTTTTTTTTCTGTTGGCTTTGTTGAACAATCTTTGTTTGACAGTATCATAGTGATTTAAAACTAACCAAACACTTCAGATAAGTTCACATCTATCAACAGGAAAGGAAACTGGATAGAAAGACAAAAATCTTTACAAGGAAACAGAGATAGCTCTCCACTGACATTTCCTCAGAGACATTGCTACCAGCAGCAAAATTCCCACAGATTGCAGTGATGCATCCCTGACCACTGGTGCAGTCATTTGAGAAAAGCAGTTAAAAAACGTGACTCAGGAAGGGTGCCTTCACAGGAACTGAAATGTGGTTTGTAGTAAATTGTGAGCCTACTATTAACAGGTTTCACTGCAATTGTGAAAATAATGAAGTTGAGAAGGGTGGCAAACGTAGACCCCAGCCCTTCAAGGTGACCTGAACTCCTAGAGCTCACCAGCAGTACTGGAATTTGTTTTTCCTCCTATCAAAATGGACTTGTCTCCATCAAATGGATGTTGGCAGTGTATTTCTTCTCCCATGTGTCTTTGAAGGGGAAAAAAGTAGACTTTTAAAACTTTAGCTATCCACTCTACATTACCCTTTGTTCAGGAAAGTAAACGGAACATTAAATGAATGAAAGAGGTAAATAGTTTAATAAGGAATGTCATTAGAGCTCTTCTGTTAACAGGAGCTAAGAGTTATTGATTACAGGGTGTTCACGTGTAGTCTTTGGCATCTCATCATCTTCATTGTAATGGACCTTACAAAAAATGGGGAAACCAAGTAAATGTATTTAATAGGATTTAACCAGTATTTCTACAAAAAATTGAATGAAGTCAGCTTTTTGATATGCCCAGAGTTCTGTGTTCTTCCACTCTATTGTGTACCTCCTCTATGTCATTTGGCCTCAGTGTACCTTAATGCTCTAGTACATTGTCTGTATGCCATGTGAGAACATCAGGGTATGCAGTGTCTATTTATCCAATTTATCCAAAGCCTAACTTTTCATATTCCTCATGCTGTTAGAAGTGAAGGGAAGGCCAGAATGGAAGAAATGATGCACAGGCTTTGTAAGAGACACACATTGGACATCTGGGACATTTTCCTATAGACACTACAGATTTTCTTAAGTGAACATTTTTCAGTGTGCTCTGTAGTACACTCTACATCCAAATCCCAAAAGCTGCCAGGAGATCTGTTTGGAAAGCAGAGTAGATCGTGGACTTTGCACACTTTCCATAACTTCTGCTTGATTTAGAAGGTTAAGGAGGACAAATTTTGGTGAGTTGTACCTTGTCTTCCTGGGACTTGCCAATAGGGCTTGACCTGACTAAAATAGAAAGGGTTTGTGTGGCTGGCACTGTTACTAATTGCAATACAGACAGCTGACAAAAACTCACCCTTGATTTTATTTAATCCTAGTATTGAATAACAAATCAGGAAAAAAGCAGCTGTAGTGTTGAGAAGCCTAGGTTTAGTATAACATCTGCTGATGATACATATCAAGCCAAGGATGATGTTGTAGAAGTCTTACAGATCTGCAGGGCTATGCAGCAGTAGGTTTGCAGCACGTCAGTGCTAAGTGGGGAAAACGGGGTGCTTCCCTTCATACTCTGACAGGAGTAAAGCAATAGAGCAGAAACAGTGCAACTCCTCCATTTATATTTGGTGGGACAAAACTGTATAAACAAAATTTCATACTCTGAAAATCCCAGGAGTAAATAGCATTAGAGAGGTCAGTGTTAACCAGCAGACAGCAGCCCCAAAAAACTAGGGAAAAAAATCCAGGGAAAAAATCTAAGTTAAATAACAGTACACATTATTAAATTATTTACTTATATTTTAAATTTTTTTTTCCAAGACCTTTTATTTCTTTTGCTGTGGGCTTCGAAGGTAAGTTTACATTTTTTTTAAGGACCTGTACTGGTATCCACTGACACCAATATGTGTTTTTCATTTACTTCAGCGCACCTTAAACAGGAAGTTTACTGGAGGGAAAAATGTGCCATTTTGAAAGAGTCTGATATACGTTAATTTGTGCAATCTTCATTCATAGGCCTCTCCTCAGAGTCAAGATGTAGCTATTTGGGAGAATGTGAGTGTGGTGAGAGTTTCAGTGTATTATGAGTAAATCAGACTCCCAGGCAAGTCAGAGTAGTGTGAAGTACAGAGCACCCTGTAAAGATCTCTCTTTGCTAATGTTATGTCCTGTGTTAGCTGGAGGGAATGGAAAATGCAGTTATTGTAGAATGGATAGAATTTGCAAAACATACTTTGTTTTTACATGAGTTAGAAATATGATAGGTGTTTATTTCAGAATTGAATATCATTGTTTTCTAGTCCTTAACTTACTGCATCTAGAAGTATCTCTTAGACTTTCTCATGCTTTTTGTATTATTCTACTGGAAAGAATTTAAAAGAAAACAAGCCAATATCCATTGTAGTTTACTATATTTTTTTGGTAATAATTCTATTTTCATTTTCTTGTGCAAGAGGAATTAAGAGCATGATGGCTTCTTCAAAATAAAAATGACAGCAGCTAAACAAAAGCCTTGGAGATTCCCTTTTTTAGAAAACCATCCAAACTCCCATCAATTTTTGAATGGTTTTTTAAAAAAAAAGCAAAGTTTTAGCATTTAAAAATGCTAATGCTGTTGCAGCTGGATATATATACACATATATCCCTTGAAATAATATAATTTCCCTGAACTTTAGGGAGGCAAACTCAAGATGAACTTGCTAATAGTTCTGTATTGAAAGAGTACCTTTCTGGATGGAAAACACCATGTGAGGTAGGTTTTTTTTTTTCTACTGCTATCTTCGTATAACTATTTTCAAGAAAAAGATCTGGAGGGAGAGTATGGTATTGCTGAATTAATCTTCAACTAGCATGAAGATTTGGGTTATTTCCTACTGGTCACCTTGCTGTTGTGTCAGAATTTGCTTAGTGTTTTTGTGAATGCTGTATCCAGGTTGCTGTTAACTGACACGGCAGTCTATACATGATCTGATGACATAAAGGAACACTTAAGGAAATGATCGTTTGTGAATATGTTTTCATCCTTGGGAAGAACTTACCTGGAGGTTGGTAGAAGAAGCAGATGACAGTATGAAGCACTCAGCTGTACTTCTGAGCCCAATACATTGAAAAACTTTGTTGAGCACTGCTTTGTCTTTCATCATCATCTCGTGCTGGTGGCTCATCTGCATGGTAAGTAAAACTGATATGAGGATGGAGGACTCAGAAATAAAGAAGGTGTACAAGCATTTCTTCAAAGTTATTTTGAAATATGAGATAGCTAACCTTACTACTAACAGTAACATCACAGCATGCTTTATATTTGCAAGCTTGAAAATCTCCTTTTCTCTTAAAATGTACCAGGTTGTCCAATGAACTTGTCATAAAGAGATGATTCTGTATGTACATGGATTTCATTTTTTATTAATTTGTGGCAACATTCTCTATCACCAGAGGAGTGGTGGAGACTTGAAGTGTTTCAGATAACCAGAGTCCTTGAGCAATTACTTTAAAATATTTGTTTCATAGATTCATGCCTTTGCAAATCAATAGCAGCAGTGCTTTCATGGTGAAACTTAATCCACTTGAGAAAAATCCTGGCCTTGAGTACTCAACCTGTATTTGAAGGGCTGATGAAGCACATTGGGCAGGGCAGGACTCAGGGCATGTTTATTCTAAGAGGCTTCTGAATTGCAGCTGGTTTATGTCCTGCCATCTTCTGAAGCAGTCTGCACCAGAGAAACTACAAGCAGAATCCATGGGATTTTAGTGGCCTTTTTTGAAGACTCTACCTTAAGACTGTATTACTGCTGAGTGTAGTGCTCTCACCTTTTTGTTTACTGCCTGCCTTTGTGTGTGGGGAAATATTTCAGTGCTTGTGGGAGATCAGGCCAAAATAACTTGTCTAGCTAAAACCCCAAGTTCCTCTTGTTTCCTTTTGGCTGGTCAGTAGTAGTGGGATCTGTCTGATCTGGCTCCTATCTTAGTGCTGGTACAGAAGAGGGGACGAGGAGCCTGGATTGATGCTTTGACCTGGATTAATGCTGGTGTGAAACCACAGTGAGGATTTTCATCTTACCTCCACTGTCATTAAAACAGAGGCACTCTCGAGCTTTCTCAAACCTTTGGTGCCCCATGTTGTTATTTTTCATCCACAAAGGTGATTTTGTTATATCAAGGACCAAATCATGGACTAAAAAAGAAAAACAAAACAGGCCAGAATTTCTGAAAGAGCCAGAATCAATGGAGTTATTTGAAGAGAGAGAAAAGGAAGAGAAGGGAAAATGAGTATGGATGAAAAATTTAGTTTCTTGCTACCAAGCAGTTATTTTAAGATATATCCTATTAGAGGTACTAGAACTGCATCTGGCAGGAAACAGCCTAGAAATAATTATTTCTTCATTATAAGTATAATGAGAAAGTAATAAAGAAAAGTGTCTAATGTCCTATTATAAACATTTGTGTTCCATTGAGGCTGTTTTTGAAAATGGTATTTTCATTGTCAGCCAGGAAGAATTAGAAGACAGAATGGAAAGGGAAAAAGAATGAGTTTTATTAAGTATTACTGTTTCCCTTTGTTTTAGAACATTTCTCAACCAAAAATGTAAACAGCAACATTTAAAAAAAATCTTTCTGGGACTCTATATATTTAATTTTCAGTAATGAAGCACTTTGGAATGTTTAGCATTTAACTTGCTCTACATTTAAGAGACTAAATAGAGAGAATTCTGTCTCTGATTTAATTCAGTTATCAGAGGGGATGAGGGTGAAGAAAAAAAGCTTTCATTACAGTAACAACCAGTTTTTTTGAAGCATCATGCCTTCCTACTACATCTGAAGACTTCATTCTTGTACCTGAATTTGTGGGAGCTGATAAGTGCTGAGCATTTCTGATAATCCAGTCAGTGCTACAGCTTGTGGGCTGCACCTGCGTTTAAAGTTTCCATGCCTGAAAATGTATAATAACTGGGCACTTGGACAGCGTGGATCCCACAGAAGGCAAAGGTGGGTGTGTAGCCCACTGTGGGTGCGTGAGAGCTGTTTCCTTGCTCAGGTGGGAGAAGATGGGAGTCTGTGGGCAGAAATGGAGGGTAAGGAGAAGGACTGCCTCTTTCAGAGCCTGAGCAGAGTTTGTATCGGATTAAGGCACTTAGGAAAATGCCCCCTAAACTCTTGTCCAGATAGGCAGCTTAGGAACAAGCTGAGTGCAGTGTGGAATTCGACTCCAACTGCAAGTCGTGCATGAGGATGAGCCCAGTTAATCTCCCCCAAGGTTTCTGATGCTGTGGCTGGAAGACTGAAGAGATGGGAGGTAGCTCCTGCTGCCAGCTGGAGTGCCTTCTTGTTGCTGTGCATCCAAGCTGTCCTGTAGTGCAACAGGGTCTTTGGAGTAGGGGGGGTGGGATTGAAAATACCTTTTTGGAGTCCAAAATAGGGCAGAATGAAAATTCTTCCTTCAGATCAGCACTGCTCATTACACACTGTAACAGCACAGAACGTCCTGAAGGAGCACCAAGGTGTATTGCAGTCTTCTCCTTGCTAAATGTTTTGAAATGGAGAGGGGTGGGAATGACAAGTACAGATCTGGTAATGACACAGAAGATGATTAGTGCTGCTGCCTGGTAAGTACCCACAATCTCCTGCCAGCAGCTTGTGGGCCTTCTCATAGACTGAACTGCATTGCTGACTTTTTTGTAGGTATAATTACTGTGCCCTCACCATCTCTCCTGTAATTTAAACACTGGAAAAAGGGGGTTTCTCTTTGAGGCTCTATTTTGTTGCGTATTTATGCCCATTTCTCCATTTTGTTGCATAATTATGAAGAAGAAAATCAAGCTGAATTCTTCAATTCTTTTTAACTTTTTTTTTTAAAGAGATTTTCTCACCTGCACACATGGAAATCATAAGCTCCATTGTGAACTTCAGGAAGGTAGGAACACTTCTATGCAAACTTCTCTTTATGATTATCACACAAAGATAGCTTTTGTTTTCAAATAAAATCTCTAATGAGGAGAATGTTTAGTTAAAGCTTTTAAAATTTTAAATACAAAAATATTGTGTCTGTATTGAAAATGTGAATTTTAATTGTAGACATTTCACTTAGGAAGGTAAGGCAAAACGTATGTGGGTTTTCTGGTAAGCTAAAACAAAGATGTTTAGCTGTGGGATATTCAGTAGCCATTTCATGAATACATGGACTGTAATTTTTTTTCCTTTGGAGAATATGGAGACGATATATAAACAGAAGGTGGGAAATTTCTGTGGAGAGGTTTTAAAATGCTACTTCTCACTTCCCCTCTGGATGTCATATGCTTAAATATAGTGAAATCAGATAAGAGAAGATACGTCATTAAAAAAAAAAGACATTCTTCGATCTTTGCATTCTCAGTTGATCTTACTAAGTATGCAATTAAGCAGCTTCCCTGTGTACTTCCGAGTTTTCTTTCTGCTATGCCATGGTTGAACTGTGGAAAATCTAGGAATTTTTAGGTTCAGTTCATCAGTCCAGTTAGGAGGGCACTCAGTGCTGGCCTTACTGAGCTAGGAGCCTGTTTTTGTAGGTGTAAATTTTATCTTGATGGAGAAATCTGTTCAGCAGGAGAAAATTTCCCAGTTCTGGATAAGAATAGCTGAGGCATTTTGCTGAGGTAAGATGTGGTTTTTTCATAATACATGGACTGTAATATAAGAGTTGCATTAGGCTTAAGGGCTGCTCATTAGCTGTTTTAAACTGCCCAAATGAACAATCTAAACCCAGTCTTGGGCATGTTCTGCTGCTTTTGCACTGTTTTGATTTGTTCAAGGTCTGTCCCTGACTTTGCTCCCTTGCCCTGTGGGTGAGGTGGGGAGCAGCAGTTTCTGGGATGGCGTGGGATTCACATGCCTTCCCTTTAGCCACGGGCTCTCTGTGCACCACATCTCCCTCACCAGGGTGGGCAGCAGGGACAGGCTGTGCATCCATGCCAGTGGCAGATAAACCCTGGCAGCAAGGCCCAGTGTGAGTAGGGTTGGAGTCCTAAAGTACGGTGTGTGATGACTTCTGGGTGGGTTTCAAGATCCAGTGCTAGTGCAATGACATAAACCAACTATGGCTGCTTGAAATACAGGTCAGTTGTAGAACAGACAAAAGATTTTCAGGTTTCTAAATTTTCTGGATGACTTCCAGGCTTGCCAGTCCACTTGTGGTCTGTGCTGCATCACTACCAAGCATACAGAGCAGTGACAGTATGTTAAAAGCCTGTTTGCAGCACAGTATCTACTTGCTGATAGTAAGTAAATAAGGCTCCTAGAAGTTGCCTTGGGTTCCTTTTTCACCTGCCCTTTACCTGCCCCCCTTGCATACTTCCAGTCCTGCCAGTTCTGATATTTCAAACTGTGGGGGCACTTTAGTGAGCTGGTAAAATCAGCCCATCTAACAAATGATGAGGAACATCCTTTCTCTCCCTCTACTCAAAAATTCACAGTTGAGAGGCAGACTGGGAGATGTCAGCTTCTGTGCTAATTCGAAGTTTAAGACTTGTACCAACTGAGGAACCAAAAAAAAACCAAAAAAAAAAAAAAAAAAAAGGGAATTTATATGTAATGTGCAGCAGCTGCTACATCTTGTGTCATTTTAAAATTGAAAATGAAAAGTGAAAAAAAGGATGACATTTACTGATATTTTGTTTTACTGTAAGGTTTTCTTTTCCTGAGAAGCCCTGTCCATTGAAACCAAAACATCTGGGTTTAGGCTTAGACATTGCAGGGAGGACTTCCAGTGAAAAATACAAAGATTCTGGAAGTACTTTTATCTTACTTTTCTGTAAAAGTATTGGCATGCAGAAAATACACAGTTAGGGCAAGCATAGTAATAATGCTTTTTGAACACCCCCTATGGGAAAGTCCTATCTTCTCTCTCAGTAACTTGCCACTTCTGCAATATGTGGCTGTCCTAGATGCATGTTGCAAGAGTTCCTGTGCCATGCCAAATTCTGATGTGTATCCCTTTGTATTGGCTCATACATGGGGAAAAACTGAAAGGAAATCAAAGCAAGGGAAGCCTTGGGTTGAATTTTTTTACACTATTCTTGGTGCACATTTTAGTTGCATGGAACAATGTGGCTGGGAAGATCTGAAGAATCAGAGGTTAACTAAATTATTTGAATGATATTTTCAGTGCTGGTCACCTGACTATACTAACAAACTTAAAAGGTGGTTTGATAGCTGTCAACTTGTTTTGCTATTGTGCAGCTTAACTGTTACCTTCCTGTATTATGAACATCTATGTATTTGGAAAATAAATCCATCTTGCAAGAAAGATTGTGCAAAAAATTGTTCCTATTATACTCCAGTGTATATTGCTGATGTCAAATAAAATACAATTGTGAGAGTTCTTAAACAGTTGTCTTTCTAATTGTGGCCTGAAGCAGGAAGAGGAAGGAATACAGTAAACCTCTTATCTACATTTAATATGGATTCTCCTGAAATTATTGCTGTAACATTGATGCTACCTAAGTGATTCCATCAGCCTGATGTTTTAGATATGAACAGATAAAGGGATGGGTTTCATGAGCAATATGATGAATGTTAATCTGCTTAATTATGTATTAAGATGGCAGAGCAGTCTACTGATGTAGCATTGTCATGATGTGTCTCACTATGTCAACAAGCTAAAAGCTAAATGAATTACCTTACCTCTCAGCAGCAGAAAAAAATAATACACAGATTAGCAATGCTCACTTTATTGTCTAACTTACTTATTTTCTATTCCTGTGAAGTAATCTAAGAGCACTTCCTTCTTTGCCTTACCTGCCAATAGACAGTTTGTCAGCTGCTCTATTTCTTTACGTGACCTGAAGTGATTTTCTAGTATTCTGTGCTTGGGTCTGGCAAAGCTTCTGTACTTTAGAAGCCATAGGCTTGTAAAGACTGTGTTTCAGCAAAAATGAGCTATAGCTTGCAACAAATACATGTATAGAGGCATGTATAGAGAAATCATTTTAGTATGAGTAGTGGCCCATGCAAGGCAGGGAGTGGGGCACCCCAATTTCTTTTGCTGAGTGTGGCCAGGACCATCAAATCTTTTTTCAGGCTGAGCTGAAAGCTGTCAGAATGGCTTGCAGTGCGGCAAAGTGCTGTAATTGCTGCTTGCTTCAGGGACAGATGTTGATGCCAAGAAATCTGCTATGTTTGACAACCACAGCTAGATCATAGATTTGGGAGACTACAGCCCTTTCTCCTAGCTTCTGTGGCTGTCATTTTTCAGCCTGTAGCACAAATTAGTCATAGATGCTGCTGCTGCCGCTTAGTGCTGCATGGCATGATGGTACCCCGCATCTCACATTTCACTCATGTCACTTGCATTGATTAGGCGGGGATTTCTGCTGTTAGGTTATAGATGAGGCCTGCATCCAAGGATGCAGCAAGCATCCAAGGAGTGCTGGAGTCATTGACTTCAGTGGATGCTGGGGTCAGGTTTTATGTAATTTAGAACTATGTCTTCTGGTAGTATATGAGGAATTCAGCCTGCAGGCTGAAAATTATCAGGAACTTTACCTGGGCTGGTGAAAAACACCTAAATTAATTTTTCATATCTCTTGGTGTACGGGGTGTTATTAGTGCATCTTAAGAGCACTAGATCAATTTCTGGTAGTTAGGAGCATGAGACTTCCCTTGCGTATAATTTCAGTCTGAGTTTAAGGGAATTGAGCCTATGTTTTCTGTCTCAGTGGTCTTACTGTGGGCCCATGAAATATCTGAGACTGAGCTGGGAATAGGTGCTTTCAATTCCCATTGAAATATATTTACTTTTATGTGTAGTGTACTTAATACTTCTAAGAGGAAAACCACAGCTGAGGAGGACTCGGTTGTGGAAGTCAGGTTCTGGACTTTTGCCCACCACTGTCTTCTGCCCTTTTCCCTCCTTCCTTTCTGCAGGGATCAGTCTCCAATTTGTATTATCAAATTTGCATTTGGATGCTCTTTTGGAATGGGCCTAGAGAAGACATAATTAAGTATGCTGTTACTTGAATAAAAATCTTGATCTCTAATGCTGAATATCAGTGTTCATCTACTGAACAGCCTCTGACCTGGTATGTATATAAAGGTAAAACCTGCTCAGCCTGTTCAGTGGACTGAGATGGTAAGACTAAAGTTTTCTAGGACACCAACTAGATGTCAGCTTCAGATATAGGGGAAGAAGCACCTGGGAAAAGGCTGGCTGTAGCTCATGTAGTAGCTTATGCTGGCAGTTGTCTTGTCAGGAGGGCAGTCAGCACAGGCACAGAGAGACGGGAAGCTGCATCACCTTCAGCACAGCCAAGTGAGCCTGGAGGAGAAATTGAAAATACAAGGTGGAAGATAGTCCCAGTCTGAGTGCAGGAAGGAACTGGTAGCACCCTGATGCTATTAGGGGAGGGAAGATGAAGGTGTGAGTTTATGTGATTAAACCAGCAAAGTTTAGAGAAATTATAGATCAAAGGCTCATTTTTCAGATTTGCTGGAGGGTCTTTAAAGAGAAATGGAAAACTTACCTGCTTTAATGCTGATGAAAGCCTTTGGATGGGATATATCAGCCCTGATGGATGGTGTGAAAGGAAACTTGCTGGAGACCTAGCAGCTGTGAAGCTGTTGGGGCAAAATGCCAAAGGCATTCTAGGATGGGCAATGTGTCCAGATGTACTCACTATATTTATTGCAATTTTGGCTATTTTTCTTAAATGACTTTTTCTGTTTGTTCTGTGGAGATTTTCCCATTCTCAGCTGAGAAAATTTCATTTCAAACTACAGGAAATTCATTAAAAATTCATTGAAGTATTTTCTTTTTCATATGACAAGAAGCTGAATAAAAAGCTACTCTGAAGTGTCATTCACAGCATGGGAGTGCCTGCCAAAACAACACAAACAAGTCGGGGCTCCCTGGTGTTTTATCTACTGGGTTTTTTTGGGTGTTTGGGGTTTTGTTTTGTTTTGTTTTGTTTTGTTTTGTTTTTGTTTGTTTTTTGTTTTTTGTTGTTTTTTTTTTTTGTTTTTGTTTTTGTTTTTGTTTTTGTTTTTGTTTTCAAATTATTGCAGAGGAAGGTGTTGTTATAGCCTTCCTTTACAAGGCTAATGATTAGAGCACTTGGCCTTAAAAGACGTTGAAAGTCTTCTGTCTGTTTTACAACGTGTACATAGGGGTCAGCTCCCAGCTGACATAAAAAACCTGTGTGTGTAATGTGGAGTAACCAGAGCCAGTGGGCCATTATAGCAAAGGAAAAGCCCCGTGGGGTCCCTTGAAGCATAGTAGAAGGTATTTTGCTTCAGGAGTTTGTCCAGGATCTGAAGTTGACAGAGGTGCATGAGTCTTCAGGAGATAGTTTGTGTTTTTCCCAGTGTTTCTGGACCCCTTGTTTGAGGAACCTATACATGCAGGAAGCCTTAGCACTGGGTAATATTGTACATGAAGTTTGAATAGATGTGTTAGAATGCCTACAGATTTGGCCCTAAAGGGAGCTGGACTCAGCTGAAGAGGCCCAAATGCTATGTGAATTGTATGGACACCATTCCAGCCATAAGAAGACTTTTTTCCCCAGGGACACAACCATCCTTGGAGTTCCACCCCAGCTTTATGACCAGGTGTTGCAGTGGTGTTGATATGGGGCTCAAAGAGAGACATGGTAAGGGTAGGGGTGTCCAGCTAAATGGAAGTTAAATGGACCTGATTATTTGCATAGGTCTGGGCCTGTCTGAATTATTTTTGCTACTGCAATATACCAGCCTCATTTTTTACCATGCATTTGACTTTGATTCCTTTATTTATCCTCCTTAATAGCAGTCTTTGCTTTTATGGAAATGAATTACATCTGTCAGTTCAGGCTGGAAATTGTGCTTGTGTTTTTTCTAAATTTCCAGCTCCTCTAAACAGCATTGCATCTCTGCTATGTGATTCATTGCGAGCTATAAAGCACAGCAATGCTTTGGGGACTGTGTGTGTAAGCTCTGCTTTGTACATTGACAGCTGAAGGTCAAGGAGCTGGGATGCCTTAGGAATGCAGAAGCAGACCCCTACCAAATTCCCTGGTCATCACAGGGAAAAAGGTATTTGATATTTCCATTCTCTCCATGTGGCTCCAAGCCGTGTCTAAGAACTGGCTCAGCTGCCACATTACTTTAAGGCCCTTTTATTTTGTTTTAAATTCATCATATATGATTGCAATAAATACCACCTTTAGCGAGCAAATGTGATAAACTCTATCCCCAAATTTGAGAAAATATTAAAACTGTTTATGAATGTAAAAACACAAGTAGGGTAATTGTTAAGTCTGCTTAATTTCTCTAACTGGAAACCTCTTTTCCTGTGATTGTAAGAGCCTGGGATCCTATCAGCATCTTGGGCTTTGATAATTTTCACGTTCACCTAGATTAGCTAAGATGTCAGTATTGTTGCTTCTGAATATATTTACTTATCATACTTGTGACCACTTATATATCACAGCGTCTACCAGATATTTTTCAATCAGTTCTTACATTATACATGTTTTATCTTGCCCTTATTTCCATAAGTTGTTGTCAATAAGCTGAATTCTAAAATATAAGCAATTAGTCTTCTCTGGGATATGAATAAAATCACATGAAAATAAATGGCCATCAGATTGATATTGCAAGTGATGATGGGGAGGGAAGTTGGTTTAGTATATTCTGAAATTTGTTAAAAATACATGTGTCTGTATGCTGAGAAAGGTCTGGAAAGAGCTCATCTCTAATGGATTGCCCAGTTCTCTATCTGAGGTGTCTGTGAGCAAAGTTGGGTAAGTGGGTATATCAAAACCTACATATGAAAATTCTTGTTCATGTGCTGGATATGCCTTTTAAGTACTTAGGCATTGAGTACTCTGTTGGAATGCAAAACCAGTGCCTATAAATGCTACCAGTAAGGAAGAAATATGTTCTCATCAGAGGGAAAAATTGAGAAGGTGTGCTGGAAACATGAGACCTGCAGAGTTTGCTGGGGGGAAAAAAAATGCTGTTGGCAGCAACCCACCGGAGTTCTTAGTCTAGAGAAAACATATCTCACCATAAACCTGAGTGAAGCCCAAAGAAGTGGTTGAGAAAAGATTAGGATATACTGTCTGTGCAGTGTTTTTCTTTGAGCCACCTCCAGACAGTTCCTCTTTGGCATCCTAATCTTTGAAATCCCTTTCTGAGACATGCTAACTCTCAGACAAACATAGGATGAAGGAGTCAGGAATCCCAAAGGAAGAAAACCAACAGCCTCTCCTTTGAATCTCTGGATTTCAAGCCCTAGGCTAAAACCAGCACAACTTTTTAGGTGCTGGTTCCTCCCACTGTTATCCAACATCCACACCTATAATAAAGTTTGAACTTAAACCCAAGCAGATGCTATGTCGTACTGATACCATGGCAAAGGCCTTTCTACCTGCATTTTTTTTTTCTAGAGATGGGGAGGAGGAGAGAAAGGCAGGTAACAGGGAAGCAAAACTGGACGATGGACGGGAGGAAAAAACAACTCTATTCTCAGGTAATATTGGCATAATTCGAACAATATAAAAATTTGTTTCCTAAGGGGTAACTGTGTTCATGTCCTTTTCTTGAACAAGTATGCCATGCAAGCCTTGCAAAAACCTTTAAGTTTGGTCGTGTAGAAACATGTAGAAACTGAACTCCAAATTAGATCTTTGGTTAGTTATCTAGCCTCTCTCCCTGCACATGCTCTGGTGGGTTGTTCAATCATATGGGAAGAAATGACCTGTGGCAGTGGCAGGTTATGGATGCTTAAAGCAAGATCTGAGGGAATGAGCCTGAGCATTTTTTTGTCTCATGCGGCTTGATTTATTGTTACCTTATTCACATGAAAGTGAAATTCATTGAGGAAATCATATAGTGTAAGCACCTCTTCTGTTATCATAGTAGCAGGGTGTGCTAAATGGAGCAAATCAACCAAATCATTACTTAATCATGTGCTTAATTAATTGTCATGGATTTGTCCCCATGAGTATTCATTATGTCCTTGCAAATGCATTGCTGTTGCATTTGCCTGTAACCATAATTTAGGGTTATGCTATTTAGTTAATACATATTACATTAATGTCTTTAAATTTGGATGAAATCACAAGTATTTAATTCAGGTTGCAAATATCTCTGTATTGTGATACTATGTTTATTTAAAGAGTTTTGTAGGGAAAGTTGTATAAAATAAAGCATTTTGCAAGAGTCATGAAGAAACTCACAAGAGACATACAGAAGACATTTTCTACTCTGTGTGTACTGAAACTACTGGAGAGTGAGGTACAGATCCCAACAGTAGCTGAAGTACAGTGGCACAAGGCCATCAGATTTAATCTCAAATCCTGGGGGTTTGGCCCTTTTCTTTGTTTGGTTTTGCTTTGTTTTGTTTTTGTTTAGGCTTTGTCCTATATATTGTTTCTGTTCTTCTTGGCTATTTAGTTCCTGCTTTTCTTTGTCCAGTGTTCCACCCCAATCTCTCTTTGCAACTGATTCCTTCAACTAAACTAATAATTGAAGTCAGTGGAACTTGAGGACATGATTAAGTGCTCTCCTGAAGAAGGATGCTCTAGTTAATCAGACTGAAATTATCTGTAAAGTAAATAACATTTATGAAGAGTTTTCTGAGTTATGAATAAATGCAAGAACAATTTATTTATGTTAATTTTGTCACAAATCACTTTATTAATGAATTGTTCAGGCAACTAAATAAACTTCTCAGACACCTGTTGTGGAAGGGAAGTAACCCCACCTAAATATTCATGTAGAAGCCTTTGCTGGCATCCCCCAGTGCGGATGGGCTGAGGTCAATTGTGTGGGGCTCATCAAGGCCAAGTGCTGGGTCCAGCACTCAGGTCACAGCAAGCCCGTGAAGTGCTACAGGCTGGGGGAAGGGGGGCTGGAAAGCTGCCCAGCTGAGAAGGACCAGAATGTGCTGGTGACAGTGGCTGAACATGAGCCAGTGTGTGCCCAGGTGGCCAAGAAGGTGAAAGGCATCCTGGCCTGGATCAGCAATGCTGTGGCCATGGAAGTGATTGTCTCCATGTACTCAGCCCTGGTGAGGCCACACCTCAAGTGCTGTGTTCAGTTCTGGGCTCTTCCTTTTAAAAAAGACACTGAGGTGCTGCAGTAAATCCAGAGAAGGGAAATGGAGCTGGTGAAGGGCCCTATGAGGGGTGGCTGAGGGAGCTACCTGACAGGAGGTTGTAGTGAGTTGGGGATTGATCTTTTTTGCCATGTCTCAAATGAAGAGATAAGAGGAAATGACACTAAGTTGCACTGGGGGAGGTTCAGACTAGATATTAAAATTTTTTTCATTGAAAGAGTGGTTGGATAGTGAGGTAAGTTCCCCAGGTAGGTGGTGGAGTAGTGGATGGAGCTGCTCAAGAGGCATCTGAATGTGACACTTGGATTTTGTTTTAGGGGTGATTATGGCCATGCTGGGTTGAGGGTTGGACTAGAATATCTTAAAGGTCTCTTCCAACCTTGATGATTCTGTGCAAGATATAATTTTAATTAATTTTTGATTTTGTTTCTTCTTGACTATGTCCATGCTATAAGTTAAGCACCTAAACTAGTCTTTGGGGTGGTTTTAGTTTGCATCAGCTAGCCAAGTGGTTTCTGGACACTTGGTTTGGGAGCTCCTGATGGGAGTTTTCTCAATACATATTTGCCCTCACTGGAGGGCAGGAGGAGTAAATGACATTACTCTGTTCAGTGCCAGCTGGCCTAAGCAGCAGGCAGAGTCCTGGGCAGGTTTAACCCAGTAGCATAGATAAACCAGGCTGCAGCAGCTTGGAGAAGAGTCCTAGTGTTCCGTAAAGGACTACGGAGGGATGCAGCAAACAATTTTGTTGGAAGTAGAATTTTTAAAAGCAGTTGCAGAGGAATACCCCACAGGGTTATAATAATCCTTGGTGGAGGTCAAATTTAACTACTATTGCTGGCATTATGTGCCATTAATCCCTGTATTTAAAAATGAAACTACATGTATTGTTACAATTTGGTCTTTTACAAATGCTTTTCATTGTCTAGGAAATAACCCTACTACAGTCCTTCAGTTTGAGATAAAGCTATTTAACATTTCAAATATCTCAGATGATCTTGCTGGTGCTGTCACATGTGAACTTCACAGCCTCTGACCACATCCAAGCTGTGCTATACAAACAATTCACTTGAGACATCCCACAGCATATTCCACCCAGACTAAGATATGGTGATAGCTCCATGAATCATTAACCACATGGCTGATGTGCACATATTCTAGATAAACTGCACTCTTTCTAATCTTTCAGGTCTGACATTGAACAGTCCTTCTGACTCTTGCATGCTGATGGCTGATTTTGCTGCCTTCTTGCAGATCTTGCAGATCACTTGGGTCCATGTCGTAGTCATTAAACATAAAGGAAGCACTGGAGTTCTTTGAAGCTGAAATGTGTCACAGAGCTTACTTTGACCAAGAGAGATGTCATAAAAGATGACATTATCGTAGATTTTTGTTTTGTTTGGTGTTAAAATTAAGCTTGAAAACAGGAGTGATTGAAAAAGAAATCTTTAAACACCCAAGTTTGCAAGTCAACAAAACAAGAATTTTCAAATTTTCAATGAAAAACTTGGAAATTTTGTCCAGTTCTGATGGAAAAAGACAGATTAATATAGCAACCATGTAGGGATATGCATGCCCCATTTCAATGTACTTGATCTAATGAAAGAATTTCAAGTGAGGGGTTGCATCAGCTTGCAGACTTGTGAGTGAGAGAGAGAAATACAGCATTCTAAATGTAAGAAAAGGAAGATGATCAAATCAAGGACAAATCTTGTTTTACTTTGCTGACTATCTGCACAGGTCTATGACCCTGTACTGCAGATGCAATAAGGATATATACCCTGCTTGCCTTGGGGTGCAAAGGGGGAATTGGAGAGTTCAGGTACATAAGAATTATTACTGACCCAGGTGAAGAGCTTGAGGGTAACTCAGTGTTTTCTTTCTCTCTGGCAGCCACTGGGTGTGATTTGCAGTCTTAAGCAATAGCCACCATGATCTATATGGTCTTTATCACCTGCAAAGGAATGATTTTTTTTTTCCTTAAATCTAGTTTTATTTAAATAGTTGAATGTCTGTGCTGGTATTACTACACTGAACCAAAATTTAGGCATGCAAGTAGTGGCTTTACAGAGATATAAGACCGATATGCTTGGCTGAGTCAAAAGCTCAGGTAAATGTGGGACTAAACATGTACAAACAATACATGTTTGTAGATCGATTGCCAGATTTTGACCTGCACAGAACTATTCAATATAATGACATTGATATTTCCAGCAACACTATATTTAAAGACTAATTCAAGTATCAGGCATAAAACTTCGGAGAAATTTGATGTTTTGAGGATTTCACCCCATGGGTACATCTAAGGTATAGGGTACAGCATGTATCAACACTTGCTATTAATAATAGAAGAGAATTGAAGTTAGGAGAAGTTACTGATAAATACAGAATGGCATTTTGGCTAAATTATGCCATTCTTAGATAAGGCTGTAGAAAAGAATCAGATTTAATAGCAAAGAAATTAAAAATAAAGAAATAGAGTGTCTTGGTAAGTTAAAATTGTAGAGAATTTTTTATATTCAAGAAAATGTTTAGAGCTATGGAACTAATATATCATGAAATTATCAAGGAATGTGATGCAATATGAAAAAGTGGAGCCAAAAGACCTACCTCAGCTGGATCTAATGTTTTCTAGCTTGAACTAGCTTGAATAGCAAGCACATCTATAACATACTATTACAGCAGACTGAAAAATATGTTAGATGCCATCTGGAAAGTTGCAGTGATTGCACTTTTTAAAAATTTCCTTCTAACAAGAAGCAATTTTGCAATCTCAGCTGTGGCAGAAATTATCAAGATGAAACGCTTCTTTACCTTTACTTAAATGATACATTATGCAAATTGAAAATAGCAATTTAAGGAAACAATTACATAAAGTGAATAGCTTTTATGATCCTCAAACAGGAAATTGTAAGGGATAAAAAAAGCAAACCCTAAATGCTCTTGACTTCATGTTAGTACAGGAAAAGAAGCTCTATACCTTTCTTCATTTCAGGAATTGCAATTGCCAGTATAGACAGTCCTTGAAAAATATCCCTGTTGAAGGCCTTAAACAGCTAAGAACAAGTGAAGTAATACACCAGATGAAAACTTGAAATGTGGAGGTAGTAGCACTGGAGAGATATAGGGGTAGTAAAAAATTTACTTGCAGAGCAGAACTGAAAGTAGATTCTTACTCTGAGCTAAATTCCTGCACCCTTTCACATTTATCAGCTTTTATGGGATTCATGGCTCTTTGCTGGTGGTTTCAAACAGCTCAGTCAGTGCTTGCTGACCCACGTCCATCAGTGAGTGGTTTTTACTAGAAATTTATTTTGTCAGGCTTTAAAACAGAGAAGATGATCAGTGTCTATATAACTGGAAAAACAGAGACATTCACGTGATGACAATACTCTATTCCACTTCACTAATTCATCTCCACTGTGTATTTTAGTGACTTTAATTATGTGTTTCCATCTTGTTGACTTCATATGCTCTCTTGATTATTTGTATGTAGAAGATTACCCTTTAGTCTTCTGCATTTTGTCCAGCAACTCAAACTCATGGATTGACACTCAAGCAATGAGGGATACCTTTGATATTGGGAAAAATCTTCTAGCTGCTATTGCATTCAAGTACAGGAGTGTCTATGGGTTTTTTTGAGTATTTTCTATTGCTTTTTCTATTTCTAACCTGTATCAGAAATGTTTTAATACTGTTGGTCCTGCCTTGAATATGTCTAGATTAGCAGATCTCTTATGATCCATACTTCAAGAAAAATAAGGTGTATTTCTTTTTTTCAGGAAAAAAAATATTAATCAAGTGTGGGTTTTAAAAATTATTATTTTGATTAATATTTTTGTGAATATAACTCCTTGTGTTTCTTAAGAGTTTGCATCTTTGTTATAAGGTCTCCTGCAACAGTCTTTGTCACATAGAGTAATTTGGTGACTGACAGTTTATCTGCCCATTTTTTTTAAATCCCATTCAAACTCCTGGTCTATATATTCATTTTTCTTAGGTAAAAATAAAGAGTTACATTTGGATGTAAAATGATCAAAATATTAATTTTTAAAAAATAAAAGTGTAGTTTTTACAAAAGCTTCTCTTAGGCTATGATGTTCTCAATATTACTTTTAGTTTTTATCTGTGCTGCAGCTCAGATTTACCTTGTTGAATTAGAATGTATAATGTAGGGGCAAGTGGTGAGTTCAAAACTGTGTTTCACCTAGGCAATTCTAGTTATGTCCTCTCTTCTCTTTTGATATTGCAGCTAAAAGGTCCTGCTCTTCTATTTTTGCCAGCCCTCCACCTGCACAACTTTCTGAACAAATATTTCAGCAGTGCAATGATGAAATGGGCTGTGGTGCAAGGCAGGTGTGATGTCAAAGAAGCAAAAGTTGCAGATGCATTAATTGAAGCCATGAAGTGACAGTAAAATGTGGAATATCAATAATAGGAATGCTTCAGAATGGAGAATAAACCTGGACCCTGTCAGCTTAAGAAAGAGTAGCTGTGATGTACTGGAGTCATGGCTCTTAATTACCTGCTGTCATCACTACTGATGTCACTGTATATTGGGATAAGGGACAAGAAGTGGTTGGGTGCATTGGTATCATATACTCTTGGAAATATATTTAATTGGTGCAAAAATGTTATCTATTTTTAGTTAGGATGTTTTTATTATTTTATACTGTTATTGTTTAGGGTTGTGGTTGTGTTTTCTTTATTTAGGGTTAGGAGTTAGATCTTAATTGCCAATGAAAGTAGAGTTTGCTAGATAGTGGTTTGTAGTCACATGTTCTTCTGGCTTCCCTCTGTTTTCTAATATTATAATACACTGTTGAACATATGGTTGAAGATAAATTTGTATCAAGAGATGGTGTGGTAAGCACTAAAAATGTGAAAAAAAGCATTGCTAATACAAAACATCCTGAGATTAGACTGACATGTGTCAGTTATCTTTAAATTTTGTGAGAACAAAATCAGGTCTATAATTAAGATGTCCAATTCTCAGACTAAACTGTGAGATACAATGAATGAAGGAAATTGAGCTGAAGGCAAATGGAAATAAGAAGCTCAGAAACTGATTTGAAGGTGATGCCTGGGATTTACTTAAAGAAAGAAAGAAAAAATCAGGAAATTTGAGATTCAAATGTAGTATAAAGGAGCTCTGTACCTTTCTAAATTAATAAACCTCTCAGGTTTTTGGGGAGAATTTAGATTGCCTTCAAGCAGTAAAGGAAAGGCTGAAGATTTGAGTTAAATGCCTTAGAGATCAGAAAATGAGTAGATAAAGAAAATTACAGTCAACTTCAGTTAGACACAGAGTTAAAAGAAAGGGCCCTTAGCTCAGTAAGTAAAGAGGAGAGAATGGCATTTATTGTATAAAAATAGCATTAGGATTGAGAAATATTACAAAGAAAAAAAATATAACAATAACATTATAGGGTTGTACTGAAATAATATACAAAATTGGTGATTAAGTTAGGGGAATGAAGTATCTACTCATCAGGGATTGAAATAACAGTCTATTTAATTGAAGAACTTTGATTTCTGAGTCAAAACTTGTGGGTGATGATAATGGAGAAAGCATGATTAAGGATGATGTGACAGCTTAATGAAAAAAAGAAGCAAGCAAAGTAGCTTCATGAAAAACTAGAGGCAGGTAAAAAAATATAGGAAACATTTGAAAGAATATTAAAGAAACTATTAAAATCAACACAAAAACTATAAGAATAATGAATTGGTTTGGCTGAAACTAAGGTGCTAAAAAGATTAGCTAAGTGGACAAGAGTAAGAAGGAAAGGAAATGGGAAAACAGGTCCATTAAGTTTTAAGAAGCTAATGGGTCAGAAAAAAACAGCTGAGAATTCAGAATCTCTTAAAAAAAAAAAAAAAAGGATGTTGAGCTCCAAAAAAACCCAGCTCTCAATTAAAGCCAGATTTTCTCATTTCTGTCCTTCCAAGAGAAAAATTACATAGGATTTTTTTAAAAATCAACAAATTAGAACATGGTATTTTTTATTTTTAAATTAGTTTAGAGGCTGTATTCAATAAAATGTTAGAGACATACTCATATAGAATTGAATGTATAGGTATTTTTGCTTGTATATTCACCACTTCTGAGTGAGAAGCTGTGTAATTGCACTAGGACCATGTTGTACCTGCCCTGAAAGATCTGCACATTGCAAAGGTGATTTGTTCCTGGAAAACTTCCCTCTGGCACGTGTTTCAATGCAATTAGCATTCACAGAGTGTCTGGTCCTGAGTGAATTATGGACATTATGAAACCTGTTAAAACAGCCTCTGTTCAAGACTTTGGTGGATGAATGACTAATTTGGCATCCTCTTGAGATTTGGGTGGGAGCTAGATGCTGAATTAAGCAGGCTGAAGCAGACATGCAGAAGAGTAGAAGGCTGTCAGTGAGGATTTTGGTGTTGTCAAAGGGATTTGAGTACTTCCACAGTTTTAAGGTTGCTGAATGCAATTATGTGGGGAAAATTGGGTTGGGTAAGTCCTGCTGTGGAGCCTGCCTACCTCTTCTATATAACATGTAGCCCTTAGCTCAGATAATTTTCAACACATAAAGTGCTGTTAACCTGAGCTTGTAGCATTCACTTAAAAACAACCAACCAAACTGATTCATTGTAATCTCTTTCAGCACATTTCGTTTCAATAATGACCGATACCTAGTAAGAGATTTGATAGGCCCTGGGGCCCTGAGGAACATAATTACTTTAACACCAATGTCTGCCATGTAGCTGTAACCCCAGGGACCCTGTCCCAGTCTTATTTGGTAAGGTACACAGGAAAAGATAGACTTTGACCCAAAGAGCTTACGAGTTTTTCAATGTTTATTTGATTTTATATTACTTAGTTTTTCTACATTCTTCTATGATATATTCCTCATCCTTTCTTTTCAGTACTGTGCAGAGACTTTCCCCTCTGCAGTGCCAATCCTTTAGCTTTCAGCGTGTGTCTCTAGTGCTCTCATCAGTCTGTTCATTCACTTGTCCCTGTGCTGTTTTCCCCCTTATAATCTGGTGACATGTAAGCTGATCACAGAAATCTTGATGTTCCTTTGTTCAGAGCACCTCGGCACAGTTCTTCGTTTCTCCTTTCTGCCTGACAATTGTGTTCATGGCTTTGTCATTCCAGTAAGTAGGAGTACAAGAACTGGCAACATCCTGGCATCTTTTTTGAGCACACACACTGGATAGTTTTGTTGAATGCCGTTCTGTCACGATGTTCAAAGCAAATATCTACTGCAATGCAGCTGTTTGAGCTGTGCCTGCACTTAGTGCTATTTTTGTTTGCAGTTCAACATGTTTTCTTAAACCTCTTTTAGTAAACTCAGATACATGCTGGAGGCTGATAGCTGTTCAGAGAAAAGCATAATCCCCAGGAGCTGCCTGCCTTGGCAGACATGTACATGCTTTTCAATATGTCAACAGGCAATTATTCTAGCAGTGTTTATTCCCTCAGTTCCCTCAATCTGGCCCAACAATTGAATATTTTTGTCATTTGCCCTCACTTAAGAAGATCAGATGAATGCCCAGGACTGTAAATTTAACATCTGTAGATTCATGCAGTCTCAGCCCAGGTGATTTAGTTATTCAACCTTTTACAGTCTTTTAGGGTAATATTAGAATACATGCATTTCAGGATCAGGATCATGCAATTGATATTACTCACATGATAATGAGTATGAATCTGAGTCCTATATTTTCAAAACCCAGATATTGACATTTTGGAGAGAGTCTTCAGTAGCTTTTTTTTTTTCTCCAATTTCGCTGCCACAGTGCATTCCTGCCTCAGTAAAACAGTTTACCACCACAACATCAGGACAAAAACTACTTCTCTGCTGTTTTTCCCAATCAGGTTAATGATAATTATAGGATCTTGCTCTATGCATGCCCAGGGCCTCAGCTGTAATTATCCTTCAAAGCTGCACTTTATTTGGTAATTAACTTGTTACTGTATGGCTCATGCAGTGTACAAGTAGTTCAGATCTTTATGTAGAATGGTCTGCTGATTTGAGAATGGCTTAAAATATTTTTCTTTGGAAATATTTTAAAATTTTTTTTTCATTAAAGGAGTGAAAAAAGTGGAAGCTGCTTTTCATATCTTAGCCAATTTAGAAATGTTAGAGATTAGAGTCCCCCACCTCTTTCAAAGAATGAGACTTGTTACAATTAATTTTTCTTTTTTTCCCACATCATGTCTGGAACTATTTTTCTGAAGAAAAGTAGCTGTTGCAGTGCTTAGATTACTTTGATAGTGTGATAACAAATATATACTGCTGTCTGGTATGGAATGACTGCATGCTTGAGATCTGGATTTATTCCTTTCAGTTGTCTGTTAGTGATGGGGGCTATCATTTGAATCTTTGACAGCATTTATATTGCACATATAGGTAACTAACTATAACGTCTATATTGAAATTTACATCTAACATCTGTACTAACATTATATTGCTATTTAACCAAATACTGTAATACTACAATACTACTCCCTCCCTCTCTCCTGTTATAAGAACATCTCATCTGCAGCTGATGAGAAAGTGTGGGAGCTAAGATTCATCTCGAGATGCAGTGCCAAGGCCCTGACATACTTCATCCTTTTCCTCCACACAAAGTTATAATTTTCTACTTATTATACCTGTTTCCTCCACTTGGTCCCTTTTGCACAAGGTGCTTTGCTCTGTGTGTTTCTTGGAAGGGTGTAGGCAGATGCAGATCATGAGAGGGGAAGATGTGAGCAATTCACAAAATGCAGTGGTCCTTTGACATATGACACAAGCAGAACATCCTGCTGGCCAGCATGAAGAAGCACAGATGATGGGAAACAGCTCACAGGTTCAGAAAGTTCTTCAAGAAGAGGAAAATATTGCAGAAGAAAGAGAGATTCAGGGTTTTCATTTTATAAAATCATAGAATCATAGGATATCCTCAGTTGGAAGGCACCCACAAGGATCACTGAGTCCAATTCCTGGCCCTGCACAGAACAGCCCTAAGAATCGCACTATGTGCTCAAGAACGTTGTCCAAAAGCTTCTTCCAACAAGTCTCTGGGTGAACTACCTTTCCCTGCTACCCAATGTAAACCCCCCTGACACAGCTTCAGTCCATTCTCTCGGGTGCTGTCTCTGGTCCTCAGAGAGAAGAGTTTGGTACTTGCCCCTTCACTTCCCCTTGTGACGATGGTGAAGAACACAATTAGGTCCCCCCTCAGTACTCTCTTCTCCAGGCTGAACAAGCCAAGTGACCTCAGCTGCTCCTCATACAGATTTCCCTCCAGAACATTCACCATCCTTTGGACACTCCCTAATATCTTTCTATCTTTCTCATATTGTGGCGTCCAAAACTGCCCCCAGCACTCGAAGTGAGGCCGCCCCAGCTCAGAGCAGAGCAGGACAATCCCCTCCCTTGCCTGGCTGCTGATGCTGTGCCTGATGCCCTTCAGGACAGGGTTGGCCCTCCTGGCTGCCAGGGCACTGCTGACTCACGTTCAACTTGTCATTGATGAGGACCCCCTTTAAGTGGCACTGCTCTCCAGGGTCTCATTCCCCAGTCTATCCGTACATCCAAGCTTGCCTCATCCCAAGTGCAGAATCCAGCACTTGTCTTTGTAAAACTTCATATGATTGGTGATTTCCCATCTCTCTGATTTTAGGGGAGATTTTTCTTTTTGAGGATGAATAAAAGCAAAGAGGAATGTTTCTGTTTTAGAGTCTGGAGTGCCCTGTGTTGCCACTTTAAGAAGGGCAAATTATTTTATTGTCTTTAACTAAATGGTGTTGGTTTGATCCCTTGGTGCAAAGTGAGACAATTAAGGATTTTAAAATTAAAGGAGTTTTGGTACTTACTGAGCTGACTGGAAGGAGGCATGGACAACACATCTGTATTGCCACATCTGTTCTTTCCCAGCAACTACCACAGGCAATACACTGGTGTTATCCCCTTGGTGGGAAGAAATGTTGAAGAAAGAACAGCGGAGGTAGGACCTGGGCCAGGAGCCTTACATAATCTAAGCCTGAGCACATGGAGAGTCTCTTTGCCAGAAGAATTTATGCCTAACAACTTTGAAGTAACACTACTGCAGCAGAAACATGCTGCTTTTGAGCATGGCTATTTCCATAGATTTGACTGTATTGGTAAAGTTCTTGTATCTCATATATAAGAACACAAACATCTAGTTTGTCTCTTTGTTTTTCCCTTAGCATTCACAGTTTGCTCTGGGCACTTGCAGCATTTAGGAAGAATATCAGTCTGATTTGTTGCCTGCAAGAGAGTCTAATTAAAACAAGAGAGCAGGATGGGAACTGATGACACATAGTGCAGCTGAGCTGCTCCCAAAGCTGAACATGGCAGCTGTGGCTTTCGTCATTTGCAAAGCCTCAGCCAACACGTTGGCCCACAGAGTTAAAATAAATGTCTAATTATGTTGTTTAATTATTTCGGTTCCAAATTCCTGCTTGAAAAGTATTGCAAGAGATGTGAGAGAAGCACTGAGAGTGCCGTTATCATGTCTGTGGCTTGCCAGTAAATCAGAAATCACGATGCTTTCTCTTTGTCTGGTTCCTCCTTTCCCTGTGCCTTTGGTCAGGCTACAAAGGAAGGGCTGTGTGTGCTTGAACCAGTCTCCAGCCCTCCCTCCTCCCCTGTCATTTGGCACTGACTCACAGCACTGTTTCTCAACATTATGCTAATTAGCTGCTGAGTAGTGAGATACTGTGAACTCTGAGAGAAAAAACAGAAAAAGACTTCAAAGATGTTTACCATTTTTTCTTTCTTTCTTTTTTTTTTTTTTTTANTTTTTTTTAAATTGTGACAGTAAAAAAAAAAACTTCTTATCAGTGCTGCCTGAATTCAGCAATTTCTTGTGTGCAGGAAGACATTGGTCCAGGTTATTCTGGGGTAAGGAGGTTATGACTTTGTTCTTTGCTTTCCACAGAGTGGGCCAACGAGAGGGAGTAAATATGGATTACTGTGCTAAATTTGGTGGCTGTAATTGGACAGGGTGGTACTAGTGTGTCAAGTAGAGGAAAACTGCAGGAAGAGAGACTGAGATTCCTGCATCAGAGCAACCTCTTGGGAGGTCTTGTTAGGTCTAAGTCTAGTTTGGGGCACCTTTTCATGCACAGCTTAAGAAAATGCTCTTGGTTGAAGCTATGAGGACCATTAGGTCCTTCAGAATCTCTGTTGTTTTAGTACATATTCATAAAATTTCTTGCCAGTATACTGGTTGATACTATCTAGATTAATGGGTCCTCTCTTTTTGGACACAGGCTGTCTATCAGTTAACCTGTTTGCAAGCCAAATGTTCATCAAAATTGTCTTTATTCAGAACCCTGGAAATAAAGTGACTTTTCATACACAAATGGTTCCCACTGGTCATGCATATTTAATTAAGTGGTGGCCCACTTCTGCCATAATGTGTTATTCTTAATTTGCCATTCTTCAAATAGCTTAATAACAGATGAATATTGAATACACTGTCAAAAAGTAAGGGGAAAAGTCTTTATAAAAGACTTCTCTTTTCCATCTGAGTCTATTTGTCTTTTATTTTCCTCATGTTAAAGGTCTTCCCCAGTCTAGAAAATTCTGCACAACATATAACCAATATAGTCAGGGCCCCTCTTGCTATTAATTTGTGTGATCAAGGAGACTTTTGAACTGCTCAGGGAACACTTCAAGTCAACAGTTTGCATTCATCAGACTCATGATTAACACACAAATAAACTGTGACTGTAGCTGTGTGGTTAGTTATCTTGAGATCATTGTTTTGTTCTCCCACAAACTGAATTTCACATTTCTCATAACTATACTGAGATGTCTTTTTTTTTTTTACACAGAACAAGCAAGAAAGGAAAATGAAAACTAGAGCTCCAAGAAGTCAAACCTTTTCTGTATCCAATGTTTTGCCTTTTTCTGATTGATGAACATTTTGCACTCCAAAGGGATTTACTGTAATAACAGTTGTTAATTATTGCAAAGAAAAACTGGCTAAAGAGAAAAAATATTTGTCTCCAGGGTTTAGTGTTAGTTTGCTGCTGTCTCTCCTCAGCTAAGGGAATATTGGTACTACAAACAATGACTGCACACCATAGTCAACTGAAAAGGCAATTGACTTCTTAAAACTTCTTGCAGAGCATGTGGTCTGTCAGTGATATTCTCCTTTTCCAGTCAAGGTATTCTGATTTTAATTCAGTTTCCTCTCCCAACTGATGCTTTTTGTAATTACAAAATTACAAAAAGATTTTCTGGAAAGTCTACATAGAAGGAAAAGTAGGTTTAATTTCTTTTGTTCTAGTCTGATCCTGTGAGGAGTTCAAATGTGATGACTGCATAGAAATCTTGGTGTCCATCTGAGAGTGGTAGGAACTTAAATGAAAGATTTTTATTTCTCTTAACCTAGAGATAGGTTTGGAATTATAATTTGACGAAACACACAAACAGGAGCAAAATTAAATTAAATTTTTTCAGCTGTTTTTGGGTCTCTAAACCTTGTCAGTCCCTTTCCTTGTTTCTTTTTTTGCATGTACACATGTGAGTAGTATTTTATTCTCATACGTATTTCAGGATTTATTCATGTCTGTTTGTTTAAACTGCGTGATCCATAAATGTGTAGATTGTTGTTAGCCTTTATCCAGATTCCAGCCACAATCCCTTTTGATCTTGACCACTATTTTCACATAATTCAAAGTTAATCTAAAACAGTATTTTGTTTTCTGCAACTTTTAGCATTACTCTTCTACAAAATAAGTGAATATGTATGCAAGAGGGGACTACTGTTAATATTGCACAGTGTATGCTTTGAAAACTACTTCTTCAAAACTGTGTCAGCTTTAAATTTTTAGGTGGAATATTATCCTGGATTTTCAAACATTTTGTTAAGTAATGGATATATCCAGCTTCTTGCAACTCTAGAGGAGTGAAACTTTGATGATATGTCAGTGGTGCATCCTGTGAGCATCAAAAGAGCAACAGGTGAGATTTCCAAGGCAAGTATATAATCATGCTAGCAAAAGGGACACTGAAAGCTGTTATGATAAGGATAGCTTTCCACATCACAATCCATGCTTGGAAACTGTTGTAGAACATGTTTTTATTTTGAAAAGGCTGCAGTAAAATGGGAATGGAGGAAGGAAGAAAAAACCAGAATGCAGTAGATTCAGACTTCTGTTCTGCCAGCCTGTTAATTTTTGTTACCTTTATACAACTTTTCTGGTCTTAAAACAAAATTGAAAGAGAATCTCTCTCTTACTTTTCAATGAAAAATTTTAAAGACAGAAATGGATACATTCTTGCAAGATCTTCTTATCCAGAGCATCTCTGGAATTTTCTGGTACTTCAATGAAACGTTTAGATGTTCCACACGGTTTCTTTTCCAGTTTTCAGTATTCCTCCCATGGGGATGGTCACTGGCTCCCTGACTCATCATGCCATCCAGCTACTGTATCTCATCTTTCAACTTTTAGTGTATGTTTACATAGTTAAATCAAGTGCTCTGT
>VZTR01016864.1:9134-46088 GCA_013400775.1 Chaetops frenatus | reverse complement strand
AAAAATCTCCATGGTGAGACAAGAGAGACTCTTCTTCCAATTGGACTGATGAAAGCCTATTTCAAGAGTGATAAATTGACCAGGGGTTTTCTAAGTTTGTTTCTCTGTGTTGTTGGTGAGAAGGATGGTGGTAAAGGAAGATAAATGAGGTGGGAGAAAGGAACCATCTTGGGTGGGGGGCTGGGGGAGGAAGAAGAAACCACCTGGGGGTTGATTTTGATTTTGTTGTCTTTTGTTAATAAACTATTTTTATCTTTGAAGTTTAGGCCTGTTTTGCATTTCTCTTAATCCTTATTCTCATGAAACCACTACACTACACTCTCGCCTGGTGTGAGCAGGCGAGCAGGTGAATGTGAAACCGCTACACATACGGTTTCTTTTCCAGTTTTCAGTATTCCTCCCATGGGGATGGTCACTGGCTCCCTGACTCATCATGCCATCCAGCTACTGTATCTCATCTTTCAACTTTTAGTGTATGTTTACATAGTTAAATCAAGTGCTCTGTAAATTAAATGCTCTACTGAAATCCAGTAGTAGGAGGCTGCCACTGGTGGATGCAGACATTTCATTCAAATACATTGCCTTCTCCAATGAGAAATTGCCACAGATCTCCCATCTTCTAAGTTTCTTATTCATACACAGAGGTAGTTAGGCCAATCTCAACTTTAACCTTCAACTTAAAATCACATGAGAACAGCTTTAGATATTTCTGTTGTGAGTTTCTAAAATACACTGCAAAATTTTTGTGTGCTAATATAGCAGCTGGCAGACATGAGTCGTACCAATGTGAAGGCTGAGCAACTTCACAGTGGGGACACCAGTACTTGCTTGGGTCTAGATACAGTAGGGGCTTACTTTCCTTCTGGGCTTTGCAGCACCTAACTCGAGTCTAAAAATAAGGAAGGACTCTTAAAGAGATCAACCCTCTTGGATAAAGAATAATTTGAGTATAGCAGCAAACTTTGGAAGTGTTACTACCCTGACTTTTACCTTATTGTAAGGGTCGCCAGACTTAAATGCATAAAATTTGGGCAAAATTTATACATAATTAGTAATATTCCCAAAATGTTTTCTAAATACATGACTGAGTGAAATTCTAGCTAATTATTTTATTTTTTTCCTCATAATTAAATTTGTTTGGATATTTTTTACTTAGGAACTGTTTTTATTCTTTAATACTCATTAAAAAACATGACCAAGCTGCACAGTGTAGCTTTAAAGTCTCACAAGTTTTCTCTTTCAAGATTCAGAGCATCAAAATTATGATCTGTCTGAAATTATGCATAAGCCTTCTTCAGAATACTTGCCTTTATGATCTCTTAGTTTGCATTTCTCCAATATTATTTGTTATTTAAAATGCAGCTTACCTTGTTTTGTTTTGATGCTTGAATTTCATGTTACAGTAGCAATAACACATTCCAGGTAATTAATTTCCAGTTGAACTTCACTCTGCTTGAGTGCTTAAAAACCATTTGGCTTTCTGTCTTGTACCTTTTAATGCCTCCTGCAGTCTGCAATAACCATTTAAGAAATCCACTGCTTGTCATGGCCTATTGGTTTAAATTAAAAAAACTAAATTTGGAAACTCCACGTGATCCGCTATCAGTTTTTCTAGCGTAAAGCTGTCCTACCATGGGAAATTGCCAATGGACTTCACCATCCCTGAAAAAAATCAGCAGTAATAGGGTAGAAACAGAGTAGAAGATCATTTTGGCCATGTCATACTTGGTGAAATATAGTGTAGATATAAATGTGAAACCTGCCAAGTCTTCTGAAAAATCCTAACTGTTTTGAAATAACCCCTGCCTTGGGGGATTGAATGCTCCATGGAGACCCTAAGGTAGCATGACAGCGTCAGGCAGAGACACTCACACAGGTCAGGAGACTCTACAGGAGTATCAGCCGAGCAGCATGCCTGTGCCAGTGCAGTTACTGCCTGCATTTCTTCCTGTCTGGAGTGTCCAGCTTGTGCTGCATGATAATCATGCCTCTAGGAGATAGCTTTTGTGGAGACATGTCTAATGGCTGTGATGTAAACACAGCAACTCCAGAGCATCCTAAGTCACCACAGCATTTTACCTACAAGACAGCCCCCTAATCCCTTTTCCTTGACTAGGCCTACTCATGTGGTACCTACAATCCTGGAGAGACTTGACAGTCAACAGAGCAAGTTTGCACCCTCGGAAGGGATGCCATCCAGAGGAACCTTGACAGTTTTTCAAAGTGGGCCTGTGTTCAAGACCAAGTGCAAGGTCCCACACCCGGGTCAGGACAATCCCAAACACAAGTACAGCCTGGATGGAGAATGGATCAAGAGCAGTGCTATGGAGAAATACTTGAGGTGTTGGACAAGAAACTTGACATGAGCCAGCAATTTGGATCCCAGAAGGCCAACCATGTCCTGGGCTGCAGCCAAAGCAGCATGGCCAGCAGGTTAAGGGAGGTCATTCTGCTCCTCTACTCCACTCTCATGAGACCCCACCTGGAGTTCCACACTCCACTCTGGAGCACCTAATGTAAGAAAGTAATGGACCTGCTGGAGTGAGGCCCCCACATGAGGGCCATGAAGGAGCCCAGCGGACTGGAATACTTCTTCCCCTATGAGGACAGGCTGAGAGAGTTGGGGTTGTTTAGCCTGGAGAAGAGAACACTCTAGGGAGACCCTATAGCAGCCTTCTCAGTACAAGAGAGCTGAAGAGGGACCTTTTGGAAGGGCATGTAGTGATGGGACAAGAGGGAACGGCTTCAAACTGTAGGAGGAAATATTTACATTAGTGTTAGAAAGAAATTCTTTACCCAGAGGGGGGTGAGGCAGTGGAACAGGTTTCCCAGAGCTGTGGATGAACCAGCCCTGGAAGCATCCAAACCAGGTTGGATGAGGCCTTGAGCAGCCTGGTCTAGAGAAAGGTGTCCCTTCCCATGGCAGCGAGGTTGGAACTAGGTGATCTTTAAGGTCCCTTCCAACCCAAACATTTCTATGTTTCTATGGAAGTGTTACATCCAGCAGTGGGCATTAAAGGTCTCATTCCTCCTATATATCTAAGACTACTCTATCTGCCATTGGGAAGGAATATGACCTGATCTGTACTACAGAGGAAAGCTGATTAGTAAAAGCACATAAACAAGGGTAGACACAGTTGATATCTAAAGGGTGGCAAGCAAGTCTGTAAGAACCCCTGCCACAACCCCAGCACTGTAAACTGACTCTAGATAGCTCAGATCAGTGAGGTGCTCAACTTAGATTATTACATTTGCGTATCTGCCTGGTTTATCGATGCTTAGACTTGGCAGTTCAGCTTCTGATCCATCTGAAGGGAGATTTCCCTTACAGCATCCTACCAAATACCATCTAGGTATAAGTTTATGTACAAAACTGAAAATCCAGTCATTTTTAGGGTTCACTTAATGGATAGGATGGGGTCCCTTGCAATAGTGTGGTAGAAGACTGTATTGGGAAAAGAAGCTGGTTTGCATGTAAAGGTTCAGTCACGCCATTGGGATGAGGGAAGTCTAGATTAAATACTTTCAGTGGATCTGTCCTGTCCCAGGTGGAACGCCCTTAAGTGGCACAGAGCATTGGGTAAGTTGTGACCTGTGTTAAAGCTGTGCCCTTGTGCAGGTACACAATGTTAAAGTTTTATGGATGCCAGAGAGAAAAGAAGAGCAGAGTTTGGCTGCTGGTATATCTACATACTGTTCTCAAGCAGGCACCAGCATTTTCTCTTCAGGTGTCAAGCTGGCTGAACGTGAATTAGCTCTCAGATGAAACTGTGCAGCTCTAGGTAATGCACTGCTGACTCTACGATAACCAGTAATCTGAAAGGCAGGATTTCTTTAGGCTAGATCCACTGCCACTCCAAAGCAACCAGAGAATATCCAACCCACTGATAGGGCAGGCAGGTGCACCTCTTAAATAAGGGCACCCAGCTTTGAGGAACCTGGAGAAGGCCTTGGACTCCAGTCAGCAACCTCCAGCAGTTTCTGGGCTTGTAGTTGTTCTTCTTCATTGATGTCACAGAAATCATACCAAGTCTGGATTGATCACAGCATGATCAAAGCCATGCTATGACAATAAGCAATTTCAGCTTCCCTTTTTCCTGTTCCTGGCTAGACCACTACCGAGCTTTTCAGTGTTTATAACTTTATAACTTAGTTATATCTCCAGGTCACCACAAACTGATTTTTGCTCATTGTGTAACACTACCTTTTAAAAGTTAAGTTACTGCAGAATTATATTCAAAAGTCTTCTTTTCATTTACTGTTAGCTCATATGCTGTATCACTTTTTTTCTCTTTTGTGAGCAATTTAGCATGAAAAGCTGTTACATATTTAGTAGGCATTTCCATTTGCAGGTTTTTTTTCTTTTTAGTCTTGATATATTTTTGTAAAACAGAGTAAATCTTAATATGTAAAGGATTAACATGTGCTTTTCTTTTCAGATAGTGTGAGCATTAACATTCCATAAATAGCCCAATTTTTCCCCTGAGTTGATAAGTAGTCAAATACTTCCACTAAGGACATTTTTACTTTATCATCCAGAATTTGAACAAATTTAAATTTAACTGGCAATTATTGGTGATGAATGGAAGTAAAATATATGAGTGTTTTTCTTATTTAGTTTGCTTAATCTCATCTTCAGTGCTCCTAAGTAATTGCTTGAGAAACCATCAAGAAGAAAGGCTCATAACAGGCTCACAGACTCCTACTGCTGTGGCATCAACCAACTTATGTTGCATCATCATCATCCACCAAGAGATTCTAGTCTCTGATCCCAGGAACTTTCAAATTCTTTTTATTTGCATTAAGGCTCTCTAAAGAATAAGAAAATTCAAATTCAACCTCACTGTGGAATTTCTGTGTTCAGCAGCTGAACTGTCACTATGGGACATCTCCTAAAAATCATGCTTAATTCCAGACATACACATTCCCTATGAGATTTTAACTCATTTATGTTACTTACATAGACTGCATACTCGGTATCTATGCAATCATTAAAACCATCTCCTGATCTTCAGTTCATTTGTTCGCGTTGCTTTTTCATTCTGATGTTTGGCAAATATAACAAATTCTTCCAGGGTTCGGGGGACCTGTTTCTTCAGTTTCCAGAAAGATGTTTGTGGAGGCAAACCTCAAAATTCAAAAAGTGACAGTAGATAAGAGTGAAGTGTCTACCACCTGGTATTCTAAGTATGGTACAGATTAGTGCAGATAAAACCAGGACTGGTAAATATTTGTACCAGTTGGACCCAGCCTGGAGTTATAGTATGTTGTGCCAGGCTGTACTGTACTAACTGGGTAAAGAGACAACATTTGTGGGTCCTGCTGATATAACAACTTTTCAGAGCTTTAATAAGCAAATTAAGCAAATATTTGGCTCTCATAATTCTTTAACATTCTAAAATGCATTTAGGTATAAGAACACGGTCAGACTTCCTCTTGGGGAATGATCATCTGATTTTGGTCACCTACATTGAGGAAAGATGAATTTGAAACACAGCTGATGCAGAGTGAGACCACTAGTGTAATTAGGGTGGTTGGTAGTCTTCTTCTATATACAGGAGCTCTGCTTGTGCGCCCCCATCAGATTAAGGCTGAAAGACAACAACTGACTGATGATCTAATTAGTATGTAATATATTGGAGATTCAATATCAGGTGAAGAAGAGAGTGACTGATTGATGATTATTTTTGTTCACTTTATCCTGAGTTTGAAAACTTTTCAATTTTTTTTTCGTAATTCCAATTCAATTACTATTCTTAAGATAACCGTATGCAGAAGCCAAATGGTAGGCTTTCTTTAAACTTATCTGAATTCAACAAAAGCAGAAAAATAGCCTGTAAAAATAATATTATTTATTTAATTACTCCTTTAAATACATAGAGTTGGTTTCTTTCTCCGATATGTATAAAAAAAAGTCAAATGGATTTCAAACACTACAGTTTGAAGCCTATTTGTCCTCACATTGAGTGGATGTAAATGGTAGAGTTATGAAACCATCTTTATTATACTAGCAGCTCTGTACTACACCTGCCTAGGTTTTATATTGTGCATAGCCTTTTGCTACAGCTACCAGCCTTTTTCACTGCCCCACTGAGGCAGTCACTGTCTCAGTAGGAGAGGCACAGAGGAGGAGGTCAGCCCATCTCTCAACAACTCAGACTCTCAACCCACTGGCAGAGGAGTGTGAAGATTGCTGCTGTTTGAAAAGGGTGACCCTTGGAAAGGGTGGTGACTGGCTGTGCTGCTAACAGTCCTTTCACCAGGGCAGGCAGGAAGGAAAAGGGTCTGCTCTAGCTCTGATTTGTGTTACTCTGCCAGCAAGTTCATGGAGTCATTCGAGGTGTGAGCAGTTTTTGCTGTCCCCAGCCTCCTGCTATGCAGTGCAGTCGCCTGTTTGCTGAACCCTGTGATTAAACAGCACTGTTTGATTTAGTAGCATCTAATGCTCATTTGATAACAAGACATACAGGACAATGGAGATTTAAATTAAATTATCTGCAAACCCAGTGACCCACTTTCTATTTTAAATAGAGCAGAAGTGTCATAATATACAATTTGTTCATTGGCCTCACAGAAGAATGTGTTGGGAAGAAACGGTTATGCTTTGCATAATACTCTAACAAGAAAAATCTAATGTGATGTGACAAATTATATGTTGAACTTAAATGATAAAATAATTGATCTTCTGGAGACTAATCTAATTGTTGATTTTTGTCTTTCATATGCAAATAGACAAGTGCTGGTCTTTAAACTATTTTACAGCTAAGAGGGGGACTTACTAGCTGCCTTGTTAGTAACATTCACAGTTGAATGGCGCCTTGCCAATGCAAGGAGTATGTAGAAGAAGGATCTAGGCAAGATGACTCTATTCATTGCATTTTAGACTTCATATTCTTACATACTTGAAATTCAGAGAAACAGGTAGAATAGCTGCTAAAATTCTGATCTTGCTGTAGAAACAAATGTATTTCTAATTTACCAGGTAGAGAATGCTGAAACCTATGACAGAATCATGCCACCTACTTTATCAACACGTTCACTATCTATGTCAATTCGTATGGACCATAATTACTATTGTTTTAAAAAATTGCAGCTATCAGTGCACACCTTTGAACAACAGGGGGCATGTTCAAAAACAATAACCTTTTCATGAATTAATGGTGCTATCATTTTCTTAAAAGTTCTTTTCTTTTTCTGCTTATGCAACTGTCTATCACTCTTTGGCTAATATGCACGTATCACATGCTAGTCTGAATAACTTTTTCCTATTTTCTTAATTTACTAAAATGGAAGGTCTTAACTAACAAGGAAAAATATACTTTAATAAAAGATTTCTACAGAGGCAAGTGTTGCCTTAGTTGTCTCCTGCTTGTCCAGTGTTTCTTTCTCATCAGCTTCTTTCTTGCTCCTCACTATTGTGTAAGTAGACCATTAACAAATAAAAACATACTAGAAAAAAACCCTAAGGGTCTCCTCAACGCCTATCAACATTTATGATACCTTTAATGTATGTTTAATGTATGTATCTTGCTGGCCCCAGGTGAGCAGTTAGACTACAAGCCTCCAAACTGAANACTGGGCCAGTGGGTGTTTTTTTTAACAAAAACTAGGGAGACTGAAAGTAGAGAGAAAAGAAAGGCTATTTTGTCTGTGTCCTGTCCTGAAACTGTTCTGTGATTCTGTTCCCAAAGGATGTGAAAATCCCTTTAGACTGCAGTGACTTTCTGCAATGACAGTTGAGTCGTGTATTTGTCAGGATTTATGGTGTCATTTCTTATGTCTAGGAACTAGTATGCTAAATTTAAACTTCCAAATAATAAAGGAATTGTTAAGAACAGCCAGAAACTGATAACCATATTTCTCCTGTCTCAAATATAAAATAATAAACCTATTTTATTTTAGTTTGATTTTTAAAATGTCAACAAAATTTTGCCCACTGTTGAAATCAATGAAACCCATTTTTTTGTATCTTTTATCTGGATTCCCTGGTGCAGATGGATTGAAATCACAACACAATCTTTACCTTGACACTTGCACATCTTTGCCTCTCTCTCAGGGCACCCATATTAACAAGACTTAGTATCTTCATGAAACTATGAAAAAACATACAGTGCAATTAAGAATATAAAGTTAGGATATAAAGTAGGGATAGAAAATGTTTAGGTGTTAAAGACATTTCTTAACATCTTTATGGTATTTACAAGAGCACATTCAACTCTGTTGTATTTGTCTGATAAATGGCGATGACTGCAAAAGAGGAAGAGCACACAGGAATACAGAAACAGATATTCACATAGAGATGTGAATCCTTGGTGACTTTAAACCTCATTTCCTTGAGGCAAAGATCAAGTAGGGGCAATTTCTGCTTGTCAGTTAAACTGAGGAAAATCTATGATGAAGCTTAATAGAGTCCTTGTTCTTCAACATTAAGCCTGCCTATAATTTAACCTGAAAATACTGAAAGTTGTAGCTTACAGTAGTAATAGATGTACCTGGTATTTACGGCATTAACACAGATTTTGCTTTCTTGGTTTTTTCTTAGCTTGGGGTTATGCTCAGTAGAACATGCTGTCAGATCTGACTAATGCCACTGATGTTTATCATTTATAGTGCAGATGGATAGAAACAGAAAAGATAAAATGTTGCATTTACTTAGTGGTATGAAATGGTCAGTAGCTGAGTATTGTAATAATCGTTCTTCAGATAACTCTTACCCATTAGTTAGGGTATTTGATAATTGACTCCTCAACCTCCTGGGGGAGCGTCCCACACTTTAGAGATATAAAATATACTGTGAAACTTGATAGCTATAAAGTTCCCTTGTTGGTCCTTGTGTAAGAGAGCACTTGCTCAGGGTACTGAGGTATTTGTACTTACCAGATCAGCAGGTGAGATTTTGACATGACAAGACTTGGTTTCAGAAACCCAGCTGTGCCTTAAAAGAATATTTGGCAACTATGTTTACAGCCGTGAGTCTTGTCCTTTTTGCCTGAAGGAAAGACCTAAATAGATCTGGGAAGGGAGGTACTGAAGGCAGCTGGCAGATATTTTGAGAAGCAGAGCATCCTAACTGTTGGATGTGAGCCCTTCAATCCCTTCCTGGATTTGGGTCACAATTCATTTACTGCTATAATACATAATTTCAGAAGGGAGAAAAGCTACTATGTGTACCTATAGAACTGTGGGTTTCTTTAATCTTAGGAACTACCAGGTTTTGGGGCCTTGCAGCAAGATGTTTGTTAAATACTTGTGAATTTGAGTTCTTTTTTCCCCCATTTCTGGTACTCAGTTTATTGACAGGTGAAAATAGAAATGTAAGATATCTGCTTAGAAGCCCTTTAGGGTTTTTGCTAGCTGTGGGGAGGTGGGTAGTGGTTTCCATTGCCATGGCATGGCAGATTCCTGCCCATTATTAAACTCAGCAGGGTTTGAGATTAGCTAGTTAAGGAGTCTTTTTCTCCAGAGTTAATATTGCTATATCTGCCTGCTCCATGGAACGAAATGCTGCCTGGTGTGAGTGAAGAGGAAAATGAGCAAAATGTGAGCGTCTTGGTCAGAGAACAGTGATTAGTTCCTCATTAAAGAGACAGAGAATGAGAGAGAGATTGTAACTATAGTAACCACTGCATATATGATCCTCTACCCACCTCATTGTAATCCACGTGGTTACAACAAAGGTTTCAACCTATTGTTACTCGTTTGTAAAGCCACTCCTCCAACTGAAGAGTTGCATAATAAATACTTTTCGAATATGCATATATACATATATATGTGTGCATTTTTATATTCACACACATACACAGACTCAGAAAAACTGAGTTTCCTTATGATTAACTAAACAGATGGATAAAACCACCAGTATAAATAGCCATCAGTGGTATTTGTAATATTTTTTTTCTCGCTGACTAACTGAAAAGAAATGCCATAATGACTCAGGAACTATATCACCTTTTAAGAATACTTGTATCTGTGCATATATTTCTATTCTCTGAGCTATTACATGTTTAATTTCAGCTGCTTCTTTTTTAATAAAATACCATTAACATTTAAAATTTGAATTAATGGAGTATGTCTCAGAAATCCTGCTGCCTATATCAAAGCACGTTTCTGATCTCTCTCAAGTCGGCAATGCCATTAACCTGTTCCACTGCACTCCACACCTGGCCAACTGCACTAATGCATGATACTACTCACTTAGTTGGAATGAAATGAGTAACATTTAGCCCACTGATATGATCAAGCATAAATCTGAAAGACAAATTGCTGGCAAATGTTCTCCCTTCGAAGGAGGTCGTGGCAAGGTTTACAGTATTCACCCTCTTCAATCTGGCCATAATATCCTGTCCTGTACTAAAATTGAAGGACAATTGTGAGTTAAACCTAATGCCTTAGCAGCTATTTCTAAATCCTGTCTTTTATGGACTTTTAGCTAGAAATTCTGAGAGCTAGTCAGCAGACCTGAACATCTTTCTTTGGACTGATTTTGCCAAATAGCAAGTCCTTCCATTTACTGCTGATAATGAAACCACTTAGCTGTAATAATTTTATCAGCATTAAGGGGACCAAATTTCAATCAAAGCCTACCAATAAAGTCTTTGCTCATGTGAGGGGATAGTATAGCAACTGAAATGCCAGAGAGGATCAAATACATTGCTACACAATTTCTTTTTACAACAGAGGAGTTTATGTCCAGCCTCCAGTCTTACAATAGCCTGTATATTTCCAGTCACTGAAATGTGGGGCAGTTTATGGGTCACAAAACCTATTATGATACTGTTTTTTGAACTTTCAGACTGGTTCAGCGAAAAGTGTTAATTTTTCACTGTTCTCAAACTTGCAGGTTTTCTGCCAACCTTTCACTTTTAGAGTGAAAAAAATCCTTGCGCCTCAGTGGAATATCCCCATTAGCCTGAATACCAAGGCAAAATTTCACTGAAATTTCAAAATTTCAAAATGTGAGCTCCACTGAAATTTCTTCTGGTTCCAGTAAGGTGCAGTTTTCTGTTGGTTTGGGGGTCCTGAGCGCAGACAAAGGAGACACTGAGACCTGGTGGTGTTGGTGCAGCAGAAAAAGAAAGTACTCCTTTATTTAGTTTCAGTTTTCTTTTATATAGGGGGAATTTGAAGCTCCCGCCTTGCTTGCTGATTGGGTTGAGTTCTAGCCTGAATAATACCCTGGATCAGTGATGTGTATCGTGTCTGATTGGCAGAGGTGTTTGACAGACAGTTTGGCCCTTACCAAGGCAAGCTGTACACTGCAACCGTTTTCCTTCTTTCTTGAAGAAAAATCAGGCTCTTCAGGGTCAGGACCTTCCTGACACAGTTTCTGGGCATGGGTTGCAGCTCACCCTTTGTAGCTATAGGGCGATGCAGTGAATTATCCTGGCCCTCACAGGTAAACACAGGCCACGGTGACCCCTGGGACATTCAGTTTGCTTTTCTTGCATGTCTCCTGATCTGGGAGCATGTGGAGGCTGAAGTTTCTGAGGTATCCAAAAGATTCAGCACATCCAGACATTTGCAAACCATAGTAGATAACTGATACAGTTAACACAGAGAAAAACCTGCATGTGAGAAATCTGCCTTATCACGCTAGGGCTCTGTTAGGTTTAGACTGAGGTGCTTTTGTTTCCCTGTAATTTCCTCCTGGGCACATTGCATAACTTCTTCCCCAGAGATGCTTCTTGCCCAGGTGTGCAAGAAACGGCAACAAATCTGAACAGGAGGGCACTGATAGGTGAAAAATAAGGAGCCCTGTATTATCTGTCTTTAAAAGCCACTCCAGAAAAGGTTGTGAAAGAATGTTCATGGCCTGTAATTACTTCTTGTCAGGGTATGTCAGAAACAACCAAAGAAGCTCTTGAGATGTATTGCCTTAGGTTCTTGCTGCCAGTAACATAGAAAAAAGAAATTTGTGACAGAGTTCTAATTTGTTGTTCAGAATATAGTTAATTTTGAACCTGTCAAAATTAAAACAAAACAAAACAAAAACAACCTACAAACCCACCTCATGTTTCTATTATATTTGAAGCACAGGATGTCAGCATGAGCATCTGGGAGAGATTTTAAGTTTTTGTCACTCTATAAATGCAGTGGTATTTTCAAGAGCATTACAATGTACTAGCAGATACACCTTTCTCTCTTTTACCTTTGAAATGGAACAATACTTTCTGAGGTGTTTCAGAGCACACAACAGGCATCCCTTAATTTCTCTAATACTTTTCATAGAGAAATTATGGTACTTTCTTTTTCATGCTACATAATTTTTCTCATTAATTTCTTCTACTTTCAGAGCAGTCAATGGACAAGTAAACATCTAGAATGTCTTTTTGTCTTTGCATGTGAAGTAGTAGGGTGAAATACCTTTTCTGTACAATATTCTGGCAGAACTTTAAATTATGCGTATTCCACCTGATGCCAAAAACTGTCTCTGAAAACAGTGAATCAGAGTAGCATTCATTATGATTATGTGCATGTACAAAATGAACACTTGGAGCAAAGTTATGGGATCAGCTAGTTGAGCCTAGCATTTAGTTATGTCTCTTGAGCTGAATTATACCATATTTTTTCCATTAAAGATGAAAGTCTGCTGAATTTCAAACCTAGCTTTACTGTCTGTATTCCACAACATAATTAGAGTAGAAGATTGTAATGTAAGTTTTCCTGCCATTTTCAGGGAATGATGGGGCAATAAACAGGAAAATCTTGCAGATGAATAGATGTTTTATGATTGGTGTTAGCAGCAGAATTTTGGTTTTTTTGATCATGGGTTGGTTTCTATGCCACTGAGCATGCTGGGAACAGATGGGGTCCACCTGCCTCAAAGTGTAAAAGGAATCTTACCTTAAGAACAAGCAGGGCTTATTGAGAGAGCTTTAAATCAGATTTAGATCAGGCTGGAGAAAAGGAGGCTCAGGGAGGAACCCTATCACTCTCTACCACTACCTGAGAGGAGGAGGTAGTGAGCTGGGGGTTGGCCTCCTCTCCCAGGTAGCAAGTGGCAGGATGAGAGCAAATGGCCTCAAGCTGCAACCAGGAGTGATTTGGGTCAGGTATTAGGAAAATTTTTTTCATGGAAAGGGATACAAAGCGTTGGAATAAGTTGCCCAGGGAAGTGCTGCATCCGTATAAGTATTAAAAAAATGTATGGATATGGCTCTTGAGGACATCAGTGGTGAACATGATGGTGTTATTAGGCTGATGGTTGGGCTTGGTAATCTGAAGGGTCTTTCCCAACCTTGTTGATTTTATGATTCTAACTTGCTAATTACATCAAATTATCTTCAGAGATAAAATTGTGAGTTTTGTTTCCCAGTCCCATTTTGTGTGAACTGCCTTTTTATTGTTTCAGTTTGTTGAGGTGTTTTGTTTTATTACAGTGAATGCTGCTTTGTTTGGGTTTTTTTGTTTTGTTTTGTTTGTTGCTGCTAGCCATGGTCCCCAGTTACATGGCTGCACTGCATACTCTTTTGTTAACTGTCAGACCAAAGAGCACAGGGTGTGCTTGTTGAGACAGGTAGCAGCTGTGGGTTTGCCCTTGGTCCTGGTACAGTCAGCCTCTTGAGCTGAAAACACTCAATATAAGCTTAAGCCCATGATTTAAAGAGTGAGAAACCTCAGTGATATAATTCACACTGCTGTGTACAGCATTGTGAGACCTGTAAATGTCTGGCTGGAGGAGTATTCAGAAAGTAACAGGATGGAAGAATGGGTGGATGGAAGGATGGATTAACTGGAAATAGGCACAGAAATCATCCATAAACTGAGTGAAGGAGAGCTAACACTGTGCTGACTGGACAAACTCTGACTGGCACCTGAGCACTAGTGGAACGTGGGGGTGTTGATATTGCTGCTTCCAAACACAGATGCTGGAGATTCCACCTCTGATCTCTCCTAAAGAAAAGTTTGGAAAGGCATTCATGATTTTATAGTTTAAGAGTGTTTTAAACCATCTACATAGTGCCACCATATTTCCAAGAGGTACACAATCTCTGAGTAATGCAAAATATGGACTAGTGACTGCCATTTTTGTAGAGGATTATTGATGTGCAGTGAGAATGCCACCTTTTGGAGGGTGAATTGTATTTTGGTTAGATCAATAATCCCTACAAGTAATTATTCTTGTTAGCCTATGTAAAACAAACTGGTTGCTTCAATTTCCAAAGGATATGTGGCACAGTAAAGAGAAAATAGGAAACTAATGCTTTTTAGGTTAGTAACTTATAACTTTGATCCAGGTTTCCTTACCTTAAGTGCCTAATTCAGCTGGATGTATAAAGGCTTGCCCTTAGTTTGACTTGAGACAAACACAATTCAGCCTGTAGTCCTTTATTTCTTTTCACTTCCAACCTCTTCTTTCAATACTCTTTCAAAAAACAGTTAGTCAACATTTACTCTAAAATAACCATCACACTAAGGTGGGAACAAGAACCTAGTGGAGTCTAGTGTTTAAAATACTATTCAGGAGTCCCATTTACACTGTAGTATAGAACTGTCTAGGTCTTGAGGTGAGTTCTAGCAAGAACTCTTTACCCAAGTTACAATATTTCTCCAGACCTGTTTTCAAGCATATTTTATGCTAGTTTGGGATTCTTGGTGACTATTCCTCAACTCAAAACATCTTGTTATTGCTTTACTTTCCTTATGCTTCAATGTGGTCAGAGGTCTTGAGCAGCTACAAAATACTCCAGTTTTGTTCACAGCCCTGGAAGCTATTTTCAGCCTCAGATATTTCTGGTCCATTTACCCCACTGGGGTGTTCTGTTTGCCATTGTTGCAGGTCAGTTGCATTTCCTAACTGCAGGTGACCTCTACCACACTGGCCACTTGGGCAAGTGGGAGGTGGCACCATTCACGAGCCTGAAACCCAAATGCTGAGCTGTGAATTTCCACAATGCTTTCAGTAGCAGCTCTTTCCTCTCCCTTCCTGAAAGGTGGCACAACTTTTCAGCACTCGCAACATTTTCAGCCAAACATGACAAAAGGGTGGAAATCTCAAAGGCATGAAATTGGTACTAGTTTTGTAGGTGGCTGGTGAGAGGGGAGAGATTTAGTTCTCTCTCTGACAGAAAAGTCTGGACCTTCTGAGCTCCAGACTTCTACCTTCTCTTTGGTTTACTGATCACCTAGTACAATGTGGGATAGAAATCATATAAACATGAGATGCTTCTCTCTCCATACACAGGAGAATAGATTTCATCAGTTTTCCTGCTCAGAAATTATTTGTTTTCCATGTGTAGCTTTTTGCATTAAACTAGTAACTTCTTAGCAAGGTGTAATCCAGAGCAAATTTTCTGATGACTTTTTTTCTGAAGTCATGGAAATATTCAGCCTAGATTGGCATAACAACTGCTAACACAGATTAAGCAGTGTCATGGGGAGCCTTGAAAAATGTGGATTTCACAGCATGAAATCAGAATATACTAGGAGAACAAAAAACATTCATATCTGAAAAGAGGCTAAAATGGAACAAAATTGAATTTAAATAGAAAGTATGAAGACTCAGAACTGGGATGGACCTATTTTAGAGGAGAAAATAAAATGAAGACATTTCAAGTGAGGCACTAAAGGTGGCAGAAGTTTATTGAAAGATGCTCTTGTATTTTAGTAGTGCTATGTATTTAGTATTATGGAAAACTTGAAAATATACAGCAAAATTCACAGATGTACCATTCTTAACTGGGGAGCAGTAAATGTTGCCCTAACCAAAGTAGAAGCATATATATGGTTTACCTGCATATACTCTGAAGAAAAAATTATATATATTTTACATATTTTTTAGAAAATACACCTTTTGGGCCATGTCACTAAGCTGCATAGGTGCATAAGGTACCCAAGCTAAAGGAGAAAAGAGGAGTTTAAATCAAAGGTGGGAGGAATGCCAAAAGGGAAATCAGGATCTGCCATTTCATTCTTTGTGCCACCCTTTTTGAACCATGGTGTGTATAGTCCCAATTTGGGAGGCAACACACTGGGACTGTACTTAAGAAACCCTGCTGAAGTTGTGTGTGCCATGCAGGTCAGCTGTTCACATTCCTCAAAGGGCTTGACTGGGAATTAAGTTAGTAAATCCAAACATAACATTCTTGCACAAAAGGAGGAATCATTATTCTCCAAGAGCTTGATGATTTTATTATTTTGGTTCTACTTCAATGTCCTGTTTGTCTGGAATCTGAGTTGGCTTCAGGCATATGTTTCTGTGATAATTTCTATATGAAAAAATTTGCATAATTTCACACATTGAAAAACTGAAAAATAATTTTAGGCCACAGGTCTTTCTCTAGCTTTACTTTCAGTTTATTTTTGAAGTTAATTTGGTATGGTATGATCTAAAGCATACAATGTTTTGCTCCTTGACATAAAATGTTTAATTACTTCCGTAACAATCTAGTTAGTTTTGAAGTAAGAAGGAAAGACTTTCAAAAATGTTCTCTTCTCCTCCACAGAAAGAAAAAGAAAAAAGGTTTGTAGAAAAACATCCAAAGAATCATGAACATAGGAAGCACATCCTATGGAAGTTTGGATATGTTAAAATACAAGGAGCCAGACAAAATGGAAGAATAGTAAAATATCATGTAACAGGATAAACTATAGATTGAGTGAACAACTGGAAGATGACAAAAATCTATATAAAATAGAGCATGAAAGACAACATTCCTGTATGTCTTGGATTAACTTTATTAATATTAAAATATTCATGCTGTAAGAGATGTACTAATAGAAAATAATCATTATGGGAAGAAGAATTTTTTAAAAATTTTAATCAAATCAAATTATATTAAATAAGAGTGGAAAAACTATGCAATAGTTCAACATGAATCACTGTAGCCTTTCGGATAATAATGGATTAATGACAGTGAACAGTAACATTATAGCTTAACATTAGAACTACTACACTCTGTTTAAGATGTTTATAAACTAGGTAATAAAGACATTTGAGCATCAAATATTCTAAGGTTTTAGTACAGTCAAGTCCTGCTTTTCAAGAGGCTTCCAAATATTCTTTTTCAGGTGGGGTTCCTGGCAATATCAGTAATACAAACTCAGTCTAAGTTTTAAGGCATGTAACAGGGAACTTTTTCAACACCAATGAGTAGCACAGTAGGTACACTTTGCAAAAAATAATATATGTGTGTATGAAAATTCAATAATTTTACAGATTAAATGATTAAATAGTAAAAATAACCCAAATTTTAAAAAGAATTTATACAGAGGGATCAGTGAACTTGTTCAGATAAACATTAAACATATTTTACTGGACTTTTATATAAACATCTACTTTAAATTATCTGATGCTTTTAATGTGCAAATGTACATCCTAAAGAAAACCAGGAACTCCCTTGGATACCTGAGGGTGCTGTAGTCTCCTACATTTGCATACACTATCATGGTGTATTAAAAGAAATATGAATTGTATTTACACTAAGTTTATTTCTTTCCTTTTTTTACAGCTGGCTCAGGATCCTCTTTTTCTATGGAAATACAGGCACACCAATCCTATTTAATTCTCTTGAACTGTACCAAAGTGGTCATGATTTTTTTTTATATAACTGCACCATAGTACAGGTTAAATTTGTTTAACTCATCACTTACATTCTTAGTAATACTCCCATTTATAGTGATAATAGAGGGTAATAATACTTCCTAATCACAGCTTCATAACCACAGTCATAACTTTTAGACTTTTGAAGTAATTGTGGTCAGTAACACAGTGATGAAACACAGTTTTTTTTCTCATAATCTATAGCTGCAGATTTTACCTACAACTGATGCCTATGACTAGACTACACTTGCTGCATACACACCTGATGGAAACAGCTTCTCATAACATATTTCTGCTTCCATAGCCCTTAAACATTCACCATACCATGAGCTCATACGGCCTTCATTTGTATTTGTCAGAGTAGCAAATGTATTATTCTTATCTGATTTAAAGCACGGCACATACAGTGAGCCATGGCAGGAGTGGGGATTATTTCCAGGAGAAGAGAAATTAATATATTAGTGGTTCAGAATTTTTCTGGTATTTACTTGAAGAAAGCAAAAACCATACCAAAATTCTAAATAACCAGCAGCACTAAAAAACAGTGGTTAAATGCTGCTTGCAGTTCTTGTTTTGACATGTTCTGTATTCCACTACTTTCTACAAGCAACAGGCTTAGACTGCCTTGAAAAGATTATCTAGAAAGCATCACTAATTTTCTCTTTTGTATATGGATATTGTCTAGTACTGCAACAATCATAGGACCTGAGAAATGTGTATTTGTTAATAACAGCTTAATGAGCTACTATGTCAGAAAACTCATTAGTCAGTTTCTGGGTTACATTAATTATTTTTTTTAAAAAAAATAAACCCATCAATAAATTTTTTTGTGGTGCTTCTTTGGGTAGATTTTAGATGATGATGTCAGATTCAGTGCTGCACAGTTTTGCTAATGATTGCATTGGATCAAGGAAGACACTAACAATTACAAACTTGTCAGAAGCAAGAAAGCAAGTAGCTGAACCAATTTTTGAACTGTAATTAAAAAGAGCCCTGTAGCTAACAAGAAAATTGTGATAAACGAAGCAAGAAATTGCTTGTTATCTGTTGTGTCATTTACTCTTTGACATTAATATTTCTAGAAGAAAAGAGTCATGAAAATCTTCTGTCATGTTTACAGTTGCAAAGCTTAACAGCCATTATCATTATAAACAAGGCTGAGGCTTGGGATGGACAAACTGAAGATGGGGAAAAAAAGGGATAGTTGGTAATTATCCTTATCTGTCTCTGATCAAAACAAAATCATCTTTCTCTGCTAATCTATTAATGACTTTGGCCTTTACCTGCTGCCCAGTGGCTTTTGATTTTTCTGCAGCAGTCTGACCAGCAAGTGATTATGCAGGTTAGTACTGTGCATTGCTTTGAATCTTTACTTAATATGTTTTAACTTAAAAACAAATTTAAGGTGGGAGCTGTTCTTCTCTTAATACAGCAGGCTTTTTGATAACTGCAGACTGCCAAGGTTGAAAATTTTGCTTATTTTTGTCTTTCTGAAGTCTTATGAAACCTAATCAAGAAGTTATAGTCCTAGTAATACTTAATCTGATTGTTAGATGGTGTGCTTGAATTATACCATGGCTATCATGATGAAATGCATCTCAGTAATATGTTGAAAAAATACAGCTCTGAACCTCAGGCTTGCTGGTATTACCAGCAGTGAGCTATAGAAATGAGTGAATGTTCATTCAGGCTTTGAGAAAGCAAAGATGCTTCAACCGTGAGCTCTGACTGAAAAAACCATCGGGATGATTTTTAGACCTGCTGTGTCAGCAGCCTACTTGTGGTGCCATGCCTTGCATCCCTAACAACGACAACAACTGCTTAATGCAAGTCCCTGTCTCTGCCAGTCCCAGCCTCCTGCTCTGCCCTGGCCAGGCCTGAGCCCCAGGACCTGCCCCCAGGCCTGTGGACCACTGTGGGCATGGTTCACTCCTCCCACCCATCTGAGGTGGTGGTCATATTTGGCTGCTCAGACTGGGCACTCAGAAAGCAAGCTGCCATCTGCAGACTTCTCTTGCTGTTCCTCGTTTGGTCTGCTGAGCTAGTCCTCTCATCTCAGAGCTTCTCTAAAGTGAATTGCGTTTCTGCACAAGGTAGCTCCAAGATGTCTGCAAGTCTCTCTTGTGTATACGTGTGTGTTCTGCATGCTGAACATATAAATGCAGTATTTTACCTTATTAGGAGTAAGCCTTGATCTGTTCCTATTATCAGACACCGAAAATCTGTGTGGTCTTGATGATAGAATTTTCTGACAAAACCAACATAAAAGTATTTTCATCTCCTTTGTTCTTTGCTGAAAGCATTTAAGTACATTTCACCTGAAAATATTCCAGTGTATAACTACCAAGACAATCAATTGCCATGAGAAAGCTCTTAGATATGAGTGATTAGTGAGTAGAGGTACTGATGTCTTTTAATTATTCATTTTGTAAGTAATAGGATTTACTTGTAAAAGCGGTAAGAGTAACACAGCATTTATTATAAACCTCAAGGCACTCTAAATAAGGCAACTTTCCTTAATGGTTTTAGAGATAAATATTTTTCATTCAACTATTTGTTTTATGCATGTGATGAAATAAATACTGATAAACACATCAGAATCTTTACGTTTAGCTTAGACTGCTTGTATCATCCTACCATCAGAGATTCCTAGTGACAGATGATGCAGATAGTATGATGTTTTCCCTAAACGTGATTTTTTTTAGCAGAGCTCTCTGCAATGATCTTGCTGAGAAAAGATGTAAAAAAAAAAAAAATTTAAAAATTATTTGAGAAGATGATCTCTGCCACCATCAACTGGCCTGGCAAGACCTCTTCGTCATCAAATTTGTCATTAAAAATTTTAAATAAAAAAAATAAAAGCGGTTATTTCTTGCCAGACTTCCCTTCTCCACTGGAATTCCTCAGGAAATTTGCATGAGAAATTCCTGAGAAGCTGTGGTGACAATATTCTGCAGCCACAGTATAATTCCTGTTACTCTTCAATACACTTTAGAGTTTTGTAAAATCAATGGCATGTGTGGTTACTGATTTAGCTCACGCCTTCTACCCTGGCTGATAATTTCCTACTTTACCCCTTTCCTATTTGGAAAATCTGCTGTATCCTAGAAAAAAAAGTGAATGAAACATTTAGAGGATGTGGAAAAAAAAATCTGCCTAGAAATGAAAAGCAAGAAGCCATGATTTTTAGAGTAGTTGAATGATCATTTGATCATAGCTGATGCATACCTGTGCTGGGAAGAGATACCAGTCAGGAGAAAAACTGATAAGAAAAGACAGTGGTTTAAGTTTGAAACTGAGCAAAACTTAAATTAGAAATGAAATTAATAAGGCCATTTTTGGCCCAATGGTTGCAGTTCAAAGAGATATTATACTCTTCACAGTAATTACAAGGTGACATACAGTGGCCTATTTATGCTACTGTATGTCACTACAGAGGCTTATAACATTCCAAGTGTGAAATTCTATTGAAATTAAGAAATAATACCCAGGGTTCCTGAACTGAACACTTAAGGTTTTTTTATGCTGTGCTTGTGCTATTCCATGGATAAACAAATGCTTGAATTATACTATATTTTGCCATATAACAATTGCTGAACTCTTTCAAGATAGAGCAGTCTGTAAAATAAAAGTATTTCTGTCATAATTGTGTTTTGTTTTCCTTAAACATTTTGACAGTGTAATTTATCTCCTAAGTGCCAATGTCCAGGAATAAAAAAAAATCTGTTTGCTAATCTCTTTAGTTCTAGGGTTTAATGTGATGTTAATAATCATGCTCACAACTCGCATAGATTTAGCAAAGGCATGAATCACAGCACAATTATATCTCAGTGAATTGAGGAATTTGTAAGCAAGCCAAAGTACTTAGCAGTTCCTGCTGTAAAAGTAGTATAAGAATATGGTACAGTGTTTCCAGATGCAGTTCTATTACAAGATGCAGCAAGAAAAGTCAAGGGGAAATGTTCATATTTTTGTGTGGAAGCAAAGAAGAAGCTGTTCATGCGAGGGTGGTCTTAGTAGCCACAAAATAGTTTCAATAGAAGCAAGAACAATAGAAGTGTAATTATTAAATATAGAAACCCAGGAAATTCTAGTCTAAAGCTCCCCTGTAGTGATGCACACTTGAAGGGTGCTTTATCCAGATTGCACAGTAATTGTTGGTTGCCCTACTTTACTACTTCCTGGCTTTTTATTGCTGAAGAAAGATTTACTGTTCAAGGATTGGCAGTGTCCTGGGAGCTTGTGCAGGCTCCTGTCCTGCTGGAGGGAAAGGCCTGGCAGGGGAGGGGTGGGGAGATGCTGTTATATCCTTTATTTTTCCTACAAAAAGGCAACCTGTAGGAAATAAGGTCTAAGGACCTGGGGAGGCTGTCTAGTCTGGCACAGCTGAAATAACTTGGCCGGAGCTTTACAACTAAGTGATGAGTTTCCCTTTGACTTTACAGGTTAAAGAAGTGAATGGAGTTTGCCCTGTGCCTCTGTTGCCAGCAAAGGGGCCTGTGGCTCGGGTCTCCAAACTAAAGAAGGGAAACTGATGTATCCAGTTCTTCTGGCCCAAGCAGTACTAATTAACTATAAATAGTTCCTGACAAATGTTTGTGTGATGTGGTCTCAAAAACTGCTAGTGATGGAGATTTCTCTATTTCTAGGAAAGCTATCTTAGGAAAACTATCACAATGCTTAAGGCTAGAAATACATCTCTCTTGATTCTTAGACCAAATCCCCCAAGAGCAGTATAACTGTTGTTCCTTGACCTTCCTGCAATGGACACAGAAAACAGATAGATCTATTCTCCTTACAAGAAGATTTTGTATATCAGAGGGCTGCTCAGTCTCCCTCTAGCTTACTTGTCTCCAAACTAAGTAACTGCAATTAATTTTATCATTTCCTATAGGACATCCTGTAGCCCTCTGATTATTTTTCTTGTCTTTCTCTAGGTTCTCTGCAGCTGATCTGTGGATTTCTTGAAACTGATACTCTGTAGGAAGTGGCAGTACTGAACAGAAGTTGGATGCCTTGCCTACAGCCCCTTTTTTTCTACATATGCATCAGGACACAAAGACAGCTTTTAAATTAATGTTGTTGGTTACTCTTAAGTTAAGAGTCTTTCTTCTTGTGTTTGGAAAGCTAATCCTCTCTAAGCACAAATAGAACGTACTTTTTTTCCCCTAACACAAAAATTTTAAAAATTTCTTGAGATTGACTTTAAATTTCAAGAATTGATTTAAAAATTTACCCAAATGTCAGTGGACTCAAGCCGGAAAATGTCAGTCTGTAATACCTGTTGTGTTAAAATATACACCCTGCCTTCCCATTTGTTTACAGATTAAGTACTCTACAGAACTGACATATCTATACCATAATTGTGGGCAGTGAAAGCAATAACTATACCACTGTTAACCACCTTTATCATAAAACCACTTAGGTTAGAAAAGAGCTTTAAATCTTTGAGCAAACCTAAAATAAATCCTGCACAGTTTGCTCCTGCAAAACTGTTTTATTATATTCTGTTTCATTATATTCTGATATTAGAGGGATTTTAATACAAAGGGCATCTTCCATCTAATCTTCTATATCCTAACCGTTGAACTGCACAGAGAAGCCAGATGTGGTCAAAATATTTAGAATACTTCTTAAGCAGATTTGAATATTCTGGACCAAACTCTGTCATCTTTTTCATACAAATCTTCATCTGTATGTTAGTAAAATAACTTCTTCTAACTGAGTAGCTATGACCTTTTTCTTGCTCTTGTCTCTGTACTATTATTTTACTTTGACTGATAAGACTTTCAGCAGAGCCATATTTTGCCTGTCACTTTCTCTTTATAAATGTTCTTTCATTACTTCCTTGAATTTCCTGCTCTGTTTACTTCTGTCTCTATAATTCATTGCAGTCTTTTTGATAGTCTTTCAAATTTTAGGAAGCATCAGCATATTTTCTCTCTTTTGTTCAGTGACAGTTTGTCTGCAGCTGAAGTCAGATGATATCTCTTCATTGCTGGTAATATTTCTGTTACATTAATTTCTGTTGTCACTATTTCTTAGCAGGTAGGCAACTGATAGGAGCACTGTAATAAACTGCCACCATGAGGCATTAACTAAGTCATAATGCAAAAATGTTGATGTTGGAAATAATATTCATTGCATGATGAATCAAAGAAATCTAGAGGCTTTTCTAACACTGTAAGTCACACCCCATTTGCATTATAGTTTGTTGAGCTGCACACAATGATAAACAGAATCATTCTTTAATAGTGTTAGGGTGGCTGTGGATTATTTTCTTTTTTTCTGTTTAAGGAAAGATGGCATCTATTTTTACTTTGTTGCCTAAGAGCTTTCTGGCAGTGGACCTTCTGTGTATGTTTAAGTTAGCAGAAAAATTTACCCTCTTCTCACCTATGCTATGTGTACTACCAATAAAAGAAGCAAGTAAAAATTTAGGAGAGTAGAATGGTTGCAGCAGTAACTTGGAACTGCCTTAGGACAAATGAATTAGGTTTTAATACTTCAGACCACTTTGTAACAAGACTTTATAATTTTCAGTGCAGAATTCATAGTTCAGCAGAGTATCTCTACTGGTTAGACATATCTTAGCAGTGTAGGTGGTAGATACAGTGTAAAAGGTACTTACATACAACTAAATGCACTTGTAAAGGAGGAGAATTGCACAGCCTACTCTTTCTGTCATGCCCTGAGCAGCCCTGCTGCTGATGTGGCTGAGCAGCTGGGTACCAGCCATACTCTGAAGCATCTGTAAGACTCTCAGGTCACTCCACCTCTCCATCTCTGACAAAAGCACCCTCACAGGTGTGTAGTCTAAGCACCCAAAGACTTACATGGGATCAATAAGAGCCTTGAGTCCTATGGAAGTGCCTTTCATATTAGTTGTTGTATATTTAGTTTTTTTTTTTTTTTTTCCTGTGATCATCCAGTGCTTATTTTAATTGTAATTCAAAAGGTAAGGGGGTGGAAAAAAGGCAGAAATATCTTCCTGGCTCTGCAGGGTTCCTGAAAAAATAACTCTGAGATGTGTGACTTGCAAGTGTTGAACATTTTCTTAAGCCTCATTTTTAATTTTTATGACACATTTAACATCTCTATTCAGTCTTCCAGGCAAAGCATGCAAAAAAAGGTATTGGGTGATCTATACAGTTTACAGCAAATAACATCTAAATTGGATACTAGAGTGAATAGACCCTGGTTTGTTGGCAGAGTGTTACCTTTTTTCCCCATATGTAATGTCTGATTTGATAACACAACTCTGAAAGAAAGGCTGTAATTGTGATTAAATAAAATAGGCATGAATGGCATAAAATAGAAATGTAACACAAATATGTAAAGCAGAAACACTTGTCATTGTTTTCTTTCTTTTAATTCTTCCCAAAGATGTCATAACCCGTCAGACTGTGGCCACCTGTCTGATTTGAAAATCTTTCCTTTCAACAAAAAGTGAAATGTTTCCATGGAGATCAGCCAGAGATAGCCAAATGACGAACTTCTTGGCTGTACTTTCGGTTTGGTTTCTATGGTTTCCAGACAAGGAGGGGGTAATGCGAAGTCACTGAGCTTGCTTGCTCTTTCTTTCTTTTTCTTACTCTCTTTCTTTCTCTCCTTCTTTCTCTTTCTAGCTCTCCTTCTTCCTCTTTCTCTCTCTTTCTTTCTCTCTTCCTCTCTCCCCCCACCTTATATTTCTTCAAGTTAAAGGTTATTGTAAAACAAGTTGTGTGGGCCCACAACAAGCAAGGGTAATCGTCATCTTGGTCCTTGAAAAGCCTTACATGGGTCAATTGTGCAGTTTTACATTTGCCCTTATTCTAAGATAAGGAAATAAAGACAAAGTGATAAAGCTTCTGTAACATTCTGAGCGAAGTTACAGGGAAAATAAGTTTATAATGACTACATTTACCTTGACTGTGCACACAATGAGAAAATGGTAACAGAATTGACACTGCACACTTCTTTTTAAAGGATACAAAAATTAACAATGAAATCCTGCATCTTGGAAGTATCTCAAGGCCTTCAGAATAAGAAAAGCTGCAGGTCTCACTAGCAATATTAAACTGAATGGAGAAATTTAGGTGTTAAAGTAGTAAGCAGGGTCACTAGTGGATTTCTATGCAGTGTCAAGAGAACTCCATAAAGCAAAAGAAAACTGTCACCTTGTCATCTAAATTCTCATCTTCCCTCTCACTCTGCATGCTAAAGTTGTTTTCTTTAAAAAAGGTCACATGGTTGCTTGGAACTGGTAAATACATCCTTCCCATGCTACCTCAGAGAATGTTACAAAGCACACAATCCTTCTTCATAGATCCAAAGGGTGTTTTCCTCTCCATCCTGCTTCACTGTTTCTCCCTTTCCCAAGAACAGTAATACAAACTGATTTCCTCTTCATAATTTTTTTGAGGGCTAATTTAATTCTCTCGTACCACCTCTGCCATGTTTCTGGGAAGGCAGCTTCTGTCTGTTGCCACCAGTTGCATCCTTCTTTTTCTAGCTCCCTTGCAGAAACAAATTTATGATATTGTAGAAAGAGTCACAAGTAAGAATGAAGAAAACAAGATATGATGCTGTTGCAATTTGGAACTCTCTTAAGTGAGGACTGAGTGAAGCTTGATGACTTACGAAAGTTCTTATATCTGCCCAGTATGTACCACTCTGCAAATTTAATTGTTCATGCTGTCTCCAGGCAAGAAGCTGATGAAAAATGAAGTATGTCACACAATCTGCTGTGATGCTTAAACCCATTCTTTTAAAACAAACAAACAAACAAACAAACAAACGTAAAGAGTAGGACCTAATTTAACAATTCATGCTACTCCCTTTTCATTGAAATGCCTGGTTAAGGAATTGAAAAAGCTGGCAATGGTCCAGCATATTTGTGGTTCTATATTAAAAAAAAAATTAAAAAGGTAAAAAAACCTTAGATAACAGATATAGGGCACAATACATATCAAAAATAAGATCACAGATTATTATTCAGACATAAAATCTGTTCTTTCTAAAAGTTCAAAAATTTTTTTTGAAATCTCTTCAGAAAACAAAAGGTTGGTGGTAGCAGAATAAGAGAAGGAGACCAGAAGGCATCACCAGCTTGACCCACAGTAACTTTGTGAGGGGGCTACAATACCTTAAACATGTGTGGGGCAATAGAAGGTGACAGGTGCTGCTGCTTTCCCTCCAGTTGATTCCTGGTCACAGCATTCAGTCTTCTGCTGGTGAAAGGAGATGAAGAGATGGGAGTGAGCCTTGTAAAAATGGCACAGGGAAGGCTCATCCCTTCCACTTAGTGCAGTCTCCCCTTAAATTGTCTTGAGTATGACTACAAGACTGCAAACAGCTGCAAGAAGATAAAACAAGCAGTAGGAATCTGGTACAATGGTTGTCTCAAATACCCCGAGGTGAGATGCAGTTTGCAGAAGCATTGCCAGGGGAATCATTGAAATTGCTCTGTGTGGTATGAGATCTGATTAATACAAATGTATAAAATATTCATCCTTTACTTCAAGATCACTGTATGAATGGAGTTTTTTAGGAAATGAAATTTGTTACCTTGATTAAGTAATAACAAAATTAGTTCACTGATGCCCATTTGTAAAGCATAAAAACCAGGGCTTCCACCTATGTAATAATTCCTAATTTTGTGCAATACAGAGTATAACTTATTACTGGCTTGGAGAATGGCATCATAACTCTTGTAGGAAAATTCTCCGTGATGGAACATATTTTCCTGGAGGGTATAGACTGCATGTTGTTTGGTGGATTAGGTTTCAGTAAAGACCGTGTATTGTGTTATTCACTGTCATTACTCTGCTTTCCTTTAGTTATGTAACTTATTAAGAATGATAGACAATTTTCAAAGTTTTTCTTCATCAAACCAGTATTAGTTGAGAGGTGGTCTACGTGCCAGATGTACTTTATAGCAAAATTCCTCCCTTCTATGGTGTGATTCTGTTGCCATTCCCTGTGTGCATCCAAGAACTGTCTCCTATCTTTGTGTCTGGGAAGGGGTCAGAGAGCCAAAATACTGTGGTGTCAATCAGAAGCTGCTGTCATTTCACATAATTACAGAATTGCTATGGCTGGAAAAGACCTTCAAGATGACCCAGTCCAACTGTAAACTTAACACTGTGAAGTCCACCACAAAACTATGTCCCTGAGTGTCACATCTATATGTCTTTTAAATACCTCTAGGGATGGTGACTCAGCCTCTTCCCTGGCCATCCTGTTCCAATGCTTGTCAACATTTTGGGAAGGAATTTTCCCTAACAGTCAGTCTAAATCTCCCTCGGAACAATTTGAGGCTGCTTGCTCCTGTCCTATCACTTTTTACTTGGGAGAAGAGACTGATTCCCACCTGGCTACAACCTCCTATCAAGCACTTGTAGAGAGTGATAACATCCCTGAGCCTCCTTTTCTTCAGGCTAAGTATCCCCAGCTCCCTCAGCCACTCCTCACAGGACTAGTGGTCCAGACCCTTCCTGAGCTCTGTTGTACTTCTCTGGACTCCCTCCAGCAGCTCAATGACTTTCTTGTAGTGAGGGACCCAGAACTGGGCACAGGATTCACCAGAGCTGAGCACAGAGGGACAGTCACTGCCCAGGTCCTGCTGGCCACAAAATTTCTGATACGGGCCAGGATGCCGTTGGTCCTCTTGTCCTAATGAACACGTGCTGGCTCCTGCTTTNCCTCCTTTTCTTCAGGCTAAGTATCCCCAGCTCCCTCAGCCACTCCTCACAGGACTAGTGGTCCAGACCCTTCCTGAGCTCTGTTGTACTTCTCTGGACTCCCTCCAGCAGCTCAATGACTTTCTTGTAGTGAGGGACCCAGAACTGGGCACAGGATTCAAGGTGTGGCCTCACCAGAGCTGAGCACAGAGGGACAGTCACTGCCCAGGTCCTGCTGGCCACAAAATTTCTGATACGGGCCAGGATGCCGTTGGTCCTCTTGTCCTAATGAACACGTGCTGGCTCCTGCTTTGCCACTGTCAAACAGCATCCCCAGGTCCTTTCTGCTGGCAGCTTTCCAGGTCTCTGCAGCAGTTTCCCTGCCATGACCAATCACATACCCACTGTGTGAAAAGCAATGCTTATTGTTAACACGTGCCAGATGTGCATCCTGCACATCCATGACCTGCAAGGATGAAAGGAGGAGCTCGCTGTTCTGCCTGCTCCCCCATGCCACAGTCCCATGACTGATGCTGCCACACAGCAAGGATGTGACTGCACTTTGACTGGGTACTGGATGTGCAAATAATCGTGACAGGAGAGGGGGATGCAGCTTACAGTGCAGCAGAAATAGATCTATGGCCACCCTCTGGCTGCAAGTGTAGGTGTCACTTCCCTCCTCTGCACATTTTTGATAAGTTGAAATAGAATTGCATACCATAAATTATCTTCAACAATCCATATCTCCTCAGTCATACCTTTCTGCAGTGATCTCTGTTGCTTAGAAAAGGAGAATAAATTAACAAGCATAAGGTTTTTTACCTCTGATTGCAGCCCTGGCCTATCTCCTCATTATCAGAACTTCACAGGAAAACTGTTGGTTTTCACCCTTCTGAGGAAATCTTTTCCACTTAAGCTCATGACTCTCCCTTGGCTCTTTTCATCTTGGCAGAAAGTCCTTCCTAACCTGAAGCTTAGCTAAACATGCTTGGAGATGACTGCAAGAATACTTGAGTGTTATTCTGCCAATGTAAAAACAACGAAAGACTTCTGTGGTAAGTCTGAATATTTGGCTTTTGAATAAAAGACTGGAATAAAAAAAAGCATCAAGAAAACAAGCCTGATGTCATCTAGCTAAAATTTAAAGACAAGGTGATGTTAAATACATGATTTTGGTTAAAATCTCCTAAGGAATTCTGGGAGATTGTGACCAGTGAAGTCAGAAGAGCCCATAAAGCAGGTGGATGATAAAGGCTTCAATCCATGGTGAACCGGCTTTGTCTTTGTGAATTCCAAACAACAAAACTTTCTGATGGAAGGGAGANAAAAAAAAAAAAAAAGAAAGGAGTTCTTAAACCTGTTGGGAGAGCTGTGTGATGTGCTGAGGCACTTCCAGCTTGTCCAGTACATATATTCCCCAACCTTGACCACCAAATGAAAATGTTAGATCCCTCCACAAGCCTAGCAATCTCTTTCCAGCTCAACTTATCATACCACCTAAGAAGCATACCATGACACTTAATAAGAAGCCAGAATTTAATGCAGTGTTAACTGCCATTGGCCCTCATAGCACTTTCTACTGTAGACATGCAGGAGACTGAGAACTATTGGATGTGAATGGCACTATCCTTGTTGCTGACATTAGGACTAATTTTAGGCATCCAGAAGTGATGCTGTAGACTTTGCATTTTAACTCAGTCAATATCTGTTCAAGAAACTGCTAATTGCTCCAGAACTTGAGAAGTCTTAAGCAGAAATAGTAGGTCAGCTACTAAAAAGAATAGAAAAATACTTTTCTTTCTTTGCAAAATTACTTCCTAAAAGTATATAGCATGGTGCAGGAAATTAAAGGTCTTGAAGTCAATGTTCTGAGTCATTTTAATATTGAAATTGAACAATGAAATTCAAGATTCTTAATCTGAATGCTTTGAAGAAGGTATCCTTGCCTCTTTTACTGGATATTATCTATTCAGGATATTATACTGAAACATCCTTTGTGTGAAAAAAATATTAATGACCTGCTTTAATAGTTTTTTAGCTTAAATATTTACGTTTATGAGAAGATATATCAAATACCACAGTAAAATCTGTCTCCCAAGCAGTCCCAGCACAATGTCTCTATTTGTATGGCAGCAGCAAGGCTCAGTCATATTTATTCCCATTTCATGCATCCTTCAGAGGTCACCAGATCACTTGGCCAGTTTTGGTAGCCTGTGGAACTCAGTGAATTTACAACATTTGGGACTGCAAAGACATGCTTTAATGTGAAGATTTTCACTCTAAGAGCATGAGAATTGAAGAAAGAGAGAAACAGACAGAAAAGGAGATGTTAAGGAATGGTATATGGTGTGGGGGCATAGGGTGTGAGATGTAAGGGAAAGTTATTTGTGATTAAAGAAACATTCTCTGAATGGAAAAAATATTATTTTGTATTTAGGGAGTGCCAAAACAGGAAGTTAAAAGTTTGGCCCAGACAAAAAAAGACTCATATTGAGTGCAAAGAGGGAGGATGCAGTAGTTTTGAGGTACTCCTGAAGAACTCAGAACTTTGCTAGGGAAAAGGTATTTTTAATACACATTCAAATTTTCATGTAATATAAGTTACATCTTTCTTCTAAACACACAAACCGATCATATTATGTAGTGGGCTGTACCAAATTTCACCCCTTGTGAGTTAAAACTTGTGGTTTAGTTTGGTGCAAATGGCATCCTGACCTGGTTTGACTATTGCTTTCTCTCATTGTCACACACCATTTTAGGACTCCCACCCACACCAGCAAAGATCCAAGAAAACTCAAGTGGAAATTGTATTTTAGTTCCTGCTACTGACCTGTTGCGAATGTACTGCAAACATGTCAGGACATTTTACTGAAGGGCCGTCTCTGTAGCCCTGCTTTGCTGCACGTCTGCACCCAGCCGTTCCCTGGCGAGCCGAGGCTGTTGACACCTGGTGAGGGAAATCTGTTGGGAAGCTGTGGCCTGTTCCCGGCCGGGAGCCTCTTCCCCCGGCGGCGCTCGGGAGAGAAGGAGCTTCTTGCTGCCATCTATTGATAGCACGGGGGAAGGGCCTGGAACCGGCCCGCTCCGCGCCGCCTTCAACCTCTGTTCGTACCGGCAGCCAGGTGCGCTCATTCTCAGTGACTGAGTGAGCAGAAAATGGTTTCGGTTTGATGCAGGGCGAGCGAGGCTTCTGCATAACCCCATCGCAGCCCCGGGTCACGGCGTGTGAGGGTTCAGAGCCTCAGAGACGGGGAGAGAAGGGAGAAAGGCCTCTGGGGCTTTGCCAGAATGAATGTCGCAGTGAATTACAGTAAGGGTTAAAAGAACTGACGCAGAGATCATAACACTTGTAAAGCAATAATTGTTAGACAGTTTGGAAGCACAGAAATCCCTTTCCAGGGCTGTACAGAAGGCAGAGGCCCAGGAAGGCTCACTCAGAGAGAGCCAAGAGGAGAGCAGCGACACAGCCAGTGCAGCCACTGTGTGGGACTGCGCGACAGGAGCATGGTCCTGCCGGCACACGGCCCCGGGGACAAAGGGACATGTGCAGCCTTGAGACGGGCTCTGTCGCTTCACCGAGCGTGCGGGGTGGCTCTGAAAACTGCGAGGGAAACCTCGGACCAGAGGTCTTCAGTATTGGATATTCACATCACTGAGCGGGGAAACCGAGTCAAAAGACTCTGAATGCCTGAGTTGTGGAAGTGTGTGCTTTGCTTTTTGTGCATACACCTTTGTGATCACTGGTGTTTAATTCCCTAAACTGATCTCAGTTTGGTTTCCATATGGCTGTTGTTTCATACAATGACTTCCATACACAGGAAGATTCTGCCAAGCAGGAAGTTTCTGTCATTTTTCCATACATTTCAGGAAATAGCTACAAGCTGTTTCTCCTATGAGTAGAAGGAATCGAGATATTTTATCCTTACTATCTTTGCTCACGGACACCCGCTAAGAGTGAAGCACCACCAAACTAAATCCAAAGACATTATACAAACATTATATGTGAGCTGCTTGCTGTTAATATTCATATGAAAATTCTAAAAATAGAACGATAATATGAAATAGATGGAAGGAAAAACTCTACCTTTAAAAATTAACCTAAAACCAACACACTGAGGTGTACTTGAGCCAAGTGTGGTTTTCTGTCTTACAGAGTTTTTAAACTTTTTTTTTACTGCTGTTGTTGTAAATAAAGATAATTAAAAGATCCTGAGCAACTGCAGTCTACATCTGGAAAGGTAGCATATTAATGCCATTTTCATTTTGTCACAAGTCATTGGGGTAAAGCAATATTGGATACGGCACAGATTTTCTTTGTGTTGTGTTTACTATCTAAGTAGAATGCTTGTAGGGAAAAAATCTCTCTCAGAAATAACTCAGGCTTTATTTTTAGTAAAATATAATTAACAGATAAGAGTATTAATGTCTGTTTGTTAGTATCATACGATTCCTCGAAGGCTGTGACTTCCCCCCCAGGACACTCATAACTCCATTGAGGCAAGCCAGCAGCTGAGGACAGCACTTGGCCAAGACATGGCTGCTGATACTCACGATGCATGGGCTGGTCTGTGTGTCTGTGTGATCTCACAGAGCCCCAGGGTCACAAACCTCGGCCACCAGAGCAAACACAGCCTCCGAGTCAGTGCTGCTGCATCCTACAGATGTGTGAGTGCTCTTTGGTGAAGGTGGGAGGGCACAGTTTGCATGGGCTCAGAGGTTGCCTGGCTTTGTGGCCGCTTTGCCAGATGCCTCAGGTCGTCATTTGCTGGCTGTCCTCACACTTGCATACTCCCCAACTCGTACTGCTGGGGACCTGGCCCACTCTCCTGTTCCAAACATGCTGTGCAGGTGTGAGGTGGCCTCTTTACTGGGAAACACCTAGGCTGCCTCTGACCAGGTGAAATGAGCAAGGTGCTGCTGAGGTATCTCCTTTCTTGCTGGCATTCCAAGCTAGCAGGAATAAATTAGTCTTGATGATCTGCCTCTCACTGTCCACTCCCAGTGTCACCTTTTACCATCTGCCTCCCCAGTTTCATAACTCCTTGTTCAAGTGAGTCAACCTACAAAACATTTCACTTGAGTGCAATTGATTCAAATCAGGGAGACCAGGCATCTACTCTACAGTAATTAGGAGAAATCAAATTTTTAACACTGCGTTTTCAACAGTCTTTTCACTTAAAGTCTGCTGAGCTCCTTTCCGAAGGCCAACTTTTTCTGGAAAGAGTGGAGAAAGAATGAAAGGAATAAAAAAGGGCATGTGTTTTTCTAAAAATGTGCTTTAGGGGATGTCAGTGACAACCTGAAGGGTTGGAAACCACTTTGCAGAGAACAACAGAATGGGAGGGTTTTGCTGAGAGAACTGAGACCTATGGAGAGGCTTTGCAAAATAAATATCATAGGGAGACTGTCAAATTGGTTTTATCATGATGCATTTTTCCACTGATAATCTATACATGAGCTTAAGGAACAGTGTAAAAAAATGAAGTTTAATGCTGGAATTATATATTCTTGCTAATATCTGTATTTCCTTTGATGTTGATGAGATTACTGAAATAATGCTACATTCAGTCCTGAAGTCAATAATTTACAAACAAAAAAGTATTGAAGAAGATTCAGAAAAGAAAAAAAAGTAAATGAACAAACAGAAAATAGGCCTTTAAATAGTTCCTAAAGACTCTCAGTCTGTTTAAGTTATCAAGGAGAAATGTCAGTGCTGAAAAATCTATTTATAACAGTGAGAAAAAACTTTGATAAGAGATGTTCAGTATCTGACTTGTGAAAGAAGAAATATTTAAACCTGAAATAAATGAAGCTTCTTATTAAAAAGTAACCATCCATTGCAATGGCCTGTCAGACTGGAGCAGGCTCCTCAGCTATAGAAAGTTTCCATTGGTGTTTGGACACTTATTTAGTTTGTATTACGTGTTTGTTTAGTTTGGCTTTTGTTTTTGTTTTTACTCTTAATATTACCTATCAGCATTTTACTGTCAGTCTTAAAGGTTGGGCAAATCTTATCAAAACATAATAGCATTTCAAGATATCAGAAGGTGGTACTGTCCTACTGCTAGGTGTTTTCTGCTGATTTTGCAGAAACTTCTGATAGGTTTTGGTGGCCTTTCTTTAATATTTGTTTTACTAGGCACCATACTGCCTGACCATTCAAGCATCAGATCCACAACACTCGAATCTCTGAGAGCTACAGGACTAGAAATTTTTATCTATGAACTAATTGGAGGTGCCTTAGATGAGAGAAGTAGTATTTGACATTCTATGTGTGTATGTTCATGCTTTTCGTTTGATCCTCATTAATTATTAAAGTTTCCATGTAGCTCACACTCGCACACTGGTTATTTCACCTTCCCTAAATCCCTGAGATATGAAGGGGGTGGTTTTATGAGGCTATTCCAGATAAGAACTACTTTGTACCAGGTGAATTTTTTACGAAGTCAGTGCAGAGAGAGAGAGAGCAGAGGACAGGTTATAAAAATGTATATTCAGTGTTGCTAATGCAGTGGAGGTGTAACTGCTTTCACCTCTGGAGTAGGAAAGCTCTTAGGACATCTTTTGAATGTTAATTCTTATACCATCTTTCTTAGGGATCTATCAGGGGTGAAGATGTATCTTTATTTTCCTCTCTGCAGTTGTCTCAACATGGAGCAGGAGCAGGCAATTATTTTTTATAATTGTTTGTAACAGAATTTTGCAAAAATGAGAGGAAAAAATATTTCCTGTAAGACAAGTTCTTGAAATCTAACCAGTAATACTCCATTTTTATTATTTAGCATTTTTAATTGTTATTTGACTTTTTCAATTACATGATCTTAAAGAAAAATATTTCCAAGCTTGAATTTATCCCAAGCTTAGAGATGGCCTTCACACATTGTACATAATTTCAGTTTTACTTCTGCTTTATTTTTTAAAAAATATTTATTTGTCAGACTATCTATTTTTCAAAACACACATGATTCTTAAGCAGTCTCCAACTCCAATTAAGAACAACATTTCAATAAGTTATGGCTTATTAAGCCATTATATACAGCATTTTACCAGTATATAGCCAAAGTTTTGTGCAATTGTGTGAAAGCTTGAAGGCTTGCTTTTTAGAGTAAACATATCTGCTGGTAAAATTGTAGAATAGAGTGAGGACATTTGATGTTACAGCAAAAAGAAGAAAAAATTTTCTCTTTTGGTACCACAAAGGTTACATTGGTTTTATCTGTATCACAAGCATATTTCCCACAGTTAATACTTGAAATTTTTGTCTCCTTTTCAGACAAAAAGATGGATATGATAAACCTCTATGAGCTTTCAGCTCATAAGATATAACACTGGCATCACTTCTGTTTTTGTGGTTGCTGTCTACTAAGTGTATTTCTTTTATACAGTATACTTCTTTTATACAGGCAGATCCCCTTCTAAAGCATAAGCATGAGTCAATTTTTTGACAAGTTATCTCTGCAAGTTTCTCCTACCTGTACAGAAGCGATGTGTCCTGTATAGCAAGAAGAATTGTTGTATTTTTTTTGTGTTTTGACCAAACAGTTTATAGATTTATAGCCATTTCTAGAATGATTACAATGAAACTTCTACCCAATGTTCCATCCTTGATATGATTCATAGTGCCACATTGTATACATTCTTGTGTTTATTTAAAAACATTGTTTAAAAAAGCACAGGGTGTGAAGCAATACAAAATTTACAAAACTTCCTTCTAGAATCACTTGCATTCTTTTGGACTAAGTACTTGTGTTCAGAGCTAAGAGGGAGGCTTCCCTTTAGCTTCTGCTAGTAAAAAACAGATTATATATTGATTTCCTTAACATGTTTAAGTATTTTGTGTCACCAAGAAAGCAATCAAAATATAAACACATGAGAAATAGCTCTTTGAGTGTTAGGGGCATGAAATTCACTCTAAAGTTTCTCACAACAGAATGTTAAGGCAAAATCAGGATCAAAATAATGGGAATTATATGAACAAAATAATCAGTTTTGGTATCACTATTGAAGGCTGTTGATTGATTGTATACTTTAAGAAAAGAAAACATTTTTTATTTACTGCTGACTCCTTGAATGCTACTTCACCTATACAGAATATGAAAAATGGCATAAATATTGTCACCTATAACAAACAGAGGCAAAAATTTACCTCAGGAAAATACAATATCCTCATGAGGTTTCAGCAGGCAACAGCACCAAACAACTTGTTACTTTTTCACATTCTATGTCTTTGCAGCACACATGACACAAAAGGAAGTAGTTTGTCACTTGCTTTAAACTGAGATGTTTTTCTACATGGTAATACTTCTGTTTCCTGCTTCTGGTGGGCTAATAAAATGCTAATTCCTCAAAAATCACTGGCCTATGAAACTGCACAATGCTTATTCTATAGGAAGAACTGGAAAGCAACGAGCCCAGCTGTGCCAACTTGAACCAATTCACCTGACAGTCAGGGATGACTCTGGGGTCATCGACCACCATGGACCACCAAAGAGTCCCCCAGGGCAGAAGGATGTGTAAAAGGGAGCGAAAATAGGTTCATAATTTTGAGGAAATGATTATAATCTGTTTGTTTATTCTGGGAGAATCAATGAACATATGTACAGTACATGAACAGGAGTTTTTCTCTACTCAGCATGCATGATTTTTGGAGGAGATATGCCCTTGTGCATCTGGCTGAATAAAGAATGCCTGCTTCTTAGTGCTACATAGGTGTTGAGAGCTGGTTTTTTTTTTTTTTTTTTTTTTTTT
>VZTR01016862.1:14353-46537 GCA_013400775.1 Chaetops frenatus | reverse complement strand
AACCCACCAAAAAATACCCCCAAAAACAAACCCACAAACCACCCCCCAAAACAACAAGGAAAACAAAAAACCCCAACACCAAATGGTCTGGTTTTGACTGAAGTTATAGAGAGAGGAAATGCTGTTTGCCTTGCTCTGGCATGGTCTGTTTTTACTCATAGTGTGATTTCTTGTCTTACCTGGGCTTGATTTTGAGCAAGAGAGTGTAGCTAGAAGAAGGTTAGATGTAAAAAAACCTAAATTCTTACAGTTTTTTTTTTGAGATTAAAACTTGAAGTGTTGTTAATACTGCATATATTTACTTTTGGATAAAAGTAGTAATGAGAAACTCAGAGAAACTGGCATTAGAATTAAATAAGTTTCTTTGCTGTTTCTTTTAAATACTCAATAATTACTAATGTTTACCTATTAAAAAGTATATTAATTTCCTTTTAACAAAATAAAGATATTTGGCTTAAGTTGTTTCATGTATCCTTTCATATAAAGCTGATTTTACATCTCTCTGGGAGTGGAATTTATCATGATGGCAATAAGAGACAAATATCTACAGTTTGTCTTCTTTCAGTGAAATTAGACAAGTAGTATTTAATTACACAGAGGAGTACAGAGAGAAGTGCTAGATAGCCCAAAAAAGTTTCAGAGAGGTCATGAAATGCACCTTTCCTTTCTGAAATGTAACACAGACAAAATTTTGTTTTCAAAATTGATTTTAATCATTTGCCTATTTTCCTACTTGCCAAAGAAGGCAAGAAGTAAAATTGGTGATTTATGTCATGTTGTGTCCCCTTTTCCCCCTCCATCACACTAAGCCACACAATGAATTAAAAATTTGATTAAGAAGACTGAAGTTCCCCCAGCTCTTTGGAATTTTTCCTTTCTGATAAGTGCATTTGGAATTACATGGCTTTTATACAGAATTCCATTTAATATTTATCTGGAGCAGGATAACTTTTCTTGATCATCTTGAAATTTTAGCAGTATTTCTAGCTGGTTGCACTTAAGTTCAGATTTCCTAAATAGTCTCACATACATTTGAAGGTAACAAGTGAGTATAGAATTTACAAAGAAGAATAAATTTAAGGTGTAGTTCAGTTTTTAAATTGAAGTATGATTTGATTTAGTCAGGAGCAATCATGAACCAGCAATTGTTTTGGCTATCAGTATTGTACAAGGCAGTCTCAAGGTCACTTTAAGCATGTAAACCATTTTATCCACAATTTTTGACTAATGGCTACAATTTGCTGTCACATTAATAGTCTGACACTGGGAAATCAAAAAAGCATAACATTGGAGAATGCACTTGCTTTAGAAGGTTTTTCACTGCAGCACTCAGGTAATTTGAAGGACTATGTAACAAATTAGAGGGTTTTTTTTTTTGTTTCTAAATTACACTTCTGTATAGCAGTTGATTTTGAAAGAGTGATTTTTATTTAAAACAATAAAAAAGTATCTCCTCTTAATAATACTGCAGCAACAAAAGCAATGTAGTATGTATCAGAACCTCATAAACCCTTTCTTTGCTGGTGAATGGCTTTGTTCTTTGCCCTAATGGAAACTGGGTGCAGAGATACACACTTCATGGGTTGGTTTCATAGTAGAAATTTCATGTATAACGTTAAATCATATGGTGATGGTAAATATTTTAAATGCTATCTCCATTGATTTTTCAATTGCTTGTTTAGGAAAAAGCTTTGTCCCACTAGTGCTTTATAGAGGTGCCATGAGTTTTTAATGTTGTGAAGTTAAGCATTATGTTTGTGAGCTTAGATTACCAATATTGCTACTTTGGGATGCAAACTGGAGGAGTCCACAATGATGCTGGTACTGACTGCCTTTGGAGGACTTCTTACACATAGTATTAAACTTAGTACACATAGTATTAAAGTTATAAGGAAAAAATAGGTAGGTATGGGTGCCAGTTGAAGTACCTGATACATTTGGAAGTTTGACAGCCACTTTCACAAATTAATCCTCCCTGCATGAACAGGGTGCTCAACTGGATCACCTGGTGAAGTGAGATACTCAGGACTTTATTCCCTGCATTTTTAAAATTTGCTTAATAATTGCTGCAAGTTGTGCCAGGGGAGTTCCAGGTTGGGTATTTAGAAAAATGTAAAAAAGAGAACTGCCTTTCCTAAACCTTGGGTGTGTATAAGAGCCTAGAATAGCATTGAAGAGTTGCTATGATATAACATTTTGTTAGGTTATTCACAGTAAACCAGTCTAACCTTCCGTTCATGATATTTGCAAGTTTTTGCTGAAGAACTTCTGCAAGAGAACTGTGTTTGCACAGTAAAGTATGGCAGGGGTGTAACAGGAACAGTTTTAACAGTCCTCTCCACACCATGGAAATTGTGGATTATGCAAAGCTAAGTAATCCTACTTGGTCTGGCTGGCTTTGCACCTCACTGCCAGTGCAGCAGTCTGGGTGCTCAGGTGAGGTTTGTGAGATGTGTGAGTGGCTCTCCATGCACTGAAATGTGCAGGTGTCACCTGAGTGGGCAGCTGGGATGCTCTGGAGCTTTGTGAGTGACATTTCTGAAGGGCTACATTTTACATTCCCTATGGTTATGACTATACATTCCATTAATGTGGAGTAGTTAAGGTTTTTGGGATATTCTCAGTTTCTAGCAAGTTCAATTTTATTACATCCTTTGAAGCTTAATTCATTGGCAAATCTCCCGAATTTGAAGGCACAGACTTTCCTGAAGCTAATGCCATTTTGTGTAACATACTGTAGGAAAATATTAGTGTTCTTAGTAAAGGTTTTACTGTTTATTCTCTGTTTTCAATCTTTTGAGATCCCAGACTTTATTTAACAGGTGTAACTCGTGTATACCCTGATGAAGAAAACTTTTATTCTAATGTTTGTGATTGCTTTCCATTCATGCTACCCATTCATAAATGCTGAATTCATTAAATCTCTAGAACAGGTCATTGTTATTACTCATTTGACATTACCTAAAACACAGTGTGTTCACTATTCTGTTAAAGAGAGAATACAGTAAAATATTTGAATGTGCCAGTTGAGAAAAAGTGTCTGATTTTATCAAGCAAAACTTTGGATGTTCCACTGGCATCACTGGAAAGCTTGAAAGTGATTATGGTAGTGACCAAAGCTAATTAGCTTTTAAACTGTGTTCTGTTGAAATGTTGCTCTGGGCAGCGTATCCTGAACACGAAATCTTTGTCCATTTTGGTCTTCAAAGATTTTGGGACTCCTGTGGTAGTAGAACAGAATTGTGTCAGTGCTGCAGCTGAAGGGGCTGCTCGGATTTCACACCATTGCAGCTTCCACCCAATTGTTGTTTTGTGATCCATTTGATGTTAAATTTCCCATCTCCATCCCTTTAACTTGAATTCAAAGGTATTTTAATTCAAAAGTTTCATAAACATGGAAGCTAATGTACTTGACAAATGAACCCTGTCATATTCTTCCTCCCACCAAGTGTGCTTATCCTTTTCTCTTCTTTTTCCTAGGTGAGTAACTGAAGGCTAACAGAGTTCCTGCTTGCCAAATATGTTTATTGCTTTTCTGTAGTAGGTGGTGGGTAAGTAACAAAGATACTGATTTGTTTCTTTTTTTTTTTTTTTTTAATGAGCACACAAGCAAAAATGCCGTAATGTTTTAATCCTCGTTGGGGTGTACCAAAATCGGCTGCTATATTAGCATGCTATAAAAACGTGCAAAAGGCTTGAAAATACATTTTAAACATTTATTTCCCCAACAAGCTTGGGGAAGCTTGGCTTCGATTGGATACTCAGTTTCATGGAATTGTCTGACTGTTGTCTTTTTGTTGTTTAAATTGTATGTGTGGTGTAGGCTTGCAAAGTTTCAGAGTTGTAGACGTGAAAATGGTTGGTTTTGTGTAGGAACAAGTGTTCTGTGAAAGGCTAAAATTCACAGTCATATAAAATAATTCAGGAAATGATTTCACAGATCTAGATGACTGTTTTGGGTTTGTGGCTGCAAAACTTAGGAATAAATGTGTTGTATCTTGAATTTTATTCATGTTCAGCATTATGCTTTGGAGTTATATTTCTCCTGGAAAAGTTTTTAGGAGAAGTTTTATTTGTAGGTTAATACTCAACTTCTATGTTTTTTAGTTGTGATTTGCATCATTTATGTCGGTTATAACTGTAAAATATATATATGTTTTTGTTTTTTTTTCTGGAATACTTCTAAACAAAGTGGCTTGCTTATGCTGGATTTATTTCTTATCAACCACTGAGTGTATGATGGGAAAAAACTGGCAGTAAAGGCCTTTGCTCTTGTCCTGGCCCCATGGGAACACTTTGTACGTGACCAGTAACTCCAGAGTCAACAGTTGTTTTCACTGGAAATCTGTTTAATCGGTCAGAAATTACAATTAATAGAAACATAGCTGTACAAAAAATACACTAAAACACTTGAAACTCATAAAAATTGGTTCTGACTTCACATAAATTGGTGTTCAATTAAATAGTAGTTAAAATACTTAGTTTGTGAGATGTAAAATTTGCCATGCTAATTTGGTGATTCTTTTTAGTCTGAAACTGTGTTGTCAGTGTGGATGCTTAAATTGTCAAATGCCCAGTTGGTTTAAATGATCCAAGAAGGAAATGTTTAAAATAGGCCTCAGCCATGGTTATAGCTTCTCTGGGAAGCCTGGTATGTGGTCAAATTAAAAACTAAAAAGGGTTTATTCAGTTATATTTCTACAGCGATATTCACGGGTCATGGAAATAGCATGCTTCTAGGAAATGAGAGTTTTCAGGGGGTGTTTTAAACCTGGAAGACTTAGAATTGTATTTAAAAAATGCTGAGTAGTCCCATGTTATGCACAGCATGGGTGTCGGAAGGATATGTGAGCAGAAGAGCACAGAAACACTCAATAATCCTGAATTCAAAACCTCAAAGCAGAGAATTTATATTAAAAATGTACAGAACAGGATAAATTCAGGATGCAGTGCCATTTTGCTATGGCTTTCTTATTTGGGTTCTACTATTTTTTCTCACAGCCATGACTTACTCGACTGTTATTCTGTTACACTTTTTCTTTAAATGTTTAAGAAACAACCTTTACAAAAGGTGAAAGAAAGGTTATTGAGAGATTTTTGTCTCTAGATTTATATTCTTAGGTAGCAGGTTAACTTTTCAAGAACTATTAAAACACCTATGAAGTGCAGATGTCTTGCAAAAACAATAAACAGTTCTTTCCTCTAATTCGAAAACTTTGTTTTTGTGAACTTATGCCATGGAATCTTAGACTTCTTATGTCAATAGAAAGACAGAGAAGCCAATGATAAAATTCCTGAAACTGAATGGAACTCATGATTTTGAGGGTCAATAATTCGTTCCATTGGCAAGTATTCATTGTTTTTCATTATTACTTTCTTTCTTTTCATTCAGTGATTCCTTAATTAATATCTACAGTGTATAGAATACAGATGGAACCAAAACTGATTGAAAAGTGACAGTAGTTTGTAGACTTGAAAGGTATTTTGTATTAATTTCCATCTCCCTGGTTATCTAAATCTACCAAATGAAGTAACTGAAGGGTGATTTATTGTCTGCTCTCTGATCAATTCTGTTGTTGGGGGCTAGTCACAGTTGCATTTACCTTGTGAACAAACTTAAACAAGTTCACAAAAGGTAATATTAAGGCCATGGAATTATCTGCTAGGTTGGATTCTGTTTAGAAGCCTAGCTTTTGAATATGGTAGTTCTGGAATAAGAAAATTAATAAGGATCAAAACCCTTCCTTATTCTATGAGTAATTGGTAACATAAAAACAGGACTTGAAAAAGCCTGGAATTTTTATGTCAGCATTAATTAGCTACAGGAGAAGCCTCTGGTAATATAAGAATTAGATCCAAATATTGATGACTTCATCTCCTGAATGTAGAATAGACTGTATTGATCCTAAGTGCTGTGTAGAAATAATGTGAATTGCATTTAATAAGGTTGAAAAGCTAAGCAAAATACAATGAAAACTTAACATAGATATGTTATACAGTATTAGGAACAAATCAGTTGCAAAATAGCAATGTCACTTTCATTTGAAGCAACTACTAAATGTGGATGAATACAGTGGGTTCATCCAATTGTAGTTTTGTACGTAAGCTGGGTTGCATTTTAAAGTAATAGCTGCCTTGAAAAGTTTCTACAGGAATATCTTCTGATGTCTTGATCAATAACATCAGCCTTGCTTACATATTAAAATTGATTTTCATATCTTTCTATGAGTAGGTTTGTGTTATTAATGAATTAATGGATTTTTGTAAATATTGGAGACAATTTATTGCACTATTTAAAAAAGAAGACAGTTTTAACTCCTATTTTTGTAGCCAGATTGCAATTTCTGTCTGGTTTGCGTAAAGCTTGATGTGAACACTTCCTTGGTTTGTAGTTCAAACTGTCTTTGGTTCTATAAACCAGAGCATATCCATCTTTCTACCCTACTGGTCCTCTTCTCCCTCCTCCCCCAGGCCTTTAGGCTTGGCTTGTGGTAATAAATGAACCATAAAATGCCTGAATGTGAGAATAACTGATGACAACAGGAGCATCTTCCTAAATCTTTTCATGAGCAGATGTAAAATTCAGCTGACACAAAAGCAGGCAGAGTATTTCCTGTCAAAAACCAGAGTTGTTGCATTCATGCTGACTCTCCTGCCGCTACAAAATCAAGGTGCAGCCAAACTGCACAATTCCTGAAGTACCTCAACAATTTCAGCAGTCAAGACTGTGTCTAATGAAAAAGGTGTGTTTCAAATATACCTTGATAAAGGATTTTCTCATCTCCAGGTAACTTTAATACTTCATTATTTCCCCCAGTTTGAGATGAAATTTGAATTTAAGAAGCTTTTGAGTACTATGATTGTGCCTTGCTTTATTCTGACTGAAGGTAAAATAAACTGAAGAAATAATGTTTTGAAAACCTGTTACTTGTTCATTTCCTATTGAAGCTAGCTTTTTTGCTTTTTGTTGTTGTTGTTTGGGGGTGGTTTTTGTGCGTTGGTTGGAGTTCATTTTTTGTTTGGTTGGTTTTTTTTAATCCTTTTAAACAAATGTGTATTGTGCATTTAAAACAAAGACTTCCCCCTTCCCCCCCTTTTCTTCCTAGAGCAAACAACTCCTTTAGAATACCTGCATTGTACTTCCAAGTGAAAGAATAGGAAGTCTGACACTTCAGACTTGATAGGGGTTTTTTTTATATATGCAAGTGCTACTTGTGGAGCATTTTTGAGATCTCAGCAATTAAAAACCAAATTATTTACTCAATAGTATCTGCAATTCCTATGAAACAAAGATGAGTTTGAAGCTTCTCTGTTTTATACACTGTCTAAGAGACAATTTTGACACCAGTTATGTTTGGGTATCTCTAAGTTAAAGTTGTTCTTTGATTGTATTCTTTAACTGCTTTTTGTTTTGCTAGTACAGGCATATACATAAGAGGGGTTTTGTAGAGTGCTTAAAATCAGATTTTATTCCTGTCAATTGCTGCTTTGTGCATATAGGTTGGTTTTCTTTGAACTTTTTACTATCTTGTTGGGTTTAGTGTATATACTAGATAGAATGTGGTAGCACTGGTAATTCACAGTGTGGATGAACACACCTCAGCTTGCAGGTGGTTTTGTAGCTTTGTTGAAAAGTGACAAATTAGCCTTTAACAGTGGCAAGTTTAAGCTACGTGGTGATGACCTGTTTGTGTAGTGTGCCTTGTTGATGTGAAGTTGACTCTATCTGGGGTTTCGTGTGTGTGATGTAAATGACCTGAGGGCAGTCGTGCTGGCCTGGGGAACGTGGAATGGAACAGCTGAGTGCAGCAGACTGATCTGAACAACAAACTGAACAACCATTCAGCCAAACTGAAGGGCTGAAGTGGTGGCAGTTGCAAATGAAAATGTATCGGGTGATAGACAAGATGTGAGTCTGGAAGGCTGGTGTTGGGATGGTTGGGAAGAGATGGGGGTCACTCTTGTATGATTTCAAGCCTGATTTATTGCTACAGTCTCGTTAAGTCATGGGAGTGTCTTCACAGAGGAATGCAGAGGTCAGCCATGATGCAGGAGTGGTCACAAGACTACAGGTTGCAAGGTCTTTGAAAGGTGAATTGGCCAATAAACTAATGCCACATACATATATTTTCATTTCTACACCAATAGTTAATCAAACCTGTGTTACATCTCTGTTGCATTGCGGACTTTCTATCCAATCATGTACTGACATACAATTCTACATTTTAAACCGTTTACTTTATTTTATAACTGCTTCTATATCTAAACTTCCAACTTGAAAACCTTCTACTACCTAACTTAACACACCTTTTCTTAAACTACAGACCTACATTCTTGCTATAGTTCCCTAAGTTTGGAAGACTTTTCCATGGCCTCAGATCAAATCCAGTACACATTTCAAACTCAGAGTGAGCAGGCACAAGACCTTGAAGACTTTCTGTGCCTTGGATTGCAGCAAGCTGGGACGTGCAGAATGGCAGCATTAGGGATGGAAGCAAGCAAGGCTGGAGCATCAGCAGCTGGGTTAGGAACAGGGCTGGGCACTGGGGGTGGATGGGACAGAGCTGAGCATCAAGGTGCAGAAGGAGAAACTTAAGCCAAGGGGTGAACAGCCCTCTGCAAAGTGGGGAATGAGGCAGCTTCACATACCCGAGGGGCTGGGAATGCTTCCAAGGCTGATCCTGACCCAGCAGCATGTGATGTCCTCCAGCTTGTTCCCAGGTGGGCTAGGCAGGGGCAAAGAGCGTGAAGAGTGCAAGTTTCAAGAGGGAAATACAACTTGGTGTTTATAATAGCTCTGCTGAGAGGGTTTGTGTTCGTTGCTGCAGCTTTGTGCACAGGTATATATGTGACACTAAATAATTTTCCATATCCAAACTACCATATAATGACAACATGAATTAAACAGGGTAAATACTAAGAGAAACTTCACCATGATTTGTCATGACTGCAACATTTTTCTGTCGCCCTGTTTTTGAAAGCCTTCTGAAAAGTTTGTGTTCTCGAGTCAGATTTTTCTCATGCACTGCACTAAAAACAATGGTTTTGTTTACATTCCTTCCTGGAGAAGGAAAGCTGACTGACTGGTCACTTCACCAGTCTGGTTGAGCGGTGGGATTTCATCTTCCAATCCTTTCACACTTTGCAAACCCTATCAAAGTGTGTATCAAAAATAAACGGGCTCTCCTTTTGGGGGCCTGGGCTGTTCTCCTGATTGTCGGGGATCTGTGTCTTTCTTTCATGACCGAGTGCTGCAGGAACAACATTTTTCTATGCACTGAATGGGAGGTGTTGCTCTGGGGCATGATGTACTTTGTCTATGATCTGCAGCTTCATTGAACATCTTGTTATATTTTTGTTTGATTACTTACAGAGCAGAAAATGTGCTACATGATTTCCAATATAAATAAAATAGATCATCCTTCCTTCAGCTTGCAAGGTGCAGTTTAGGGCAGGAGTAAAGGGATAAAAAGAAGCCAGGGAGTGTGGTGAGGGGCTATTCATGGGAGATGGAAGTGTATGTTAATAGAAGAACTCTTGATTTGATGTTAAAGAAATCAATAAGTAAAAATCCTTTAGGTTTTTTTGATTTCAGAAGTTACATGTCTTCCAGGAGACACATGTTAGCCTGGTCTCTGTGTTCAGTCAGGAGAGGCAGCAGAGCACTTAAGATGCCACAGAATATCTTGAAGCTGCTGCTTGTTCCTGCAGGTAGCTACTTCTTTGTACCATGTCTCAGAATAGAATGAAAACTGCTGATTAATGAAGTTGCCAGAGGGCCTCTCTGGCTGCCTCCTGAATGCTCTTTTCCATGATGCTNAGGCAACCAAGATGGGGTGTGTTGGTTGGTCTGAGTCCTTTTTTTTTTTTTTTTTTTTTTGCATTGGAGCCAAATTGTCTGATTGATAGGATTGTGCTAGTTATGTGTCCATTCAGTGATGACTACTGTCTCTTGCATTTCTTACTCCAGGCTCTCTCTATTCTGATTTAGCTTTCACCTAGTAAAGCACATCTTATGCCTGCTCAACTGTCTCCCATGCCTTAGTTTATCTGCATTATTTAGTTGGCGTTTTTTGCTTGTTTTTTGAGGGTTTTTTTTAAAGGAAGGAAACATAAATTAATCTTATTCTGCAAGGAATGAGAAAATACTTGCTTTGCTTCTGTGCAGAAGTTGCTGTCAGTGTCCTCTTCTTTGGTGTACTTAAAAACATGTGAGGCCGTGTGGGAAGATGGATCAGATAAACAGTTTCGTAGTTTCCTTACTTGCACTCTGTATGGAATCTGAGACAAATGTAATTTTTTAGGAAGTGCCAGGTGCTTCAACAGGAATTAAAGAGGCTTTCCAGAGAGTAGTCAGCAGTTCCAGGCAAACTGTGTGTATGTGGAGGCCTGAGAGCTTAATGCTTTTCTGTGTCCCTCAGAAGAGGAGCCAAAACATGATTTTCTTAAATGCAAGATCAAGATCATGAGCAATGTGCTGTTAATGCTTGTGGCAAGTATTTTGTCTGTGCTTTTGGACAGAGATTGACCAAATCTACTTTTAATTGGAGAAGTATTTTTCAAATGTCTTCCAATTCATAACAGCAATAAAAATTGTTAGACTTGCATAAATTGTAATTTTAGTTCTCAGTGTGGTTCTTTTTCTGAAAAATTCATGATTGATTCAACTCTCACATTCCAACAACTCCAGTAATATCCTGTGTGGAGTTTGTCTTCTTACCCTTCTGTACTATAGGTGCACTACGTGCAGTATTGAATAGCTCTTGGATTTTTAACATTAGAACACTTCTTAAATATTTTTTACTCTAAAAATGGTTTAGACTTTGCCATACCATTTTCAGTTGTTTATATTGGATTTATTTTCTTGCAGGCCTGCAACCATGAGGTAAAAGTATAAAACTATAAGCAACTTAATTTCACGTTGTCCAGGTCCCTGATTTTTTAGACATAATCTCTTCTAAAAGGCAGTTAAACAATGTCTTATTCTAAATACTTAGTGTGTCTAGTAAGCATGACTGTAAATCCATAGTCAATGAGATGAGATTTAATTTATTGTTAAATCGATAACATATTTGAGTTATATTAGTTGCTGTGTAGGTCCACAGAACTTCCAGGAGAAGAGAAAAATGAAAATCATTATCCATATATTTAACATGTAATTTAATCACATATGTATATATATATATAAATCACATACAATATTTAAAAGAAAGGAATCTATGCTTTTTACTTATGTCAGCAGGCTTGTTTAAGGTTAGATTTTTTTTCTCTGATAAGGTCTGCTTGGGCCTGTTGGTGTTTTTTGGATTTGGGTTTCTNGATTTGGGTTTTTTTTTTTTTTTTTTTTTTGCTTCTATGTGCCAGGTGGCTTTACTGGCTCTTTTGTCCCTACTAAATAACCTGGATGAATGGCATCATTTCACTTAATGCTATTTTAGGTAAGTAATAACTGGTTTCAGATATGAATGCAGTCTCTGGAATACAGTCCATTAAACAGAATGAAAATCAGGGCCCTTTTTGATAATATTATGTATGGTTTATTAATAAAATTTCACCCCCCCTTATTGTGAATCTCTTCAGGAAAATTGACCTGAACTCAGTCTGGTGTAATAAAAGCACTGACATATCTTCAGATGCATTTACTGAACTGGATTCAGCCTAAGGAATTCCTGAGGTTTTTGTGGGAAAGAAAGGCAAAAAGCCAAAGTGACTCCATGTAGATCCAGTTGCTAATTGATTTATATTATTATAATTCATATACAATTCATATAATTCATATATAATTCTTACTGGTTGGAGAAGGTTAATTTGGAAATGAATTATTATTACTCTTCCTTGTAAGGCAAATTATTCTAGACATTTCCTTACTTTCATGTAGAGATATAATATTTCATTTTTGTCTTTAAAATGAAATGACTGCACTTGATGCAGAGTTACAAATTTATATATTACAACTGCATTTTCATGTGACATGTTTTGGTTTCTTAATCCTGTACCTATATTCTGTTTTCTCTGTACAGATTCTGACACATACTTTCCCAGATTTCATTTCCTTCTTTTATCTTTTGTAACAATGCTCTTTCTACTATTTATTCATCATTGCTCCCACAGCAAATTTTCATTTTCCTTTCTCCTCTTGTATATACATGGTGGCTTTATTTTTCTCGACTGCTTTGTAGTTTCAGCAGACAGTGAGAAAAAGTAATTGAGACTTTGATCCTACAGTAACAATTTCTCTCATTCTTTGAGGGGAAAAGTGACTCAGTACAGAATAAAGCTGTATAATATCGCATTTATTTCATGGATTAAGTAGTGGTAAAATGTTAACTGTGGTAATACTAAATACTGAAGGATTTAAAAGTGATCTTAACTCTCTTCATCCAATGTCAACTGCTATCATACCTTTAATTTTTTGTAGATTAATTCAGCTGCAACAATAATATTGGGACAATTGTTTCTCATTAAATTTTTGAGGCAGAGGTGATAATTTTCTGATTTTGATGGTTCTATAATACAAGACAAGTTTTGCTTTAGAAGGTCTTTTGGGCAGAAAAAGTTAGTCACAATGAGCTGAAAACTTTCTGATCAGTGATTGCTTCCTTGGAAGTAGAATTAGACAAAATCATAAAAATTAAAACAAGAAGATGTATTTTTTTTTTTTTTTAATGCAGTCACTTTTTGGCAGATTTGCTTGTGTAGCCCAAGCTTCACACATGGTTTTTACTACTCACTAGAAGCCAAGGCACACAGTTGGCAAGCTCAATCCCTTTCAGGGTGCAGACTGATAATTCCTCTAGGAGTTCAAGGTAGTTCTTTAAAATGTCTGCCACCTTGCTGGTGATTAGCACCTTTGCAGCTGAATTAACAGGTTGTCTGAATTTTGTTCCTCAAGCCAGGTTACAGCTCCTAGCGAGTCCAAATACCTGTGCTGGAGTGACCAGACTCAGTAATGAGCATCTGGTGCAGTAAGTTTTCAATCATCCCAGCTCTCAGTGCCAGAATTCTTCTTTCTGTGCTCTTACTCATCGATTCTGCTGGGCTTTTTAAAGCTCATTGACTCACAGTGGTGTTGCAATAGAAAGTCTTGACTAGCTAAATCAAAACCCTTTTCAGAAAGGTAGTCATGGAATGAAAAGATGAAGAAAAGAAAAAAAAAAAAAAAAGGAAAGAGATAAATGAAGGGGAATCTGAGAGAGGGCAAAAATGCCAGTGTTAAGCTCTGGATCAGTCTCAGAAAGCAGCAGAAATCAATAGGAACTTCAAATACTTTGAAAACCTCTGCATCCCTCTCTGATTTGTTTGATCTGGACTAGCACAGAAGTGCCAAAGACAGAACAACTGTTCCTAAAATCCCAAAAGATGACTGAGTGGCAAGAAGGGTCCTCTTTGTTCCTCATTTTACATACGTTTTCATCAGTGCCAGCCTGGAGTAATTTTTTTTTGTTTGTTTGTTTACATTTAGGACAAAATTACAGATTCACAGTATGCAAAACAATCTACTCTTTCATCCCTTGACTCACTACTTAGTTTTTGCACACTTGCATCATGGATTTTTGCTAGTCCACTGTTTTTGTTACAACCACTTTTCTATTAACTCAGACTCAATGGTTTCAATAGAAAAATTCCATCTATCATTTTTTTCTGACTGCAGGTGGACAATTTTGAGAAATGCAAATCTGAATAGCACAGGTTAAGAGTAGTCATGCAAGGTCTCTGTAAAGTGACTTTCTCTACCAGCTTTGACAAGATCGTGCTGTGCATTCACTTCATGTGACATCCCAAAGATAAATGATACTTTTCTCTTGCCTTCCTTTTCTTTTAAATGAAGATTTATTCCATAAATGAAGTCAAATGAGGCTGATGCTTTCCATGCCATAGTGAACTCTTTGAGCAGATTATTCTCTTATGCTGCAATAATCTGTTTTGGATTAGATATCCAGTAAATAGTCCCTAATGCATCATACAAATTGGTCATGTCATGTGGTTTTTGAGCAGTTTGGGTTTTCTGTTGTTGTTGTTAGCTTGTTTTTTGTTTTGAATTGGGGTGTTTTTCTAATAATAATTGACTGTAAGACAACAAAAATGCTTTGTATAATCAAGACCTGATTCTATCTTCAATTTTGTGTGTCTACTAATAATTTGCATGTTGTTATGCTCCTGTATTCTGTTCTGAATGGACTGTCTGCTTTCACTGGAGAAATCTCAAGTTTGTGGGACATTCTTACTTAGGAATTCCACTGGATTTGGAAATGTGAGGGAAGCTAATAGCCTTAAATCAGGGAATTATCAAATTTAGCGTGTCTATCACTGATGGAAAAACCTTGAAGTGTGGATTTTCTTGCTTTTCTTTTTACTTATGAATACATGTCTGTGGTGCATATGTATTCATAATGAGTTATACAAAGCGTATTTTTTAAGGGGGCTCTTTAGTCTCTCCTTTTTCACTGCTAATGAGGTGTTCTAACTAGCAGCTACTAAAACACCTCTTACATTCTTTTTGTTTTTAGTAAGTGAGGGTGTTGTTTTGTTTTTAGTAAATGAGAGAGAGAAGCAAGTTGGATGGTTTTGCAATTGCTGTGTTGAAAAGATTCAAATAAAAAAAAACAACAAAGTTTTAACTCTTTGCAACTTAAACCTTGCAAAAATCACAGTTGTGCTCTACTCCATTACATTAAAGAATTGCTGTCCCCTGCATAGATGGACTTCTCAGTTTGTTGAAAAGCTGAGAAAACAATTTGAGTGTCTGCTTCCTGTAAGCACTTCCATGCACTCCAGCCAGGGAGATTGTTCAGCACACAGTGAGGGCTGCAGTTCCTTGCAGGTGTCTTCATTTAACACCCAGCACAAAAAGTATCAAGCAGTTTGACACATCCATCTGGTATTGAACTTTTTTATATATAAATATATGGCCGAGACCTCATAGTGACTTGAGAATACATTTAGTTTTGGAAGAGCTGGTGCTGTTATGGTTTAAAGGTTGTGTTATTAACCATGTCTATGAGAGGACTTGTGTGTTGATGGCTATACACTGAACCAGTTTTTCAGTCATCATCTGAAAGAAACTTACTTCAAAGACAGGTGATCCTTCTGATTTATAGGTTCTAAATGCCTGGGGAGTCCTTACTTATCATGGTCAATATTCCTCAGTGGCCTATGGTTCTGCTTGTGAAAATAAAGGGGATGTTACGACAGCCTGAGGTTTGCTGACCCTGTCTCCTGAATAGGCTTTGTTGTAGTGTTTGGGAGATAAAATTGTCTGGGAAGATGCCTCCTAAAATGTCTGAGATGCAATGAAAGGATTAATCAGAAAATTGATCTGGCCCTGAGACTTGGTTGTCCTCCCAAGGTGGGAAAAAAGCCAAATTATATTGTTCTTGCAGTGTAACTTATTCAAGAACAGCAGATCTTGGGTGTGTGTGGAAATTAATTTTCAAGTGAGAAATTTCTCAAGCAATATCTACTTCTGATGGCTACTGAATGCTGCTTTTAAGCTCCCAAGATATACTATATTATAAATAATTGTTCATAAGGAAGAGAGTGAAAGAAGTATGACTAAGAATTTTCAGTACTAAGGTGGCTGAGAACCTTCTTTCTAAAGAAGAATAACGTTTTTTAATGAGTAGTGAAAATTACTTCTGCATGCAGAGAGTCTGCAGGATTTTATCTGTTCTTTTTCTCCTTCTTGGAGACCCACATGTTCTTGGTGGTCTGCTTTTTTTAGCAGTCCACATTGCCATTATAAGGAAAGCAAAGGAGAACCTCCAATCCCCCTGTGCCCAGGAGCAGTACTTGAGGCATGCAATGCTTTTACAAGCAGTATAAAATTTGGCTGAGGGGTTTTTTGCCTGTGGGAATGAAGGGCTGCTCCAGAGTGGGTTGACAGGGAAGCACAGGGAGCAATAATTGGAGTTGTACAGGGGAGGCAGCTTGGAGACCACTCAGTCTCCTGCTCAGCCAAGGTGTTTGAGCAGCTCTTCCAGGTTGAAGGAGTTTTATTCAGAGAAGTCCCTGGAATACTTGCAATTCCTGAATCATCCAACATCAGCCTCACTCTGGTAACCCCTTGGGCAATCTAATTGCTAGCAGCTTCTTCCAGGTCAATATTATAGATTGCTTTTTACAGAAAGATCAAGGAAAAGATCAAGCTGTACTTCTTGTTTGAAGATGGGAGGGAGGAAGGACAGGTAGGAAAGGGCAGGGAGCTCAATAAGAGAGTGTGATCTGTGCACTGGGGCACTGGAACAGCTTTTCATTGTAGCCTTGTATTTGATTATGGTGCTTCACAAGTAAAGCCCAGGGGTGAAAACAGGAGAGAATGATTAAGCACTAGCCCTGTTAAACAAATAATTTCCCATGGAGAAAGAGTTTAGTTGTGAAACTTCTGTGGTTTATTATGCAAACAATTTTATTTTTGTTTATTTTCTGCATCCAAACTGTGTTTTCAAGCTAAGTTACTATAATTTTTCATTAAAAGCAATTTTGATCTTGTTAGTTTTTGGGGAAGGAACCTCTACCAAGTAAATCCTGCTTGATGTGGCCAATATAGGACATACATAGATGTACTGAACAGTTGGATTGGAAACAATGACAGCAAAAATGAACTTAATCTACCTCTTTATAAAATTGAGAAATACTTTGTTCCTTATGTCAGATTAGGGGTTTGTGTTTTATTTTTCCTGTGGTTTTTTTCATCTCTTCTGATTTTTTCAGACCATTTATTGTGGGACTGCATTAAGTAACCATATGGGTTGAACACACAGTATTGAACAGTACTGGCAAGCAGATAAAGTGAATATGCAGCACAGATAAATAAGGCCACAGGATAGTGCTTTTTAAGTTGACTTTGTTAATGAGTGCCTCCACTTCCCCCTATCTGAGGCTGTATTAAAAGGTAGACCAAGTAGCAACCTGAAGCTAAGAAAGTGGTTGCTTTGCAGAATCTGTTGGCTGATCAAGTATTTCAAGAACAAAATATTAGTAGATAAATATTTCAACTTGTATAACCAAAATGCCAAAATAATCTTCTGCTCAATAAAACAAAAAAGCAATTGTGATACCTAGGCTCCTACAGGCTCTTTGAGTTCTGCAACATGAGCAGGCAAGCTTTCAATTTGGTTTTAGTAGAATATGTCTGAAGAATGCTAGAAAAACTAAGTCCCTAAACTGTTTTCTGTCTGAAAAAGGGTACTTGTAGAATGGCTTGATAAAATGTAGAGGAAGAGGCTTGTACTACCTTTCGGTTTCTTTAGCTTTCATGGTGAGATGACAGAAGTTGATATAGATTTAGTTCACATTTAGGGGGACAATTTAATATAAAAGGGCCTGTTTTATTGTTCATATAAGAAAGCACTGGACTACACAGCAATAGCACTGTAATATTGGAATTCTAAAAGGATCCTTTATCATCACTAATAGTTTTGATTGTCACTGCAGTTTTGAGATAACTGCAGTGCTAATCCTGGGTCTGAATTACCACTGTCTGGCAATATCTGGTCTTGTATGCCTGGTTCCTTTTTTTTCCCCACAGTCCAGCCTGGAGTAATTACTGCAGCAGCTTCTCATTTGCAGTGAGCAGGGGAGGGGCTGGAGACAGATCTCCTGCTCTGCCATCACTGCCTGCCTGGGACACTGGTGTTTCCTCAGAGCTGTGTCCCACTACAGCTCCTGAGGTGGGAATGTGGTGCTGGAGAGGTGAGCAGTATGAAAGATTTTCAGTTCTACTTCTCATTGCAATGTTTGGTCAAGAGCTCAACTTCATCCTTCTCTTGATGGTGCCCAGTGAGATTTGAAGGGAGATGAGTTGTACCCCATGATCCTCCAGAAGTTCTTCAGAATTTTTCTTAATGTTGAGATGTACCATTCAGATTTGTGAGCTACAATGAATCAAAGAATGTCAAGTATCATTTTTCAGTTTGTACCTGCTTTGATTTGGGAAAGTTAAGTCCTCAAGGAACTCAAAATGAGCAAACAATTGCAAGGTGATGGGTTTAAAAGGGTTCACAGGGCATGTCACCAGACAATACAACAGCTCATCAATGCTCTACAGTCTACTTGACTAAAACCTGAAAACCAGAAATGTAGTGGGACAGCAAGGAGGAAAAAGTGCCAGAGACCATCACTGGCACCTTGGGGTCCCTGCAGAACCAGGGCCCCATCAGGCAAATCAGAGCTGATTTTAGCAAGGACCAAACACAACTGCAGAGCTGAATCCCTTCTGTCAGGACCATGGGGGGATGAAGGCAGGAGACCCCTGTTTTTGTACAGTTGTAATTTCAAAGTCTTCCCTGGATGTTTGCTATGCTTTGCTTTCACAGTTAGCTGTGTACTGTCTTACCATCCCAGCCTTGATAGAATCTTTACTTGAGTGAACATTTTTCTATTTGCCATTTTGTTCCAATTATCTTTGAACAGTGCATCTTAAATAATGCTTCTCTGTAAGACAAATATTTTTCAGGTACAGTGATCTGTCAAAAAATTTTAGGATATCATAGTGTAAATTTTATCACAGGTGTCTTACATCCTGGCTTAACTAGTTTAGCATTTATTGTGCTGTAATGATTTCCATTTTCTGCTTGTTCAAATAAGATTTTGTATTTCATGCACCTAAGTTTTGACTGACACTGGATATTTACTCTAATATGCATTTTGATAAAGTATAGAGCAATTAGAAGGAAGATGACACTTATGAGGGAAGACAAGTAGTGTTCACTAGATAATATCATTTATCATGCTTTTATTAGAAAAAGATAGAAAAGCTGTGTACAGTTCTGGAGTGAGGGCAGTGGAGTGTAGAACCACATGCCCCTGTCAAATTGATAGAGTAAAGATGTTGAGGGAGATAATGGAAACTTTCTGTTCAGTGAGGAGTGGAATAAAGAAACCATTTCTAGTCATTCTTAAGCATTGATTGCCTTCATGCTTTAGGCTTAGATCAGAACTTGCACATAATAAAGAGAAAGTTGAACCAACATGGACATCCACTTTGGAAAATGTAGTTAGATGAAGCTGATCCTTTGCTGCTGAGAAATCAGAAAAAGAGTTAACGTGGAAATTTAATGCAGGTGATAACTACAGTGATGATAATACAAAGGAATAAGCTGCAGGCAGTAGTGCTGATAAAATGTAAAGCATTTAGTATGTACTGGAATAAATGGTGCAGTGTAAAACACATGGTTCCATATTTCTGGTTTGACTTCATTGCAAGGAAAAAAAGCCACAAAATAAACCAAGCCTTCAGTTGCAGCAGTTGATAGTGTCCTTTATTTGGCTAGGTTGGGATTCACTTCAGTTTTCTTCCCACCTGTCTGTACCAGTCAGGCAAACACTTGAGCATTCTACACCTGCTTGTACCTTGCCTCTGCAATCACTGTGGCAGCCATGGGTGTATTAAATTAATCACTTAGAAATTTTATTATGCCACCTCCTGAAGCTTTAACATACTATCATTTTAAAGCAGTGTCATTATGGTTACCTGCTGGGGAATTTTATGCTCAGTTTTTATGATGCCTTGACATTCATTATTTGTAGTTTAGGGTTGTCCAGAAGACTGGATTTTGCAAGGCACGAAGACTTGGAGTCACAACATCTGAAAGCAAATGACAGAAAAATTAGCAATCAGAACAGTTGCTGCTGTAACATGTACAAGGATTTGCTGTTCCTGCATCACTATTACATTATTTGCAGAATATTAAGTTGCTATTAATTGACACTGGTTTTATTAGCCTGGGGTCAGGAGTGTTCATTACAATAAAAGTGGTGATTGCTGTAGCTGAGAATAAGCTAGAATTTCTGTGAGTCACATATTGCAGATTTCATCAGTTTGGGATGCATTCCTCTATAGAAAAGAAAAAAAACAAAACCACGTGTGAGTTAGTGTGTAAATAGAACAGAAATCTACCTTCGTATCATAAAAAAAATTATGTTTTTTTGCTATAAGGTGGTGGGCTTGAAGCAAGATGAGAAGAAAAAATTACAGGTAGTGGGAAGAGAGTTTTTCACCAAAACCTGTTTTGAAATGGAGAAGGCTGTAAACTAGGAAAGAAAAAAAAAAAAAAAGAAAAGAAAAGTGAAGTTTTCATCAGCAAGTGATATTAATCTAAGGGTGAAATAAAAGTTGGATAATTCAGGCTTTTGCAGTTCTTCTGAACTATTGTTTTAGTGGAAACAGCTCAGCTGTTTTTTGTGGTTTTCTTTTCCTTTTTGGTCATTGTCTTCCTCATAGAGATGAAAAGATGTTTAAAAAATGGTAAGAGACAGCCAAGTCCATAATTCAATTTGTTACAATGTTCACTAATGGATCTGTTTTTATGCTGTTTGTTTCAATCTGACATTGGAGGAAGTAAGGTAGAGAGGTGGATGGTAAGAGGAGTTTTATGAATGTCTTTTCTTTTTTAACCTGTTCATTAATGAGAAAACACATTGTTTGGATCAATCTGATTTGGACATCACACCTCAAAGGGTTGTTACCCATCAAAAGTTGTAATTGAGAGTGTTTGTTTCTGACATTATAGGACCAGCTATTCCTGGCTTAAAGTCAGAATTGGACCCTGTCTCACTTGTATACTGTTTATTTCTGCATTTTTTTTCCATATTAGCTCTTTAGCTTTGCAACATTTTTTTTCATGTTTTCATGTTTTGAGTTTTAGGGTTTCTTGTCTTAGTTTTAATTGAAAATTCTCATGTTTCTGATAAGATTCAGGCTACTGCAAACAAGTGGTATTAACAATATAGCTTGTAAATGCAAGTATCAGAAGGGAGGAGTTTTCTATTAAAATCTCTTGTTTTAACAAAACTGGTTGTGTTTATGGTAAAAAAACCCCTCAGTTTCCTAGCATGCTGTTCATTGTATTCCTATTAATTAGTATTTTGCTACATGCTAGGGTATCTCTGTATATATGTTTGTGGAATGAAAGAAATTAGTAGCTTCAATCTAATTAGTTCCTGTATCTACCATCTACTTGGGAAGAAATTATTGGAAGTGTAAAACAAACACTGAGCATCAGAAGCCTTTTTGGCATTATTTTGAATCATGGCAGTGGGACAAAATATTTGTTGAAGATGTGATCCAAATCCTGAACAAGTGCCAATATAGTAATGGGATCCAGTATATTAGCCAGGAATATCCACTATTTTTGCTTTATAAAATTACTTTTTTTAAAATACCTTCTTGCTTTTCAGCCCTGGTTTGTTGTTTACCTGTTGTTTGAGTAGCATGGCCTTTCTACACTAAACATTACCCCACAGGAGATTGATAAGATTAACCTTTATCTAAGCCTGATTTGTGGAAAAGGTATTAATATCCCATTTAAACAACCAAAATATATCAAGGAATAATACTTCATAATTCAGATCTTTTTATTGAATACTTCCTTGGAATGTTTGATAATGTTCCCATCAGTGATGGCAGCTGGTATTGTTGCAGTACTAATAAGTAGTGAAGAGTGAAGTGTAACAGCAAAATGATGGTTTATGAGATACTTGACCTAATTTTGATCAACTTGAGGTACAAAGAATCAACTGCCTGGAATTTTACAGTGTGCAAGAAGGGAGGACTTTCAGTGTGCAACTGGGAGGAATTGTTATTTTTAATAGCTGTTCAATAATTAATCGAGTTCCTAACAGCAAGAACAACAACCAGAAACAGGAAAACAGGGTGGGGAATGCAGAGAAGAACAAAGAAAGTTTTGTTCTTGTTGTAATATTAGCTTTTTCATCAATTTAATGACTCTTATTAGCAGGCATAATGTGCTATGATAGTCTGAATACAGTGTGTCTGTTTTTTGTAGTGACCATGACACTTGTCACAGTCTTACACAGTTCAGAGTTGGTAAACTAAATGAAATGTCCTTTGCATAGGTATGAAGGCAAGTTGAATAGTTATAAAAACATTTTGGGACACAGAAAAAGGAAGACAAACTTACTGAATTCTGTTTTGTTTAGTTTTGCCCAGAGGAGGGGAGTACTGAGTTGCCAACAATAAATTCTGTAAGAGTTTTAACAACTTAATACTGAGTGTTTCTCAGTGCTGAAACACCTCCTCTTCCTTGGTTTGAGGGAAGGTCACTCTAACAATCATTTTGTTGTCTGAGATTTTTGAACTTTTTCTGTTTCTAAGAAATTGGGTGAAAAATATATTAGCTGACCTCCACTAACTAAGATGTCATTTGGCTTTTTCTTTGTGATTGCTTGACTTATTTTGATGGATTTTTAAACTACCAATTTTACTTTATTGGACTCTTATCTTCTACTTACCCTATCTTCTTTTATTGGACTTTTACTAGCCTGAAATGATCTTTATTGGATTATCTTGTCTTTTTAGCCTGAATGTTTTGCTCTTGCCAAGGAAACTGGGGAGGATGGCACGGGGAACAACATTTTTAGCAGGATGAAGAGATGTGTTTCTGTCCTTAAGTGTTGGGCTCTCCTGGGGAAGTACCTCAAAAGGAAGCTGTTCGTGTTAGCTCAGGGTCTGGAGAGAGCTGTTAGCCAGTAATAAACAAAAGATCTAATAATCTCCTGACAGATAAAGAGAACATGGTAAGTGGAAATTGTTCAAGTTAGCTCTCTAGTGTTCAACAGAGCTTGTTGTCAAGTCCTGAGTTACTTGGGACTTGCAGAAGTCACAAATGCTCCTTACCAGCCATCTTCGAGTGAGTTGAACTTCTCCTTCTGGAGGAACATGTCAGCATATTCCACATAATTTGGAGATTAGACTAGCAGAACACTTTCTAAGACTTGAGCTGTTCCTTTATCAGTTTACCTAAAAACTGATTATTAAAAACCTGCTGTTGCTGTTCTGTATTTCTGGACCTTGTATTGCCAGAGGTGACTGAGGTGGGTCCCTCTTAAAATAACTGGGAATATGCTGGTACAGGATGCAATTGTAAGAGACATCTGACTGGAGGTTTTTCTGTCTTGATTCCACCAGCATCTGAATTTGTTAACCTGCCAGAAGTTCACTCTCTCCCTTCTCTGCTCTCCATTTTCTCCAGCCCAGCACATCTAAATCCTCTTTTCATGTGCTGTTGGGGAACAAGTGGCTTGGGAACATTATTTGTTGTAGGCAAATTGCTTTGTGTTTCTACTTGTTTAATATAGTACAGACATGTATTTATTGGCAGTTTTTAATGGATTTGGGTAGCAACACAAACTTCTGAAGAAGGGAAGGGCTGACTCCATTCAATGTGAGGTAGTCTGGATTTGAGGAGGGAAAAAAGTGACTTTCATATCTGTGCTGTCAATCTGATCACATTTTCAGTGGGTAATGAGTGGCAGTTGTTAGCAGCTGATGGCTGTGTGGTGACCTGTGTGAAAGCAATTGCAATCGTGTTTGATTTCAGAGTCTACAGGTGCCTACACTGCAGAATAAACCAACAAAACTGACAGTAATTGGCATTGGTTTCAGCAGGCTCTGCAAGGGGTCAAGGACAATCCAGAGTTCTGGGACATTGCTGGGGCAGTTTGGAGCTCCTGTCTGACAAAACTTCAGTGGTTTTCCCAAGCTGTAGCTGTGCTGAGTTTTGGTTTCCAGGAATGTCAATTCCAGAGTCTTTGGTGGGACTGTCTTTCCTTTTAAAAATATCAACAGTGGAAGGGTAGGAGGGCTAAATAATAATCTCATTATGGAAGTATTAATTCCCTTATAGAAATACCCTATTGGAAGTGTATGTTGCACTTTCCATTAAATGAAATTGGAAATGAGCTTTTAATAGCGGTTTTGATTTGCATCTTAATTAAGAATAATGAGAAATAATAGCTGTTTTTGTGAACATGTGTGTATGTGTGTGTGTGTATGTGCAAACACACATGGGCTTTATGTAGAGCAATTAAGCTCAGCATATTGGGTGTAATTGGTGATTTACGATAGGAAGTGGCACAATTAATAACAATTAAATGCCAATAAATGCTTAATTGCCCCTTATGCTCTATATAATTGCTCAGTAGCTTCCTTTTGTATTTACTGAAGATTCAGCTATCAAGAGAACTAAGATCCACCACGAGCCTGCGTGTTTTGTGGGTGTAAAGTGATTTGGGGGATTTTCTTTATATCTCTTGGGTTGGAGTTTCTTGCATTGAGTTTCAGTTCGAAAAGATAATTTATTGGTTATTTTGATTAAAGATGAAAAGAGAGGTTTTTTTACCCTCAGTGGTAGTTCAAGAAGTGATAGCAGAATATTTTCATATTTAAATGTAGTTATGTTGGACTTCTGGCAAGGACAGCTGGAAGAGACTCCTCTGGTGTCTGGTGTGTCATTCTGCCTTGAAATATTTTTGTTCCTTGGAGAGAAAGGCAGACAGCGGGAAGAGGAGTGAAGAATTTGCTCCCCTCCAGTATAAACCAAAGAGTTGGAATGAATGATTATATCAGGGTGCCACTGGTATTGACTGACCCAACCTCTTGCACGATAAAGCCTGGGATCTTTTCAGCTGAGAAAATTGTCCTCTTCTCCAGATGTTTGGGTTAGGTTGGATCCTAATGGTTACAGCCCTCCCCCCTCTCTGTCAGTCAGTTATGGGCCCATTCCTTGCTCCCAGAATTTTACCTAATAAAATTCATATGACATTTTAATAGCATCAGCAAAACAGATATATTGGTTAATTCATTATGCGTTTATATTTTTTCTTTTTAGTGCTGAGTGCCACAAATATTTAATCAGCTAGCTGTAAGTACTCTTTAAATCAAAACTCGTGCCAACTCTTAGAAATCAAAACATACTTTCAGAAAGGAAAAAAAAAACCCCACCATTGGAAATATAAGTTATATCTGTTAAAATGACTTTCTTTTTTGGTTTACCTTTCCTCCACAATTTAGAATCCCAGAGGTTACTGATAAATTGGCAAGGTTTATTTCATCCTTCTGTGTTTAAGAATAAAATAGATCTGTCTTTCTACTGTCATGAGGTGTATTTGGTGCATTTTGTCATCACATAAGTTGAAGGCTTAACTTGAAAGTTTAGCATGTAATTATGTATTTATAAATAAAAAATGTCAATACATGAGCTAAAATGTTAAGCTTTTTCCAAACATGTAACTCTGAAGAGAGTTTGGTGTTTGACTCCTTCAGGTCCCTTACCTAAATCTCAGTGTAGCCATGTAATTAATGTGGAAGCAGTAATTTAAATTTTATTCCTCTTTCTTCCTTCTCTCATATTTTTTCCATCTTTGTCATCTTCTTCCCTTTGCACTTTTTAGCTGGAATACAGAAGCAGGAAGGATATGTGATTGGTGGGCTTATGTTATGAAATAGTCTCTTAAGAAGGGATTTTATTAATTTCTAATCCCATGGCATAGGAAACAGATATTTCTGTTCTAGATTGCAACTGAAGCAATGAAGCAATTTTAGCACCGTCTGGATGCTTAGTCAGCTTCTCAGACCCAGCATGAATTTTATCTGTTGTTAGTTTTTACAAGTTAGTATGAAAACAGAAAGTATCCAGGTACTTCTCAGTATTAAAGAATTGACTGAGGAAGTATAAATAGCTATAGGCTGTCAATGTTATTAAACTGTTGATGCATCTAATTCAAGTGATTCACATCCATGTTCTCTCCTTTTGTGTTTCAGTGCTGAGCAACATCTTAGTTTCATTAATATGAATTTACACAGAACCCATAAATGCCTTTTACAAGTATATTAATGCTGTGGTTTTGAAAGATAGTTTAAGAATTTCATTTATCCTGTCATGAGCAGCTTATAAACAAAACAAAAGAAGGTGCTTGACAGAGAACGATTTTCTCTTGGTGTTACTACCTGTAAGAGATTTATTTCAAGATATTTGAGATTGATACTGGGAGACAAGTAGGAAAGGAGAAATTTATTCATCAGTGAGGACAGAGATATTTCTATATATGTGAAGTAATGCTCTCAAGGCAAAATAGATAAGAAAAATGAAATACTTGGGAAATTAATAAAAAAAATCATTGAAAGAAAAGTACGTTGGATGCCTGTCCAGGCTGGTTTGTGTGCAGAACACAGGTGATAAAGAAACTCCATTTCAGGGCTCCAGAGGAGGTTTGGGAAGCTGAGGTGGACTGCAGGGTTTGGATGGTGGAATAGAACTCCATTCAATTGCAATTCATTCACAAATAGCATTCTGAGAAGGGAGTAGGTAAGACTTTCTTAAACTGTTTTACTTCAAATGATGCATTCAGAAATCTGTTGTAAGCCTGAATAGCTCCCTCAACAAGAGAACCTAAGGCATGCTGATCTTTCATAGGGGCTGTTGAAGAAGAAAGTGGTGTGATCATCCTTTGATTTCTATAGTTCAAATGACCAGGCTCTCATTCAGGTGTGGATTAAAAAAGGAACAGTTTTTCACATAGGTTCAGAGCAAGGATGATGCGTGACTGACTTTGTGGTGAGATGCATTAACTGCTCATTATTAATATGAAAAGTGAGTTTAAAGGTAAACCAAATTTATTGCAGCCCCCTTTCTAGTTGAATTGTGTTTGCAGAAGTTTCAGTCACAAAAGGAACCAAGAGTCTTCTGATTATGAAGTGGCATATTGTAAGCATATCATGGATCAGTAAAAAGTCATACACAACATAGTTTTTCAATATGTCATCATTACATTTAAGTGTATTAAAAGAGAAGATCTCTTTGCCTAATATTTGACTTCTTTATTGTTGTCTCGAGAGTTAAAAAAGAAAATATTTTACTGTAGTGTAACCTCTTTGCTCTAATAACAAAGACCTTGTTTTCTTTGTTCAAGTTCTGTCTTGCTGTGTTAGTTCATTTTTGAGTCTTTGCTGGTTTTCTTCTTTGCCAATTTATTTTACGTTTCTGACCAGTTGATTTGATCCATAGCTTGTATTTCTACATATTTCACTTAGGTTGGAGGAAATCCATGTGAAACTCATTGTACTGCTTGCATGCAGAAGCATTTTGTTTCTTATGTTCCTTAAATCAATTATATGTTTTTCTCATTTTAAATTTGATGCTACTTGTTACTATATTATTTATAATGACCTGAGAAATCTTTGAGCAGTATCAATTTTGTTCCCTAGTGGAATGGATTCCACCTTCTCTGAATATAACACAAAATCAGTCATTAGATGAAGAAGTCTGCTTGGTTTGCATTTTATGATGGGGGAAAGCTGACTGTCACAATTGAGATGGAGCTGATGACATAGAAAGCTTGGCTGTGGAGGATGTTTACCACCTTTTATCCATGTGGAAAATTGTTCTTATTGTGGAAAAACTAAAATCTAAGTTTAACAAATTTTTGGCTTGGATGTGTTTTTAAATTGGTGTTTCCTATTATGGTAGAAATTAAGCATTCAGAGTTAGAGCTGTAGATGAAGAGATTTTGAGGCAGTTGGAGCAGCCCAGCCCCTGTTAGCAGTCACCCACTCTTTGGTGGTCTCTGGAGGAAGATAAGCCTTGTTCAGCTGGTGCTAGAGAGGAACACAGCTAGAACTGCTGGACAGCCCAGCAGATTGCTGAAGCAATTTAGGGTTTTAGTAGCTGGATATTTTTCCTGTGCAATGCCTTAGAAATTGGCTGCTACTTATTTCTGTTTTACACAGGTGGTTTGATGACTTGGCTTTAAATGGTTTAGGGTTGGAGAGAAGACACAATACTGCCTTTTCTCACCAAGAGCTGTTAGGCAGCATCCTTAGAAGATGGTGAAATCCACTGAGTTTGTGTCCACGGCTTGCCTTTCAATTTGATCACATATCAAATTTATGACAATTCATCATTATTTTTTATGATGACATGTGAAATTTCAAGTTGATTTCCAGCAAGAAAATAAATCTAAGCTACAGGGGTTTCTTCGGTTTCTTCATGCACTATTTGAAGGAAGGTTTAATGGCTGCAAGTGCTGTTTGTACATCTGAGTGAATACGCATGCAGATATTTATATATATACACACACATATTGTGTCCTACTGCCTAAAGAGCTGGAAGGCTATAGAAGAAAGTGGTTTTTGTAACAAAGTAAAATGTGTCTCTAGAACATATGAAGATGATCCTAGAACTATTCCTTTTATATTTTATTTATGCTCTTGACTGTAGCATTTTATGTGTAAGACCCTTGATCATCTTCAGAGGTAGAAGATATATTAAGGGTTTAGGACTTACTCTCCACAAGCAGTGCCAGTTAAACAGGAAATGTACTGCAGGTACTGTGTTAATTAGTCATTATTATTCTCAGATGTTAGTCTCTTTTAACTGTAGCAATGCTTTGAAAAATTGTGGTTTCCTCAGTGCAGTCATCCATCACTTATTATGTATCATCTTCTTTCATTACAGTTTATTGTGACACGTTTACTGGGATGTCTTAGTGTTGATTGGTCTCATGCCCTACTTGTGAGATGATCTATTTTATTGCTCTGAAGATTTTTAGATTGGATGTTATAAAATACCAGCTTCCTTTGAAATATTTCTTCTTTTAATTTCCATTTTTAATGTGAATACCTGACGCTCTGAAGGCTAGAAACAGCTGTTTGCAGGAAAGGACATTGCATTCTGGTTTATTTCAAGACACAGCCCTCTAACTTTCTGACAGGACTGCAGTCACCCCTGTGCTGTGAGTGTGGCTTTGGACCAGGTAACTTCTGAATGTCCCTTCCAGGTTAGTCTGTCATCTTCTCCGTGGTCAGATAGTTGCCAAAATCCTTAGGGAATTTAAGCTTTGGGGCACTCCTGTCAGTAAAAGCAAGAGCAATAGCTGGCACTTGCAGGAATGCTTCACCAAGTCCAGGTCAGTGCTCAATTGCTCTCACTTGTAGCTATTTTCCAAATTCTATGGAATAATATAGTTTAATGCAAGAAATGTAAATTCAGCTGTTTTTTCAGCTTTCATTCTTGGATGTATTTGTCATGATGCCCCAAATTTTGGGGGCATTGTCGTTTCACTGTTGTGATTTCTGTTTTGTTGCTTGTTGTTTGTCATTTCATTGTAGTGACTGTGAGGATAAATTGAAAAACATGAGCTAGTGCCTGTCTTTTGGCAAGCAACTCTTTTCCTCCCTGCTAATAATTTTTGGAGTTTGAAATGCAAGTTTACTGCCCAAAATTTTAATTTATGACGCTTAGTCTTTCCTAGTTTTTCCTTAAACTCTTTATCTGTATTTTATTTCCAGAGTGGTTTGTATAGGTGCTGTAATGTGCTAGGCTAGCTGATAGAGAATATTTGAAACCTAAGATTTCCTTCATGGCCCATTTTAAAATAAAAACTGTTGGAAGATATGATGATCACTGCAATTTATTTTTGACAAATACTACTTATTATAATGAGCCTGGAGGTCATTGTGTGTGAGGTACAGTGCTATAGAAATGTCTACTATTATTTTTTATTGCGGAGTAATTTACAATTCCCTTGTCAGTCAGTGACCCATGTATGAATATTTCTGTATACCAGTCAAAGCAGGTCTTTTCTTTCACAGGAAAAAAAATCCAGTCCTCATTGCCTTACAATATTCTCTGACAAAGGACATTATCATGAAATAATTGATTGTGCTGGAGAATTACAAATGCTGAAGCACCACCAAGGTCATCAAACCCTCAGCAATGTGGGTTACCCAAAGATAGGAGTGCTTTGTTCAGAAATATTGCTATTGCAGAATGGTTTAATCGTAGCACAAAGAGAATGTTCAGAATTTCAAAAAGCCATATTTTGAGAGAAATTCTGCCCAGAAGCAAAACCCATCCTGACAGTGGTAATGGTTTAGTGGGACACTATGGGTGATAAAAATGCTAATGACTAGAAGCTGAGTATCCTATAGCAAGTCCATGCAGTTTGCAGTATCCTTTGCCTTTGGAAACTGCTTGGGTTTATGAAGAACTGAAGCCATATACTAAGGTGTTCTAGGAGCAGAACACATGATTAAGCTTTCTGAATCTCAAATATTTAAATCCAGTGTGCCAATGATTCTAATAATAGTCTGATGGCACTTAAGAGGTCAGAATAACTTTAATTGGCAGGATTTCTGTCATTCCTGAGTAGATAATTTAACCTAAGTATATTGTAATAGCAATTCAAGCTGTGGCAGATTCATCTCTCTGTCTATGGCAACAGAGAGCAGGATGATTGATTTTTAGTTGTGTCATTAGAATGTAGAGATAAAAAGAAAATGTTATACCCAGACAAACTTTGTGTGGAAAAGCATGTGTCACAGGAAAGCAGAGGACAGGTGCTCCAATTCATTTGTTTCTCTGTTAAAGAGACAATTTGTCTACATTCCATATACTTACACTTGCAAACTAATTTAGGTTGGAAAGAATATCCTTCTGTGTAACTAATACTGCTACTGCAATGAACATCTCTAGTGGGATCCTGATTAATGTAACAATACATTAGCATCAAGAAACTTATGCTGATAGATGGTGCTTTGTTTCCATACTTTGTACAGCAGGTGCTTCAGCAGTTTAGAAATCAAGTATTTACAAATAATATTTTTTAGGGTCCTTATTTATATGCTTGATTTTTCCTTAGGAAACCAGATTTTTATCCGTGTGTAATCTGTGCAGTCTTTCCTGAGTAACAGAGGTTATATCACCCTGTGGTACTCATATAAGACAAAATGTAAGTTTTCTGATGTTCCTTCACTCATTCAGTTTGGGAGGTTGTGGATTCTCTCTCTGTCAGTCCTGTGGAGGACTTGCAGATTTAGTTGGTGTCTTGGTGGGTGTGGAGAGGAAGACACAAAGGGTGAGTAGAACTTGAAGGTGATGCACCAAATGCTCCCTTGGTTGTTGTGCTCACATGAGAACTTAAAGTAGCAAATCTCTTTAGGAATGGTGGTGGTTTTTTNTTTTGTTTTGTTTTGTTTTTTTTGGTTTGGTTTGGTTTTTTTGGTTTTTTTTTGCCATTTATAACATTGGAAAACTTTGTTTTATGGGGGGAGGGGGGGAAAGAGGTGAATAAACAGATCAAGCCAAGAGGCCAAGAACATTACCAGACTGTGAAGTTAAGGTGTAAACCACACATCCTAGCTCTTTGTCAGATATAAATTACTTAGTTTTGATTATAAAGGCTATTTAAAGAGTTGGGTTTTTTTGTAGGTGGTGCTGGAACCATCTTTAAAAAAAAAAAAATAAAAATCCTTACCAGCATGTAGGTTGAATTTCTGTTATGAGAGATTTGACAGAAACATTAGGTTTAAGTGGCAAAAAGTAGTCCCAGGCTTGGGGCCTCTGAGAAGATTTCCAACAGAAATCATGTTTGTAATGCACATCCAGGTAACAGTGGTGAGAGGGTGGTCACACGTGACCTCAGGATTACAGCACTTAATGTTACCAGGGTCTGAGATGACTCATTTTTCTGTTTGTGTCACTGTCCATTCCCATTGTATAAGCCTTCATTCCTCCTGATTTTCTACCTTGTTAGCTGTGGTTTGAAATTATTAATTTCATAAGTATTTTGATTGGCAAAATCTTAAAAACTGAGATGAGCAGTAAAGGTTATGAGTATTTGGTTCATTGGATTTCTAGTAATATTTTTAAAAACTGCTGCTTACTGAAATACTGTGGCACATCTACTCACATCAAACAAGACTCTGGTGTGATTAAGGACAGAGAAAAGAATCACGGAATGGTTTGGCCTGGAAGGGACCTTAAAGATGATCTTGTTTTGACTTACCTGCCATGAGCAGGGACACTTTCCACGAGACCAGATTGTTCCAAGCCCCATCCAACCTGGCCTTGAGCATTTCCAGGGATGGGGCATCCACAGCTTCTCAAGGAAACCTGTGCCAGGGCCTCACCACCCTCACAGTAAAGAATTTTCTCCTAATATCTAATCTAAACCTACTCTCTTTCAGTTCAAAATACTTTCTCTTTGTCCTGTCAATACATGCCCTTGCAAAAAGTCCCTCTCTAATTCTCTTGTATGTCCTTTAAGGTGATGGAAGGTGCTTTGAGGTCTCCCTTGAACTTTTCTTCTCCAGGCTGAGCAGCCCCAATTCTCTCCTCTTGTCTTCAGAGGAGAGGTGCTCCAGCCCTCTGATTAATGTAGGCTGTGTTTGAATACTAGGCTGGCTTTATGCCTGGGAGAATATGGCAAGGGTTATTTTTTGTTCCTCTCAACAAGAACTGTTCAGTAGCTGATGGTGTTTCAAGGTAGCCACTGATGCTGTGCTGCCATCTCCACTGTGGCATTTCAGATGTCAGTAATTTCAGTCAGTTTCAGTTTCTCACAGCCATGAATGAGTTTTTTCATTTTTACCTGAATATTTGGCAC